>PPKY03000013.1:0-350314 GCA_003706315.3 Ambrosiozyma oregonensis (nom. inval.)
TATATATATGGGAGTTATTCCTCATAATTTGTTATTTGTATAATGTGTATCCTTTGGAGTGGAATCTGAATATAAGTTATTACACACTAATATTTTGAATATAGACTTGGACGTTTGAAAGCCAGGTTTTTAATTGATAAATCAGATAAAAGAAACATAAGGATTATCATTTGGCTAATACCTTATAAGAGACAATGTAAGGGATCTGGAGATAAAGGATCTGGATTTTGAGTTCACATTTGGAGATGAAGTGGAGATAAAGTGGAGATGAAGTGGAGATGAAGTGGAGATGAAGTGGAGATGAAGTGGAGAAACATGAAATAGGGAAAGTCGTGTTAAGTTCTTTTATTATAATTGCATTTTGATGTTAATTGTTTGAGTTTTAGTTATTTATTATTTTAGTATATATATGGGAGTTATTCCTCATAATTTGTTATTTGTATAATGTGTATCCTTTGGAGTGGAATCTGAAGATAAGTGTCGGAGTAAGAGAGATAAATCTCCGTCAATTATTTATCCAACAACGGGGGGCATATACCTTCTATTGATATGGTATCTTGAGAACTAGAATGTAACCGTTGTTTTCAACCATGGATATTTGCTCCTTTAGTAGGTAGTATGAATTAACATACCTTAATTGACTATATTTTGATCTTAGAATTTTGAGTAATAGAAACGATAATCTTTTTCTCTTATAAAATCTATATAATACACAAAAACTAAATTGGGAAAACACTTCACCTTTTATACAAAAAATTAATTAACAAAAAGAAAGTTAAGAAATATTAATTAGTTGGAAATATGGATGATCCTGAAAAAATGGCTGACCTATATGAAAAATGGCTGACCTATAACCTGTAATTTGTAACAATAATGATTTACAGTAACAATGTAATAAGACATGCATATTATCATAATGATAATGGAATGTGATGACTTATTTCCGATAATAAGTTATTACACACTAATATTTTGAATATAGACTTGGACGTTTGAAAGCCAGGTTTTTAATTGATAAATCAGATAAAAGGAACATAAGGATTATCATTTGGCTAATCCCTTATAGACAATAATTAGGGTTAATGGTCTAGTGGTATGATTCCTGCTTTGGGTGCAGGAGGCCCTGGGTTCAATTCCCAGTTGACCCCAATGTTTTTTGATTATATAAAATTTTTTAAATTACGTTTCAAAAATCTGGTATTATACTCTATTGAACTGTTCTTTACTTTCTATTTTCTATCTATTATTAACATTATACACTAAGAAAATTCAAAGCTAGTTTCTATTTCTTTCTCATATATGAAAAGATAAGGTTTTGTTTGGATAGTTACTTTAATCAATCTATGAAAATAATCAATATTTCCAGTCATTAAAAAGGAAACCAATTCATGGAACAAAACTGTTGGATTTTTCAATATATCTTTACCTAAGGCAATAATTGCTTTACGATTAACACCATCGTAGGTTTCAACTATATGTATTTTCAGCCATTCATATCCTTCAATTTCAGGTAACTTATAATTTTTCAATAAAGGATCAGAATGATCAGTATTATAAGTTGTAATGACATAATCAAATGAGTTCCATAATGGGATTGTCAATTTATTTCTATCTTCTGTTTTATCGTAAAGTATTTTCAAGTCTCCTTCTATATCTCTAATCTGTGTGAATAAAGTAGACCCAGTCATACACGCAGGAACATCAATATGCATGGTAATGGATGTTTTAAAAGGATGATTCAAGTATTGTTCGTGAATTCGTAAGTTTAAATCTGTAATTGCTTCTCCGCCTGGATAATTATAACTTGAAATGTAACCCATTGATAGGGAAACTATTAGGGAGAGAAAAGACAACAGAATGACCAATAAGGTAAACATTTTAGAAAAGAGGTCCCTTTTTTTAGAAAAAAAAGAGATTGAAGTTGCAGCAGCAGAAATTAAACCTGGAACTGAATAAATAATGAATCTCCATTCTTTATGAGGTAAAAAAGACATGAAAATAACATATAATAAGGAAGCAATTGAAACCGATTGGATGGTTTTAACTCTATAATTTACCAAATCTATAAAAAATCCAGGCATTGCAAGCAAGGGAATCAATGGTATGATAAATAATTTTTTGAAATAATTGGTAAAATAAGCATGAAGTGGCTCTGTTCCCCAGTTACTTGAATTACCATATATAACATTATAAATAAATGATTCAAATTCTGGTAAAGTAGGAGATAACCAAAAATAACTATCAACATAGTAACTAGTTATAGCACCACCCAAAACACCAGCAAGACCATATATAATTGTATCATATAAGCTAGATTGTCTGTTGTATAGACATATCAAAGCTAATATTCCTGTGAAAAATAAAATTTCAACCCTAAAGACAATACCAATAAATGATAAAATTGCTAGACCTAAAGGTATATCACCTGAAATGATAATTGAAAGAGAAACATTGACCAGAGGAAGGGCTATAAAATTAGGTAGTAATCTTGAACTGTAATACATAATATGAAACTGAGAACATAAAAGTAAACCAAACCATACTCCAATAGTTGATGTAGATCTATTACATGATTGTGCAATGGTGTTTTTCAACTTGATAAAACCTAACCAATTTAAAATACCCAACAATAATCTAACCAAAATTTGTATACTCAAATTAGTAATTTTAAACGGAGAATTATCGGGTAAAAAAGCATCAATCCAACCATATACCCTAGATAAAATGAGTTTAATAGGAATAGATAAAAATAAAGCACCCACAAATGAACGCTTAACAGCACCTGGAAAATCTATATGATCATAAGTTGATAAGTCATCGACCCCATTGAATATGAGATCATGGGCAGCTTGAATGTTGAATGACTCTTCAACTTTTGTATAAGGAGACACTCCCAGGTGATATAATATGATAATCAAAATAGATGCATCGATAATTCTCGAAAGTAATTGAGTCATTAGCGGGGATTTTTGAAGTTGGAAGTCACAATTGTTTTCTTGTTTTGGTGTTTTGCTGAAATAAAAATAAATTGAAACGTGTAGTAGTAAATTTATTTTACAGAGGGAGATTTCCGAAAAATGAGCGCGGCTTATATCCGACCTGAAGATTTGTGGGGTATCTTGATATTACTGCTATTTCCAGTTCACATTTCCGACAAAAAAACAATATATATTTTGAAAAATATCCTAAAATTGGTAAACTTTGATTATGAATTCAATTGGTGGTTGAAATTATCCTACAAAATATGACTATCGCAAACGAAACACTCTCAAACTCTTTAGGCAATATCAAACTTACTGATTTAACCTATGATAATTTTAAATTTTTTTTCAAGAATCATTGGGTAGCCATCTCTATTTTCTTTTTCTTACTGAATTTAGTTCAGACTAGATTCAATCATCTTTCTAATATTCCTGGGCCTTATTTAGCTAAGTATACTAAACTATGGAGAGTTTATGATGTTTTTCAAGGACAAGCTCATCTTACCCATATGAATATGCATAAGCATTTAAGACAAAATAATGGTGGAAATTTTTCAAGAATTGGTCCAAATCACGTTTCAGTTGATGATCCTGATGCTATTCCTATTATTTATGGCTTCAAAAAACGTTTTCATAAAACAGGATTTTATCCAATCCAGTGTATTTCCTGGAATAATAAACCTGCTTTGAATTTATTTAGTGAAACAAATGAAAATTATCATAAAGAACAAATGAAGTTAGTTGGAACAGCTTACAATATATCTTCGTTGTTAGAAATGGAAAATAAGATAGATGAATGCACTAATTTAATTATGGAACAATTTGATAAACAATTCTTGAATAAACCTTTTGATTTAGGAATGTGGCTTCAATATTATGCATTTGATGTTGTTGGTGAAGTTACTTTCAATTCAAAATTAGGGTTTTTGGAAAAAGGTGGTGATGTTGATGGAATGATTGATGCAATTCGTGGTATGTTAAAATATGGTGCTATCGTGGGAGAGATTCCTGAGTTACATAAATTTGCATTAGGAAATCCGTTATTACCTTACATTCTTCCATCGATGCAAACTTGGGATAAAGTCTTAACTTTTACTTTACAGGCTGTTAACCAAAGAACTGCTTTAAAAAGAAATGGTGAATTAGTAACTAATGGTGTCAATGAAGGTAAAGACATGTTGACTAGATGGTGCAACAATAAGGCAGAAGATAGAATGACTACTAAAGAGATTATCGTTCATTTATCAACTAATGTGTTTGCTGGTTCAGATACTACAGCTATCGCTTTAAGATCCATTCTATATTATTTAATGAGAGATCCTATTAGACTGGATAAAGCTAAAAAGGAAGTTGATGATGCTTATAATAGTGGAAAATTCATGAATCAAAACATTCAATATAAAGAATCAAAACTATATTTACCTTATATTAATGCTTGTATTCAAGAAGGTATGAGAGTTCATCCATCTGTTGGATTAACTCTTGAAAGATTCGTTCCACAAGGTGGAGCTACTATTGGGAATAGATTTTTCAAAGAGGGAACAGTTGTTGGAATCAATGCTTGGGTTTTACATCATGATGAAAGAGTTTTTGAAAGTCCAGATAACTTTCTTCCTGAAAGATGGCTTACTGAAGATAAGGAAAAATTAAAAAAAATGGAGAAATCTATTTTCACTTTTGGTTTTGGTGCTAGATCATGTGTTGGTAAAAATTTATCTTTGATTGAAATGAGCAAAATCATTCCTCAGTTATTATTAAACTACAATATGGAACTTGCTCCTGGAACTGATTGGACAACTTCAAACGAATGGTTTGTTCAACAAGCCAATTTAATTTGTATCATAAAAAAGAGGCAACCAGGCAGCTACCAGTAAGTTCGTTATAATTTATCTTTAGTTTCTAGTTTCTAGTTTCTAGTTTCTACTTGAAATTACAACTTTTCTCTTTTATTATTTATTTGTTATTTATTATTTGATTGTTGATTGAATGTTTTAAAATTTTTATTTGACTTCTGTAAAATAACGAAATAATATTAAATATGTTAATTCTTCATTGAAAGGTTCTATATACAAAGGTAATACATTTTTCTTCTCCTTCAGTTATTCAGGAATTTCTAGACCAACTCTTCTAGCAGTTTTTCTAATTTTATCTGTTTGTTTCATAGAAATACCTGGGTTGTATCTTTCTAAAAGTTCCACATAGGTAGTTTGAGAATTTAAGAAAGTTATGATATTACCTAAATGATCTTTTTCAGCTTTGTTTAATTCATCTTTATTTAAATGATTCAATAACCTTGAATCTATTTCTGGTTTCTTTAAATCAAGATTGACTGATTTGACTAGTTTTTCATCTTCTTCTGGCGTTAGCTGTTTTCCTGCAGTGATATATTGCAATCTTTTATATTGAATTAAAGCTTGATGTTTTTTCAAAGCTTCTTTTGAATGCTTTTCAAATGATTTAGCAGAAGTGGATTCCAATTTTTGTATCAAATTTTTAAAAATGGCTTTACCTGACATAATTGTTGTTGTTTTCTAAACCAAAACAAGTGCAAAGCTAGAAAGTATCACTGGAAGATCGATCTTTGAGAATAAATGGCAGATATCCTAATTAAAACACCCGTACACCACCTATATTTATAGATAGATAGACGCGCCGATTGACCAAAATGAGCCGCTTTTAAGTACCAGCCAATGAGATGCCGCGAGAATAAGCTGGTGAGTGAGTGAGACAGACACAAAAAATTCAAAATTAAAATTGTATCTAATTGAGGTTACATACAATACTCTTTTTGCTTTTGTTTCTAGTTATACACAAATTAACATAATAAAATGGCAGGTCATCCAGGTGCTTATATGGGATGGTGGGGTCACATGGGCTCCCCAAAGCAAAAATACATCAATCATTATACTGTTTCTCCATATGCTCAATCTCCATTAAAAGGTTCTTTAGAAAAGGCTTTTTTCAACTCCTTCAGAAGATTTAAATCTCAAGTTTTATATATTGCCGTTCCAGGTTTATTGGTTTGGGAAATCTGGGCTAGAGCTAGAGATTATAATGAATACTTGTACACTAAGGCTGGTAGAGAAGAATTAGAAAGAGTTAACGTTTAATTAATCTTTCAATTTCTTGTTTTTTCTTAAATTCCAGAATGCTATTTATTATATTATCATGCCCATAGTTAAGAAGTTTTTCAATTACTAGTTTGTTGTATTCTTTTACAGTTTAGTTTAGTTAAGTTATTCTTTTATACATAAACAAATCAACCATATTATATCTATGTTATTTTTTAAATGATTGTCTTTTTTTGATTCATGTAAGAAAGAATTATTAGTACATTCATAAAGCAATAAAACACAATTTTATTAACTGATTGGTGTTTCATATTGAAAACTATAAGTAGAAAATTTAAAAATATTATATTATACACGAGAATCGATAAAGATATATATTTCGAACAATCAAATAACATAAGAAAAAGAATAGATTTATAGTAAGAGGTAAGCATATTTGATTATTCTTCTTTCTTTTCGTTCACACTTAAATCTTCATTAAATGCAACATAGATATAACCAATCAACACAATATTTGCAACCAAAGCAGCTAAACCACCAGAAATAACAGCATTGTCAAACAAAACATCAACAATGAAGAAAGTGGCAACAGGAGCAATAATCATCAATGCCGTACATATTATGAGCTTCTTTAAAACTTGTCTATAAAAATGATAGATGTTAGTAACACGACGAATTCTATCGTTGTAATTGAGGGCAATTATCATTAATAATAATAAGAATTACATACGGTGGAATATCAGCCATTGTTGTAGTATATATTAAATGATATAGAAAAAACTGAAGAGAATCTGGCAAATACTAGTTTAAGAACAGGTAAATGATTATCAAAAACTTATCAGTACTGTCTGTTGCAAAACTGGGTGGTGATTTTGTGGTGAAATTGTGTCAATCGACCCGCACGTCGCGTCGATCACGATTTCCACCTATTTTAAGTATTTATACAATGTATCTATCTATTAATATGTTAATCTAAATAAATTTGGTTTGAGAAAATTTATCTAATCAGAATCTTCATCTGTTAAAATATATTCATCTAATATTTGTTGCTTAGTAGGTCTTTTCGTTGGCCAACAAAACCCTCCCAATGATCCATTAAGGTTAACAATACATCCATAGCACAATGGCTTTCTATCACTATCATCTATATTTTCCAAATTATTAGGTCTAACCTCAATATTCATTGAATTTTGGTACATTTTAAACAATTCTTTATCTTCATCTGATTCAATTGGTGCACCTCCATGAACCGTAATTTGTTCTAACCAATGCTTTGGATCGTTATAAATATTGTTGTTACATAAAGCACATTTTGAAATTTGGAAATCATCTTGAACATGAGGATGAGTTAATTTAGAACCAATTTTAACAACAGTGGAGACAACTTCTGGATAATCAACTTCAACTCCTCTAAAATAATCTCTAATTAATTCATTAATCGTTTTATTTCTAGATGATTTTTTTTTTGTTTCTTCATCTTTTTTCTTACTTATAACAAATTTTTCAATTTTTGAAAATTCTGCATAAGCTTTGATTTCAGTGAATAAAACGTCTCTTAATGGATGAATTACATGAAGTTTTGTATCTTCGAATTCAATATCACCATCGGTTAACTTATCAGATATTTCTGAACCTTTCCCTCTTACAGCCAGAGCTAATGCTTGATCAGCTAATTTTGTCATTGAGTGACCGAATAATATAACTGAGCAATTTTCAGCAACAGCAACTCTTAAAATTGTTTCCTCTATCACTAAAGAGAAACAATCTTCCATAGTTGATTTATCCCTACATTGAGTTAATAAAGTTTTAATAGATAAATCTTGTTGATCGTTTTTATTTTCTTTTGAAAATGATTGGAAGTCATGAGTTAAATATATATTTTCAAGTGAATTTTTATTGATGTAAGAATCTGGTTTAACTAATCTAAGTTTAATATTCAATTTGGTTAATAATTCCACTCCGAAAAACTCCTTAATTCCTTCAAGTTTTTCTTTAACATCTTGAATATTTTCAGTTAATCCCTCTTCATTTATGACTAAAATAACTAGATTAAAACCAAGATGAGCTCTATTCATGTTTGATTGTTCTTCTAATAAAGAAATTAATATATCTAACAATACTAAAGATGATTCACCTAATGACAAAGCCATTAAAACATTTGGAGTTTTGAGTTTTATTTGATCAATATCTTTTCCATATTTAACTTTAAATCTTTCATCTTGCATTTGTTTTCTTTGTTTTCCTCTAATGAATCTAATAAAACATGATTTGCAAAAATTGTCATTTCTTGAATGTATAGCAGTTGGTTCTTGTTTACATCTGCTACAAGTAGTTTCCATGGATTTTTCACTTAACATTTCATATATTTGTTTTTGTTATGTTATATTTGAATATATATAGAACTGTTTTCTAAGAATAAATAGTAGATAGATAGATAGATATTCAAGTAAAGAATATTTTTTTTTTTAAAAAAATAGCTGGCAGTGCAAAATTTGGATGGACCGAGATGTTTGATTTTTAGATAGATTAGTAAGTAGTAACTGAGTAAGTTGCTTTATCATTTCTATTATTGTTAAAACACAATCAAAGTTTATATATTCAAAATTACAGATCATCATGTCAACAAGTGATTCTAACTCTAAGAAACAGTTTGAACTTTCACCAGAAATAAAGAAAGAAGATCTAGAATATTTAGATAATAAAACAGTTCGTAAATTAGAAGATTCAGAAGATATAAAGTTTGTTGAAAAAGTTGATGGTGGCCAAACTAAAATACAGTTCTATCCTGATAAGCCAACTCGAAGAGTTCACAAAGATAGATTCATTATTAAAGAACCTTCTAAGTACTATGATCCATGCGCAGAATCCAGTAAAATGGCAGTTAGATGTATGGAAACTCACGATGAAGATTATAAAGATGTTTGTGTGGAATACTTTAAAGCTTATCGTGAATGCAAAAAAGAATGGATGAATCAAAGAAAGAAAGATTCTCAATTTGGTGGTATTTGGTAGTTGGTTTAAGGGTAGAAGTTTGAAAAATTTCTTGTATATATATATATATAGACATTTCTTTAGTCTATTATAAGAAAAAGGCGCTCAAATAAACATCCAAAGCTTTATTTAATTTAAAATAAAATTCTTTAATAATTAAAATAAAATTCTTTAAGAATATAACCAAATCCCAAACTAAAAAAAAAGTTGATACAAAATTGTAAGTCCTCTAAGAAACCACATTTTGTCTAAATGTAAAAGCAAACCTTGCGTAAATAAAAACCAATTTTGAAAAAAAAAAGTCTGTATAAAATAATAATAAAAAAAAACAAAAAAAGAAAAATAAATAATAATAAAAAAAAACAAAAAAAGAAAAATAAATAAATAAAAAATAAACAAAAAATCTTTAATAAAAACAAAGATGCAATCACAAAAAATGAAAATAAGTAATAATACTAACAGTAACTAAAAGAATAGAATGAATCGAAACAGTTCAAAGTACCTTTATTAACCATTCTTGAATTAGTCATATTATTTGAAGAACAAGGTTTGAATCTTAAAACTTTTTTAAAATCAAAATTAAAATTAATATTTTCATTAAAATAATCAATTAAAGTTTCATTAAATTTCTCTTCCCTTAATTTATTTTCTTCTTCAGTGATACCACTATATTCATCATCTTCATGTTGTAAATTTTTTCGGCTAAATTTAGATAATCGTATACCAGCAGAGTTGAAAGTTTCTGAAACTTGTTGATCAGTTAAATCAACTGAAGAATCTAGATTTTCAGATTTAACATTTCCATCTTTACTTAAATTATTTAAATGAGGTGATGTAAGTAAAAGTAATAATAAAAGTTTTTGAACACGTTCTTTTGCATAACTTTTTTGATTATCAATATAATTTTTAAATTCATCAATTTGTTTTTGTAATAATCCTTCATCATCTTGAATATTTGTTGTATGCAATGGAACTTTTTTATCCATAAATATTTCATATAACTTCAAGAGAGTTTCATAATCTTCAAATAAATCACCATTATTTTCTTCAGAACTCCAATTATTTTTATCTAAATTTCCAGGAACCATACAAAATTCACCAGTTAATCTATTAATTGAAACAAACATTTGTAATTTCAGTTTTGTACTTGATGAATTTTTATATAATTTTTTAGCTAAAACATTTCCTCTTCTATGATGTTGTTGTTCACGAGTTAAATTTCTTTCAAATAATAAATTTTCAATTCTTCTTGATCTACCACTTGATAATTCAATTTCATATAATTCATCAATATTATCACCATTATTTTCTTCTTCTTCTTCATCATCTTCATTATCATCTTCATTATTATTATAAGGCTGAGAAAAATCATCATACTCATAAAAATAATCAGGTCTAAAATCTTCATCAGAAGTATCAGAATCACTTGAAATGGCACCAGTACCAGCATCAACAGAAGCAGGAGAACCACCACCTTGAAAATTTTGTTGTGAAAATATCAACATACGTTGAGCAAAATCAGGATCAAAACTTGCTTGTTGTCTTGTAATCAGATAATCTAATAATCTTATTCTTCTAGGATGTTGATCTTGAGAAGTTCTAAAACCTTCTAAACGGGTATCAAATAAAAAACCTCTAGTTCTCACATTATTAGGAATATTTGTAGTTGAACTTGAAGTTAAATTGCCATCGAATTCAACAGAAGAAGAAGAAGAAGAAGAAGTAACTGGGTTCATTCTTCTACGATGTTTATAACCCATATCATTTTTAATTTGAAGATCTTTATGTTTATTTTCAGGATCATTTAATAAATCTTCTAAATTAATTTCAAGTTTTAATAATATGAAATTATTCATAATTAAATCTTGACAATCAGTACAAATTAACAAATCTTCTGGATTATTTGAATGTTTTCTTCTTCCATTTGGAGGAGTTGGAGGACAAGGAGTATTAATAAATTCATTAAAAGGAGGAAGATCAAACCATTTTGAAAGAGTTTTATAAGCACCACATTTATTACCACAAGTTCCTTCAATTTTATGAAATAAAGAAGAATTTGGGAATTTCGTTTCTCTTGTAGGATGAATTTTATTAACTTTATAACCATTTAATTTTAAATAACCATATTTATTCATAAAAAATGGTTTCCAAGTTTGTTGATCAAATTTTGTTCTTTTATGTCTTCCAATAAATTTCTTCAAATTTTTATCAAAACATAATTTATTCCTTAATAAATTATTAAAGATTGAACCTTCAATTATTCCTTTATTACCATCACGACTTCTTAAATCATTACTTGAAAAATCAATAATTTCACCTTTAAAGTCTAAAGTTGCAGTATTTGATTCAATAAAACCTCTAACAGTTGAATTATTTTTAACTTCAGTAAATTTTAAATTTGTTATTAAATCATTTGTTATATTTGAAGTGAAAGTAACACCAGGTTGAAGAAAACTTGATTTCAAATCATTCAAATGATTAGAAGAATTAATATTTAAATTACTAAATTCAAAGAAATAACTATTCATTTGTTCAAACTTTCTTTTAATTCCAGTATTATTGAAATAATTTGTTTCATTCAACAATTTATTTTGAATTAATTTTCTATTAACTATATTATTATTCATTAAGGCCATTAAACCAAATTGTTTAATTAAATCTGATAAATTATTTTCGATAACATGAGAAGGATGATTTTTAAAAAAAGAAGTTGAATAAGTGATTAAACTTTTATTATCATTTAATAAAACTCTTGGAATTATATTTAAATTATTATCATTTGACCAACGAATATGGTCATGATTATGATTATGATTATGATTATGATTATGATTTGATTCTTCATCTTCAGAAATTGGATCATTATTAAAATGATTGAAAAGCCTTCTTTGTCTTTGTCTATTAATAATAGGATTAGATTGAATTTGTGAATTTGAAAAAGATATTCGTCTAGTTCTTCTTTCTTCAGGATTAGGAACTAATGGGATTCTAACTCTAAAGGTGGTATCAGTATTTTGATGTTGATTAAAAGAATTTGAAGGAGAAATAGGGGAAATAGGAGGTGAATTCCCACTATTTCTTCTAGGCATTATTATTTATGATATATATGTTTAAAATTGAAAAGAAAGAATGTAGTATAGAAAGAAGTTATATTAAATGCTTTTGTAAATAGTTATAGGGTATATATTATAATAAGTAATATAGGTTAATGACATAATGGGGTCGATCGGCGCTTTATTTGACCCCTGAACCCGTGCACCAGAATAGCAACATACCAAAATACCTATTACTAATACTTTAACAATATAATAGTATCATTATATCATATTATCTACCATCTATCACTTATCACCTATCACCCATCATCTATCATTAGTATACTGTAATTGCCCATTTCTCATTGCCCCCTTCTGTGCGGCTCATTTGAAGAAGAGTATAAAAAGCGCAACATTTCCCGAATTTCAAATTCCTTTTTTTTTCCTTCCTCTCTTCAATTCTTCTGCTTAATACACTCACTATATGTAACTTTAGATATCATTTTTAATTTACACTTATCACCTTATTTTACAACTAACTTCAAGATTTTACCAAGTAATATCTTCAACTATTACAACGCCCTCTATTGAATAGGTATGTATCAACTTTTACTAAACTCCGAATTTCAAACTCACAATTTTCATTTTGCTTTACATACAACTGTTATCTGCCCAGTTACTTTTCAAAAATTATGGCTTTATTGTCGGATATATCTGGTTTATTGATGCTGTATTAGTCTATGTCCCATCTACCTAAATAAATTTGACATGAACTAGAGATGAATTGTGCTTACCATTTGCATTTTGTTTAAACTTCTTGATTCTCTCATCTCAATCAGCTTTACTACTACTTACACCAGATCTTGGCCTTCTGTTTTTGCCTGTGTTTTCCAATTCTAGTAAAATTTTATGACAAACAACTGAATGTTTTTAAAAAATGGCTTAACATTGAAATCAAATTGTTTATCTTTAAGGTTAAAGTTCCAACTTGACTCTTTGTTAAATTTCATTTTATTTTTTTACTTTGATTTATCTTAATGTTTATGTTTTTCTCCAAAAAGAAAGCTTGAACTGTTGTAATTTTAATTTTAATTTAATTTTAGCTTAAAACTAATAACTTGCCTAGTAAAAAAAAACGCCATTTACCCTCCCAAACAGAGGAATTTCGCATGAAGGAAAAAAAACTGGTGCTGTCACTTTTACTCGTCGCAATTTGATTTTGATTTCGAAACTGCCTGTTTCCCTTCCTTTCTTGCCTTTCTAAAACACATACCCGCTTCATCCAATCTATCTTCCAAACAAGGTTGATTTTGAGATATTCACATACTTAGTGTTTCTATTACTTTTCACACTTAACTCTGCAAATTCTGGTTGGTTTACTGAATTCTCTCACAGTACTATCCAATTGTTTTTTTTTTCCAGTTTTAAAAAAGCTTTAAAAAAAAATACATATTATTTTTTTAGTAGTTTTCAAACACTTAAATTAATATTTGGAAATATAATTGAAGTACTCATATTATTTAAACAATTCTTAATTGGATTAAATTTATAGCTTTATTAATAATTGCTATTTGTTTTCCTTTTTTTCTTTCTATTCTGTTCAAGTTCTAGATCAGTGTCACATTTACACACTCCCACACCCCACAACCCGTTATCCTCTAATATCGGACAATTGATATTGATTAAATTCTTTATAGAGAAGTTTTGTTCAAATTATATTCATCACTCAATAAAATAAAACACAAATGTCAACTGGATTTAAAGACGAAGTTGAAAATAATCCAGAATTATATGGTCTTCGTCGTTCAAATAGAGCAAGATCTAAACCACAAAATTTTATAGATTCAGATGATGAAGAAAATAATGATAATGATGATAATGAAATAATTAAATCAAGAAAAAGAAAAATTAAAAAAGATTTTGATTTTAATGAAGATGATGATGAAGATGGTAATATTTATGATGAAGATGAAGGTGATGAATTGGATTCTGATGGTGATTTTGAAATTTCAAAGTCAAATAAAAAAAATAAATCAACATCATCATTATCATCATCATTCAAAAGAAAGAAAACCAAATCAATTGAGAAAGTTTCAAAAAATGATGGATCATTTTCTGAAACTGTTAGATTTTCAACTAGAAATAATAATAAAAATATTAATTATGTTGTCGATGAAGATGATGAAGGTGAATTTTTGGTAAGTGAAGGTGAAGGTGAAGGTGAAGGAGAGTCTAATGGTATTGAAGATGATCAGGGTGAATATTATTATGGTGAAGAACCTGAAGTTGAAGAACAAGGTATTGATATGGTTTTAGATCATAGAGTAATTGGTGATGATACTTTAGGTTCTGATGAAGAAGATGGTAAACCTGAAGACGAAATTAAAAGAATACATTTTGTTAATAGTAATGGTGATCCAAAATCTGATTTTGAATATTTAATAAAATGGACTGATACTTCTCATTTACATAATACATGGGAAACTTATGATTCAATTAAATCTAGAATTACAAAAGGTGCAAAAAAATTAGATAATTATATTAATCAATATATTATTTTAGATAGACAAATTAGAAATGATCCATTTGTTACTAGAGAAGATATTGAACAAATGGAATTAGAAAATGAATCAAGAAGAGATAATTTAGAAGAATATAAAAAAGTTGAAAGAATCATAGATAGTGAAAGAATAATTTCTGATGATGGTGAATCTGAATTAAGATATTTCGTAAAATGGAAAAGATTAAATTATGATGAATGTACATGGGAATCTGCAACTAAAATTGCTCCATTAGCCCCAAAAGAAGTTAAAAATTTTCAAAGTAGACAAAATTCAAAAATTTTACCAAGTTTATCTGCTTCCTATGGTTCAAATAGACCAAGATTTGAAAAATTAACAAGTCAACCTTTATTCATCAAAAATGGTGAATTAAGAGATTTTCAACTCAGAGGTTTGAATTGGATGGCATTTTTATGGTCAAGAAATGAAAATGGTATTTTAGCTGATGAAATGGGTTTAGGTAAAACCATTCAAACAATTTCATTTTTGTCTTGGTTAATTTATGCAAGAAGACAAAATGGTCCTCATTTAGTTGTCGTTCCTTTATCAACAGTTCCAGCCTGGCAAGAAACATTTGAAAAATGGTCTCCTGATCTTAATGTTATTTATTATATGGGCAACACAAAGGCAAGAAAAACAATAAGAGATTATGAATTTTATAATGGTTCTAAAAAAAAACCAAAATTTAATATTTTATTGACAACTTATGAATATATTTTAAAAGATAGATCAGAATTAGGAAGTTTTAAATGGCAATATTTAGCAGTTGATGAAGCTCATAGATTGAAAAATGCTGAAAGTTCATTATATGAATCATTAAGCGAATTTAAAATTTCAAATAGATTATTGATTACTGGTACACCTTTACAAAATAATCTAAAAGAATTAGCTGCTCTATGTAATTTCTTAATGCCTGGTAAATTTACAATTGATCAAGAGATTGATTTTGATACACCAAATGAAGAAGCTGAATCTTATATTAAGGGTTTACAAGATAAAATTAAACCTTATATTTTAAGAAGATTAAAAAAAGATGTTGAAACTTCATTACCTGGTAAAACTGAAAGAATTTTAAGAGTTGAATTATCTGATATTCAAACTGAATATTATAAAAATATTCTAACTAAAAATTATACTGCTTTAAATCAAGGCCCAAAAGGTTCTCAAGTTTCATTATTAAATGTTATGGCTGAATTGAAAAAAGCTTCAAATCATCCATATTTATTTGATGGTGTTGAAGAAAATGTTCTTGCTAAAGTTGGATCTAGTTCAAGAGAAAATATTCTAAGAGGTCTGATTATGTCTTCAGGTAAGATGGTTCTATTAGATCAATTATTAAATAAGTTAAGTAGAGATGGTCATAGAGTTCTAATTTTTTCTCAAATGGTTAGATTATTAGATATTGTTGGTGATTATTTACAATTAAAAGGCCATGCTTTCCAAAGATTAGATGGTACTATTTCATCTCATAAAAGAAGAGTTGCAATTGATCATTTTAATGCTCCGAATTCAAAAGATTTTGTTTTTTTATTATCAACAAGAGCTGGTGGTTTAGGTATCAATTTAATGACTGCTGATACAGTTATTATTTTTGATTCTGATTGGAATCCTCAAGCTGATTTACAAGCTATGGCAAGAGCTCATAGAATTGGTCAAAAAAATCATGTTATGGTTTATAGATTTGTTTCTAAAGATACTGTTGAAGAACAAGTTTTAGAAAAAGCTAGAAGAAAAATGATTTTAGAATATGCTATTATTTCATTAGGTATTACTGATAATACAAGAACCAAAACAAGTAAAAGTGAACCTACTTCTGGTGAATTAAGTGAAATTTTAAAATTTGGGGCAAGTAATATGTTTAATCAAAAAGGTGATAATCAAAAAAAATTAGAAAATTTTGATTTAGATGATGTTTTAAATCATGCTGAAGATCATATTACAACTCCAGAATTAGGTGAATCAAATCTTGGTGGTGAAGAATTTTTAAAGCAATTTGAAGTTACTGATTATAAAGCTGATGTTGATTGGGATGATATTATTCCTGAAGAAGAATTGAAAAAAATTAAAGATGAAGAAGCTAAAAGAAGAGAAGAAGCCTATTTACAAGAACAAATTGCTATGTCTTCAAGAAAAAGAATGGCTGCCATTAATAGACCAGATTATCAAGATAGTGATGGAGATTATGATTCCGAACAAACAACAAAAAGAAAGAGTAAATTGGATATGAATAAACTTACTGATTCACAGATAAGAAGTATATATAAAGCTATTTTGAGGTATGGTGATTTAAGAGATAGATTTGAAGATCTTGTTGCTGATGGTACTTTACCTAATAAAAATACTTCAACATTGTTTAAATGTTATACTGAGTTGATTGAAAAAAGTAAAGAACTTGTGAATGAATATGAAGAATCTAGAAATGAGACTTTAAAAACTTTAGAATTGAAAGCATTGGAAGAAAAAGAGTTAAATTCAAAACTTCCGCCTCCACCTGAAGGTTCATCACATCCTATACCAGCAATGCAAGCATTTAATTCTAAAAAAAGAGAGAAGAAAGCTGTATTATTTGATTATAAAGGTGTTAAAAATTTAAATGCAGAAACAATAATAAATAGACCAGATGAAATGAAATTACTTAAGTCTTTTATGCCTCAATATGATCCTATGAAATTTAAATTTAGAAAAGAACCTAAATCTGTTCATGGCTGGTCTTGTGAATGGACAGCAAAAGAAGATGCTAATTTATTAATTGGTATTTATACTTTTGGATATGGTGCTTGGACTCAAATAAGAGATGATCCACTTTTAAATTTACAAAATAAAATGTTTTTAGAAACTCCACCAGCAGGTGCATCAAAAGAAGTGAAAGATAAATTTAATAAGAAATCACCAGGTGCTGTTCATTTAGTTAGAAGATCAGATTATTTATTGGCATTCTTAAAAGAACAATCTAATGAATATGGTTCTAGTCCAATTTCTAGAGATTCTCCTGTTGTTAGTAAAGAACCAAAGAAAGTAAGAGTTAAGAAAACGATTAAGAAATCTGGATCTCCTGATAATGAAACTACAAAGATTGCTAAATCTTCAGCAAATAATTCATCTAATGGACATAGTTCAACATCTAATACACCTACTATAACTCAACCTACATTACAACAAGTTATGAAAAGATTACCTAATAAACCTTCTGGTCAATCAAAATCTTCTTCTCATCCACCAACTGCTCCAAAAAAGATGCTACATAGTTTACCAAGACATCCAAAATTAAAGCCTGTTGAAAAATATTTGAAAATTTGGGAGAGTAAAGGTAGAGGTTTAGAGAAATCTGAGTGGACTTCTAAATTAAAAATTGCTTTGATTCATATTGGTGATCAAATCGAGAAAGTTTCTAGTAATAGCAACAACCTAAATAGAGAACTATGGGAAGTTGCTCAAAAATCATGGCCAAATCATGGTGTCAAAGCAGAATTGATCAAGAAAATGTATATTAAGAAATCTAGTCAGAAATAAGATGATGTACCATATTTTTTTTCCCATTCATAAATAGTGAAAACTGTTTTTTTGTATTTTTGTATCTAAATATTGTGTCTTTTAAATAATACTTTTGTTATAAAAACCCAAATCAAATCGACGCGTCGTCGACTTACTTTTTTCTTCCGAATGTTTTATTTTTTTTTTCAACTGCTTCAACAAAATGAACAAGCGGGATGAAAATTTTTAACCATCAAGATGTTTAAGCAACACCTGCTCTTTTATTTCTCTTTTGACTAAAGCTTTCCAAGTCTTCGACCACAAATCAACAATAATTATCTTTATACTTTCCTGTCATTTAACACCATAAATCTCAAGGAGTATATTTCATTTTATAATAAAAAATCAAAAAAAAATTAAAAAAGAAACATTTCAATAAGGAATCATTTTTTTTTGATTTAGTATATTTTATTTCATTTTATACCTTTAACTAATAAGCATTAGATATATTTTTACTCTAGGAAGATAAAAAGCCCAAAAAAAGTTCAAAAAAAAAATATTTACAAAAATGTCATCTGCTGAAATTAATCAATTAACTGATGCCGCTGAAAAGTTGTCTGTCTCTGAACAAACTCCTGCTACTTCATCTGCTACTGAATCATCTACTACTCAAAGTGATCCTTTAGCTTCTTTATACATTGGTGAGTTAGATACCTCTGTTACTGAATCCGATTTATACGAAATCTTTTCTCCAATCGGTCAAGTTTCTTCTATTAGAGTTTGTAGAGATGCTGTCTCCAAACATTCTTTAGGTTACGGTTATGTTAACTTCCAAAAGAAAACTGATGGTGAAAGAGCTTTAGAAGAATTAAACTATTCTGAAATTAAGGGTAAGCCATGTAGAATCATGTGGTCTCAAAGAGATCCTTACTTAAGAAGAAATGGTGCTGGTAACATTTACATCAAGAACTTACATTCTGCTATTGATAACAAGACTTTACACGATACTTTCTCTGCTTTCGGTAAGATCTTATCTTGTAAGATTGCTACTGATGAAAATGGAGTTTCAAAAGGTTTTGGTTTTGTTCATTATGATGAAGCTGAATCTGCTCAAGCTGCTATTGAAAATGTTAACGGTATGTTATTAAATGATTTAGAAGTTTTCGTTGGTCCTCACTTAGGTAAGAAGGAAAGACAATCAAAGATGAAACAATTGATTGAAAATTTCACCAATGTTTACGTTAAGAACTTAAACCCAGAATGGACTGAAGAAGATTTGAAAAAATTCTTTGAAAACTACGGTACTTTAACTTCTATTTTCATTAACAAGGATGAATCTGGAAAATCTAGAGGTTTCGGTTTTGTTAACTTTGAAAATCACGAAGATGCTGCCAAGGCTGTTGAAGAATTAAATGATACTGAAATTGATGGTCAAAAAATTTTCGTTGGTAGAGCTCAAAAGAAGAGAGAAAGATTAGAAGAATTAAAGAATCAATATGAATCTTCAAGACAAGAAAAGATCAACAAATATCAAGGTGTTAACCTATTCATTAAGAACTTAGATGACTCTATTGATGACGAAAAATTAGTTGAAGAATTCAGCCCATATGGTACCATTGCTTCTTCTAAGGTTATGTTAGATGAGCAAGGAAAATCTAAGGGTTTTGGTTTTGTCTGTTATTCTACTCCAGATGAAGCTACCAAAGCTATTAACGAGATGCACCAAAGAATGGTCGCTGGTAAGCCATTATATGTTGCTTTAGCTCAAAGAAAGGATGTTAGAAGAAATCAATTATCTCAACAAATGCAAGCTAGAAACCAATTGAGAATGCAACAAGCTGCTGCTCAAGGTGGTATGGGTCAATTTGTTACTCCAATGTTCTACGGTCAAAACCCAGGTTTCTTACCACCTGGTGCTAGAGGTGCCCCATTCGGTGGTGCTCCAAACCCTCAAATGATGATGCAACAAGGTATTCCAAGACCAGGTCAAGGTGTTCCAGTTGGTCCTCAATTCAGAGTTGGTCCAAATGGTCAACCAGTTCCAATGTACATGCAACCAGTTTTTAATGAATATCCTCAAAACGGTGGTAGAATTCCTCAACCAAGATATTATCAACAAAGACCAAACCAACAACAAGGCGGTCCAAGAAAACAATCTGGCAAGCCAGAAGGTTCAGAAGTTCCATCTCAACAATCCCCAGAAGACCAAAAGAGATCATTAGGTGAAGCTTTATACATGAAGATTTCTGCTACTGGTAAAGCTACTGATCCAGAAGCTGCCGGTAAGATTACTGGTATGATGTTGAACATGGAAAACGAACAAATTGTTGCTTTATTAAACGATGAAGGTTTATTCCAATCCCAATTCGAAGAAGCTTTAGCTGCTTATGAAGAATACAAGCAACAATCTCAAGAAGCTTAAATGTGTTCTTTGAGACAACAATAAAAATGTGGTTGCTAAAATTTACTATAATTTTTAGTTTTTTTAAGTTTTAGTTGATGTCAAATTTTTTTATATTTTTATTATGTGCTTTTTCTCTTATTTTATCTTCCGTTTTATTCCTAACTATCTATTTTGTTTTGATGATTCTCCTTAAGAGAGTCATTGCCTTATTATTGCTTATCGGTATAACTAATTATGCTATTTCAAAAAAAAAAAAAAAAAGAAAAAACAATTGTAGCAAGTAGAATCGCAAATAATGAAAACAGTTGAACAATTGACTGAGTACATATATTATTATAGTTATTAAGATCATTGTAATAATATTGAAATACGAAAGATGAGACTGGTAAAGGAATATATCGTACATTAAATATCAAAAATGAACATAAGAAAGAGTACAAGCAAACAAGCAAGCCAACTCTTAAATGAATATGAGAGTCTATACAAAAACGTGGAGACAAGAAAAAGTGAATAATAAGAAAAAGAATTGAAACCATAGTAAGTACATTATTTATTATATAACAAAATGAAAAGGAAGCAAAAACAGAAAACTAGAACAAAAAAAACATAAAGCAGGAAAAAAAAAGAATTTTTAAAAAAGTAAAATTAGTTATTTTTTGGAACAAGATGACTAAAATCTTCATTATCACCATTAGCTAACCATGCAGCTTGATCAGTAATATCTTTCCATAGTTCCATATCATGTGAATTGTTTTGAGATAGAACAAATGTCTCTAAATTGGGGACATCTTCAAGTTGAGTTAATTGAGGTAATAAACTTGGTGAAAAGATTCCATTAGTATTATTCTTATTATTATTATTATTATTATTATTATTATTATTATTAGCAGTGGTAGTGTTATTGCTGTTCAAATGAGTTTGTGAGTTTGGATTAAATTGAGAAACAAGAGAAGGTGAAAATGGATAATGATGAATAGGATGGTGATTATGATCAGAAGAAGAAGAATCACCAACATTCATCTGAGATTCTGTAGGACTTGTAGTTGATCTAAATGCAGATAATTGGGGTTGAGATTGGAAAGCTGATAAATGAGGAGAATTATTATTGGAATGTGTATGTGAATTATTCAATAAAGCAAATATTTGTGAATTACCAGAATGAAGTGAGTGCTGTTTTTGAGGAACAGTTTGAGAAGCGGCAGCAGTTGCAGCACCAACACTTACAGCAGAAGTAGAAGTAGAAGTGGAAGTAGATATATTATTAGTAGATGAAGAGAAATAACCATTAAATGGACGTGGAAGTGCATCACTATTTTCACCAGTTTTATTAGAAGAAACAAAAGATCCTCCACGTTTTTGTTGATTATAGTGATCATTTAATTGATCTTGTCTAAGATCAAAATATTTAACACCACTATGTTGTTCAGATTCATTTAGTCCAGGAACAGGGGCAACTAAATTATCAGTATGTTTTTTAATAAGAGCAGACATTGATCCATTAAAATCTGATATTGACATTAATTTTAAAATTTGTTCTCTTCTTAAAGTTGCTGGATGATTACCTAAATTTCTCATTTTAGTAAACATAATTAAAGCATGATCCAAATGATCTAAAGTTGCTTCATGAACACCAAAAGTTGAATTAAATAAAACTAAAGTTGCAGTTGCAGTAAATAAATATTCACGATCCATATAACCAAACAAAGCAACCATATTTTCAGGTATTAAAGCCCACAGTGATCTAACAGTATTAATTGAAGCTTGAAAAGAAGCATTTAATAAAGTTAAAATAACAGAAGAATATTTTGAAAGGTCTAAAAAAGTTCCATGTTTTGGATTTTCTGATTTTAAATTTAATAAAACAAAATGAAATAATAATGGACGAACGGCTAAATTAACACCTTGAAAATATTCAGTCATCATATTTACAACTAATCTTGTAATACTAATTTCTTTTTGTTGATAATCACAATTGATATAATCAGGTAAACATTTTTTCCATTTCAATAAACTGAAAACTAATTCATGAACAATCGGTAAAATATTTGAAGAAGGTTGTTTTGTATATAATCTTCTTAAAATATTTGCATTAATTTGAGTAATTTTAACACAATTTCTTATAAATTCCGATTCTGGAAAAATATAATTTTCACAACCTGAAGGTGGATTTGACATATCAAAATCTTCTGGTAAATCAATTGAAATATCATCATCAGTTAAAGATAAAGGTAAACCAGCTTTTGAAGCCAGCATTCTTTCATACATATAAACGGTCCACCAAAGCCTTCTTCTGTGTTCTAATTCATATCTATTTAAAGTATCTTTACCAATATCAACATGAAATCCAAGGATCAAACTTGCTCTTAAAGCTAAACCAAAATAAAAATAAGATGCAACAGTACAATCAGCAACTTGTAAATAAAAAGCATATAATAGTAAGACTTCAATACCACCTTCTCTTGCACAATTATCAACTGCACCACTTGCAAATAAACCTGTAAATAACTCACTTGCTTGATTGAAAAAACCTGAACCAGGAAGTTTAGCAGTTGAATGATTATCATTTGTTGTTGATTTATGTTTTTTCTTTTTTGGTTTTTCACTAATTTTATAACCATTTAAATTATTTGCAGTACCAAGATACATTTCACCAACTGCAAATATAAGTAATAATTTACAAAACCAAATAGTTTCTAAAATTGAATCATTTTCTCTAGCATTATTAATTGATTCAATACCATAATCTAATTTAAAACCTTTTTTCATATCTTCATTATAGATTCTTCTTAGATTTTCTTTTGCTAAACCTTCATTAAAAAAATAAAAGCAACCATCATTATAAGAGACAAAAGTATCAATTAATAACATTGCATAACTATAACTAGGTAAAGTAAAATTAACATTCATACCTGGTCTTGAACGTGTTTTACCAAGCATAATTCTGTAAGCATTACCTTCTCTTTCTAAAACAGTTTCCTTTTCTTTTTCTGAATTTGAATGTAAAGAACCAGCTGGAGAATTTTCTAATTGTTCATCTTGCTGTTGTTCCATTGAAGGTTGATTTAACATCATTGGAGCTACAAGTCGATTAATTTCAAGACCAAATAAAGTCATTGAAGATGAACCAACGTAAACACGTTCACCTGTTCTTGAAGATATCATACGGCCATATTTATCTAAGAATGGTGGAATAATTTCTTGTCCATTTGTTGAAGATTCTGATTTTTTATTATCTTTATTAGATTGTGATTGTGATTGTGATTGTGATTTTGGAATAGAATTTGAATTTGAATTTGAATTTGAATTTGAATTTTGTTGATTTTCATCTAATTGCGATATTTCTTCATCCAGTGAAAAATTATCTTTATCAACAATTTCATGATCATCATGGTCATCATGATCATTTTCATGCTCTTCTCCTTCTCTTTCATCATTATGAGTTGATAATGAATTACTATTATCTAAATCATCATTAATATTACTATCATGTTTCATTGCATTTCTTAAATTTGCATTTTCTTTTTTAATCCTTGTTATTTCATTATGTAATTTATTTAAATATTTCATTGAAATTACAATTTTTTTTTCACCTTCAATATATTCACATTCAACTTTTGATGATAAACATTTAGTACATGGTGGTCCAACTCCATCACATTTAATATGCCTTTTACGACATCTGATACATGCAATAACTGATTTTTTCTTATTATTATTACTGATGGTGGTATTGGTAATATTTGTATTATTAGTATTAGTGTTATTATCATTCGTTGAATTATTCCCACTTGTCGCCATACCTATTCCCATCTCTCCTAGTTGTGATGATGATAATCGTTGATCCATATTATATTAAGATATGGAGAATGTTATAGGGGATGTTGAATGATTTGTTGATTGAATGTTTATAGTTTATAGTTTATAGTTTATATAGATACGTGTAGTGAGGAGCGTATGCCAGTATGCCAGTATGCTATTTTTTTTTAAAAAAAAAGAGAGAAAAAAAAGATAAAGAAAGAAAACTAAACTGAAACTTGAAAATTCAATTATATTATCTTAATGTTGTTTGAAATTGAATAATCCCTTTTTTTTTTGTTTTGTAAAATATCAATTATAATTTTTCTTATCATTGATGGATGATTTCTAGACTTTTTTTTAAGATTGAGGAGGAAGGAAAATACACCCGTGCACTGAACGGGTCTCGGTTTCCGCGTAAGAAGAAAAATGAAGCGGTGGTCTCCGCCTATTATAAGGAGTCGTCCCGTCGATCGACAGTGGTTTTTTACCAAAGGCATGGTACTGATACCCCCATATTCATTTATAAAGAAAACTAGTTAAATTATAAGTTTTTGAAAAGGGAAAAGGGAAAAGGGAAAAGGGGTAAGGGGTAAGGGGGCACTTTATTGAAAAAGTGGAATATTAATAATAAAAGAAAATGTAAATCATTAAGAATTAAGTTCAATTGGAACATCAAAATAAGCAAATTCTTGATCTTTATAAAACATACCACGAGGTAATTTAAAACTAAATCTAATAAAATAAAATAATTCTGAAAAATCAGTTTTAAATGGTTTTGTTAAGTTAACATAATTTTTATTACTTTCTAATGAAATTTCAAATATATTATCAGAATGATATTGTTTTGATTTTTTAAATTTCAATGAAATACAAGTTTTATCTAATTGAGAACAAAGATATGATAAACTTAATAAATCTTTTATTGGTAATTGGGATTCAATATCAATTGTTGATGATGAATTTTGAAAAATTGGATTTTCTTTAAATTTAGTTAATAATTTTTTTACTTTAGGTTGAATAACTTGAGAATATAATGATTCATTAGGTTCATTTATAAACCAAGAAGGTGATAATTTACAAGGGAGTTTAACAGTTGAAAAAGTATTTAATGAATATAATTCAATTTTTTTCAATTTAAATTCCGTATTAATTAATATTGTAAATGATCTTTTTGATGATAATATTGGTGACGATAACAATCGATAATCAAATGGAATTGAAGGACCAGGATCAAAAGATCCATTTTTTTTTCTCTTATCTAAATGAAACAGTCGAATTCCAGGATTATCATATGCATTCGGTCGTAATTTATTACGTAACTCTTCATCAGGAACTTCATTTGGATTATAATTTTGTAATTTAATTGAATTTTTAATAGTATTTTCTTTAATTTGATGATAATCAAATGAAGTTTCAACATTAATATTTGAATTATTAAAATTATTATTTGTTGTTGTTGTTGAAGAAGTAGAAGTAGAAGGAGATGAATTATCAGGATGAAAAAGTTTTAATCTTTTTTCATAACATTCTATTAAAATTTCTAATTCTTGATTTGGAGTTAAAGAAAAATCTAAATTATTATCATTCATTATAGGTAAAGAAGATTGATTTATTGGATTAAAATTAATTATATGTCTTGTATGTTTTCTGATTTCCAGATCATTACCATCAGAATTCAATATAATTGATCTTACATTAATACAATAAGAAATTGAAAATTGATTTGAAATTCTAAAATAATCTTTTGGTTCTTTTTCAAAATTCATTGTATCAAACATTTCAGAACTAAAAGATCTAAAATAATGTAAATCACCAAAACTTGGTGGTAAAGGTTTATCATCATAATCAAGATCAGGTATAAGGAAATTAAAAGGATATTGTTTATAATCACCTGGTTTTATAATGTTTGGATTATTTAATTTACTTGCTTCAATATCAACCATTGTTAAAAGAGGTTTTGTTATTAATTTAGTACTATTATTTCTTCTAACTTTCCACCAAAAATTACCTTCTAAAGTAACTAATAAAAGTCCTAAATCAACATTATTATTTGATTTATTATAAATTCTAAAGAAACCTTTAACATGATCAGAAGTTGTAAATTTTTTATTATTTAATTCACCAACATCATCAATTGAAATAAAAATATCAATAGCATCTTGTATTTTATAACGAAGATCATAAAAATGTGACAATAAAGATTCTTTATAATTATTTTCAGCATGATATCTATTTATTATATGATCTTGAATATTAAATTCATTTGAATTATTAGGGAAGTTTTCATTTGAGTAATTATCATTCAAATTGAAATTACTTGCCATTGTACTTGTACTTGTACTTGTACTTGAACTTGGGAAATAAGTTGGTTTTGATTGATCAGCTAATTTTAAGTCAGCAACGACTTCAGGGATACTTCTACTCAAAAGTTCGTGTAATTGGTAGGAAGGTAATAAATCATAAGAATCTGGCATTTTGATTGAAATAATTGACTGTAAAGTAAAGTAAAGTAAAGTGAGTTTAGTTATCTTATAATAATTAGTGAATAAAATTGTAGTTCAAAAAATTAGTTGTATATTATAATTTTTTTAAAAAAAGAACATTCAAAAAAGATAAATCGTAAAATGTAAAATGTAAAATGTAAAAAAATTATTTACAAAGATGAGTCATTTAAAAATAAAGTAGGCAGAATCAAAACTTAGTTTGTACCTTTTACCTTTTACAAACATAAACCGCGTGAAGAGATGGCAGGATATAACTTTAATTCAGATTCAAATCCGAGCCCTATATAATTAACAAAGGATTTGATTGGTTGAAAATATGAAACTTATTGTGAAGACCGAGCACCGTTTACTTAATGGGAATTGAAAATGGAAATGGAATTGAAAATAGAAATTGAAAATAGAAATTGAAATTGAAATAGGAATTGAAAATAGAAATTAAAATGGATTTTTCACTTTCAAAATTGGCCTAGAAAAACACCCACAAAATTCCTGTTCGATTTAG
Source organism: Ambrosiozyma oregonensis (nom. inval.) (assembly GCA_003706315.3). Lineage (NCBI taxonomy): Eukaryota > Fungi > Ascomycota > Pichiomycetes > Pichiales > Pichiaceae > Ambrosiozyma > Ambrosiozyma oregonensis (nom. inval.). The sequence continues at coordinate 27,319 of PPKY03000013.1, forward strand.
GCAATCATACAACTCACCTGTTATTTCGGTTGTATTATTTCATTTACTCCATTTACTTCATTTACTATTACTAAATATAAAAATATTCTAAAAACCGGAGAAGAATCTCGGCTGAAGTTAATTAATTCTGACTAATCTCGGCCTTTATTCCAATTAGGGTGTTCGTATATCCGGAACTTTTAAAATAACTTTTCAAAATTTTTTGTTCCACTGGGTTTATTTGGTGGCATTTGTAACCAATTTAATTCATCATATTCAGCAGAACCTTCGACAATATGAAATGTATAAGCATTTCTACTCTTATTAGATAAATTTCTTTCAGATCTATGTAAAACTGTACCATGAATTAAAACTAATGATCCAGCAGGAATTTCAACTGGAATAAAATTCTCTTTTTTACTTTTTTCGAATCTAGTTTCATCTTTATCAAATTCATAATTAGTTCCATCTTTTAGATTAATGAATTTAGTTCCATTACCTGATTCAATATCTTTAACAAATCTTTTATTTAATTCATATTTTAAATGTGATCCAGGATAATAACTTAAACATCCATTACTCAATGTACAATCTTCTAATGCAAACCAAAATCCTTTACATGATATTGGATTAGTATATAAAAATTCAGCATCCGTATGCGGTGGAACTGTACCTCCGATTTCTGGTTGTTTAATAATAACCATACTTTGGACTGCTTTAGGTTCTTTAAATCCAAGTTGTTTACTAATTGATTTAATTTCTTCATTAACTGTTACATCATAAAATTTTTTATTTAAAAAATGTAATCCATGTCCAATTTTATTAATTGATTTATTTAAAGGTTTAATTAATTTACCATCTTTAAATGCATCAACTTCAAAAAAATAATTAATTTTATCACTTGAATTTAAAAAATATTCATCTCCAACATGTTCTCCATCATTTGATGTTGTAAATTTTGTTAATGGATGATTTTTTAAATCAATTTCTTTATATAAATTCTCAATTTCAAGATTTAATTCTTTAACTGTTTCCTTTGATAAGAATCCTTCAATTGCTAAGCAACCTTCTTTATTAAATTTATCCAATTGTTCTTGAGTTAAAGGCATAATAAGTATCTAATAATAAGTATCTAATAATAAGTATCTAATAATAAGTATTTAATTAAAGATATAATAATCAATTCAATTTAAACTTAAAACAAATAAAAATATCCTTGATATCGTTTGGCAACCGCACGACCTCTTTTTCCCCAAACTTCTCCACTAATTTTACGTAAGCTTAGATAAGGAAATGGTATTGAAGTTTAAAAGTATTTCCTTTAATATCACTCACTTACTCAACTCTATAGTGATTCCACTATGACTGTGTCCATATTCTTAGTAACAGTAACAGTACCCTACTTATACACCTTATTTTAAACAATCCAATATATCCATATTATTCAAAAAATTTATGAAGAAAGAGCTACAAATAATGGTGGATTATTGATTACTGAAGCTGATGCTGTTTGAACTGGTGTTATCATTTAAGGAATGGTTCTTATTTACATATTTACATGATAAAAACAATACTAGATTTGTTGAAAAGGTTTGATGCTAATGATAAAACTTTGGTTTTACGGAAACCCCTGTAAGCGAAAGAGAAGTAAGTATAAATAGTCATCTGATTCCCCCCTTTAAATTTGCATTTCTAAAACAAATCTTTTTTTTTTTCTTTTTCCTTTTAATTTGGGGGGGTTTTCATCCTCCCAAATGGCTTCATAAATACTAAACATATGGTTCGATTTTCATTTTTTGAAACAAGTTTGATCTTCACTCCTGGACGTGTCTTTCAGTTTTTTTTGTTTTATATTTGAACAACGCCATGCTCATAACTGTGATTTGAATGTGGTTGAATTCTAAACATTCTAGGTTTATCATTTTGTTTTTTTGTTTGTGATCTAGGTTTACCAGATATTCATCTCTGTGAGATTTTAAATATTTGCTACTAAAGGGGATTTAAGTGAATCACTTTACAGAATGACCGAACTGGAAATTATCAGTCGGCATAGCTAATATCCTATTGAATATAATGGGATATTTTATAATTGAACGTCACTGTATTTATCAGCAAGGCTCAGTTATATGGGTTCATGTCAGAAATTTGGCTGGATTCTTGCTTTGACATCTCATGTTGATGTTCAAGTTATCAGATTGAATTTTTTAAAATTGAATTTTTAAAAAAATTCAATCTGTGGAAAGAGAGTATAAGCTTTAAAGAGGCTTTGCTTTATAAATTCACTTTCTAGTTACTTTCTTTCTAGTTACTAGAAAGTAACTAGAAAGTGAATATAAACTGGTTTATTTTAATCTTGATGAGATTAGAATAAACAATAATTAGCTGAAAATCCAGTTTCTAGATTTTCAGCTATAAGGGCCATAATAATGTTTCATGGCACTTACACCTAGGCTAGTAGCACCATTTTGAGGTTTTTTGTTATATATAGATTTAACTTTTTTTTGCCTTTGAAAGTCTCTATTATTGTAAAGTAAAAGTAAAATAAAAATGTTTTGGTATTTCAAGATGGTGGTGGGTGGTGTGAATAACGCGAAATAGATAAGTTCAAAAAAATATCTAAATTTCTTAAATTTTTCAATACCATAAATACTCTTTTAAAGTAATATAATTATGATTAAAATTAATACTATTCGAATAATAAAGACTAAAAAGTCATTTAATTTAATAAATACTAGAGAAATTCATAATAAAAAACTTTATAATTCATTATTAGATGTTATATCAACTGGATCAAAAAATCAAAAAATTATTTATTCAGGTGTTATAGATAAAAAAAAATTAAGTGAAACTGGTTATATACCATTAACTAAATATTCCGATTCAGTAAATGAATTACCTAGATTACAATATGATTTAGAAAGAGTTTTATTTTCACCAGGAATTCATCATTCACAAGATCCAAGAACGAGGCATGTTAATTTTAGTAAAGAATTATTAAATATACCAACTGTTGATGAATTTAAATTTGATAAAATTGCACAATTTATACCTTCAAGTAAAGATAAAAAAATGGTACATATTTGTGAAGAAATGAATGATAATAATACGAATAATAATTTAGAATATTTTTCATCAACAAGTTCATTAACTGGTGTTTTAACACATTTTCATAAATTATTAAGTAATAATAGACCAATTTTTACTAAAAAACTTTCAAATTATTATTCACCAAAATCATTTTTATCATATGGATCATCAGTTGCAACAACAGTTGTATTATCAAAAAAAAGTGAAAAAAAAAATATTTATTCAGTTGATAAAGATAAATCATTAGATTCAGAATTAATTTTACAATATATGGGAAATTTATTAGAATATTTTTTATCAACTTCACCATTAGAATTTCAAAAATATTTAAAATCAAATATTGAAAATCCAAAAATTAAAAAAAATTTATATCATTATGCTAAAATTGGTAAATTTTTATTAAGATCACAATTAGATGCTTATAATCCTGAATTACCTGGTAATGGAGTTTTTGATTTAAAAACAAGAGCTGTTGTTGCAATTAGACGTGATATTAAATATACTGATTTAAATCCAACAAATTATGAAATTAATAAAACAATTGGAAATTTAGAAAGTTTTGAATTTGAACTATATGATTTAATTAGAATTGTAATGTTTAAATATAGTTTACAAGCAAGATTAGGTAATATGGATGGTATATTTGTTGCTTATCATAACATTAAAAAATGTTTAGGATTTCAATATTTACCATTATCTACAATTGATCATTTATTTTTTGGTCCAATTGAAAATGAAGATGAAATTGAAAAGAATGTTGATAATATTGTGAATGATATTGGTTCTTGCCATTGGCAAGATAAAAGAGAAGAATTATCTTCATTCATGGCAAATTTTGAATTTGAAACAAGTTTTGTTATTTGGGAAAAACTATTAGATTCAATTAAAGAAAAATCAAATGGTAAACCAACAAGATTAATGGTTGCCTATCAAGAACAAACAAAATATTTTGATAAACCTCATATGGTAATTTTTGCTAATGTTATTACTGAAAAATCTTTAAATAGATTAGAATCTATAGAGAAGGAAAAATTTGAAAATGATAAAGAAGAAATAATCTTACAAGACCAAGAACAAACTAATGATAATGATGAACTCATTGTTGATAGAATTCAAAGACTTTTAAAAAAATCAGGTGAAATTAAAAATTCTGTTAAACAATTAAATTCAACTATTTTTAAAGAATCAGAGGAAAAAGGTAAATTTATGTTTATAATTCAAGTTGAACATTTTTTAAATACTCATAAAATTGAATTAAAAAAAAATAAATATCCAACTCCACCAATTGAAATTTTAGAACCAAATTCAAATATTAATTGGAAAGTTAAATATAAAATATCACAAATTACTGATTCACTTATTATTAGAGATGAATATTTTTATCATTGTTCTGAATTAATAAAAATGAATTTTGGTTCAGTTTCAGATCAAAGTGAATCAACTGAATCAACTGAATTACAAAAAATATTAAGAGCCTATAGTAAGAAAAATATTAAACGTAATGAAATGTATGAAATGTTTAAGGAAATGAGTTGACGAGTTAAAAAAATCAAAATTAAAATTAAAATTAAAAGATTCTTTAGGAAACAAAGGTTTAGTAAATATTTATATAGCATGTATTTAATTTTTTGTATATAAAATATAGATTATAAATAGAATTATAATTTGTATAATCATTTTCATAATTTGATATGATATTTTGAAATAAAAATTTCTACTCATCCGAAAATAAATAATTGTATATAAGTAATAGTTAAAGATATCATAATACATCGGGAAATACACTGTCTAAGCAAAGAGGGTGAAGGGAAAGAGAAAAATGAAAAGCAGAAAAGGAATGACAAAAGAAGAAAGGAGAAAGAGGAAAGAAAAAGTGAAAGTGAAAGTGAAAGTGAAAGAGAACAAAAAAGGAAAAGAGAACGTAAACATATATATATATATAAATCATGAAAAAGTTATTGACATAGAATCTAAGCAAAAAAATACAAAAAAGCCAAAAAAGCCAAAAGAAAAAGCCAAAAAAAGTCAAAAAAAAAAAACAAATGTGATAATAAACTAATAAAAATAATAAAACAGTAAAATAAGTTTATGAAAAGATAAACTGAATTTCGTATAACCTGAGTCTATAGTAACATGAATGTTATTCTCTTTCAAGCAACTAAAACTAAAAACTTACCTTTATCTTTGAAATTTTTGCTTGACCAAAGATCAGAATCTGTTTCAATAATATCTTCTTCTATATACTCATACTGATCAACATTATTAACATCTTTTGGAATAACTTTTAATGTTTCCAAAATATCAATATCTTCAACTTCATCAACTCTTGGTACTATCAATTTTTTTAATTCTAATAAATCAATATTTTCTGCTACAACTATAGCAAATATATCATCTTTATAATAAAATTTAAGTTTTAGTTTAACTTCTGATTCTTCACTGTTAGTTAATGGTTTTTGTGCACTTGAAGATCCTGAAGAAGCAACAGATACTCTATAAGGTTGTTGTTGTTGCTGTTGCTGTTGCTGTTGTGTTTGTAATGTAAAACTACTCATTCGGCTAGATAACATATTTCCTGCATTTTTTGAGTCATATTGAGATAATCTATCTTGTTGATATTGTGAATTTCTTGTATTATAACGTTGTAAATTTGGTTGAGGTTGTTCATTTAATTTCATAATTGGAGGTTCTCTTAATGGGTATATAACAGAATTTTGAATTGTATATTGATCAGGAAATTCTTGATCACCATCCAATAAATCAAAAAAAGAATTAACAATTTTTGATCTTGAAATATAGTCAGGTAATTGTAATAAATTTTCTAAATATTTATCAAGATCATTTAATCTCATATGACATAATTTTTCAGTAACTTCAACTAAAGGACCAGGAATATACGGAATAATTCTTTCTTTTCTTTTTTCAACATCAAATTGACCACCTTCTCTTGGCCAAAGAGCTAAAATTAATTTATGAAAATTAAAAAAATCTTCATAATATCTACATAAACTTCTAGCAGTACCATTCGAAAGTAAAACTCTAACTAAATACCAATATTTACCATTTGTACTTGAAAATGATTCAACATTTGCTTTAATAGCAAATGGATTTGCTAATTCAGGAATACTTGACTTTAATAATGAAGAAGATCTTGATCTTGTTGAATCTGAACTATTATTATTTGATGATGATGATTGTTGTTGTTTGAAAGCACTTTGACCAACAGCTCTTGCACTTGCTTTATGTTTATTTTTCATTGTTTTCCATTCATCAACAGTTGGTAATCGTTCTTTTTCTATAATATCAGCAGCAGATTCTTTATAAGGAACTTTAGTTGAAATATCATATAATTGAACATAACTAACTGGAATCAGACCAGGTTCACCAATTTTATCTAAAAATTTCCCAATAAACCATTCATAATCATGATGAGCACAAATGATAAGACTATCACCAGCCATAACATTCAGTTCATCAGGTCTTTCAGCTTTAAAATCATATAATAAACGACCATAAAGAGAAGGTAAAGGGGTAACTTTTATTTTTGAACCATTACCATTACCAACAGTTGTATTTGAAGAAGTTGAAGGATATCTTTGAGGAACTTTTGGAGAAGAAGAATTACTTGAAATAGTTGAAGAATCTTCAGAAGCAGGTTTATGAGTTTTATCAAAAAATTTAAAAGATTTACTTGGAGCTTTACCTTTGATACCTTTAACTGGATCATGAATTTCAATAATTTCATCTAATTCAGAACCAAATGAAATATGAAAGAAATCACCTTGTTGAAAACTCAATTCACCAGCTCTTTGAGCAATATATGGACGAATAGCTTGAACAACTTTATTCGGAGCATTAAGAGGAGTAGGTACTCCATTTGAAAAACTAGTATGATTTGAAGAAATAGTAGATCCAATGGAAGATTTTTTCTTTTCTCTGTCTCTTGAGGATCTTTTAAATAAAGACATTATTGATTTAATGGGATAAGATGAGATTAGATGAATTAAGATATAACGTGATGAAATGAATAATCACTTTTTGGGTGTGGTGAGTATGGAAATGAAAATGAAAATGAAAATGAAAATGAAAATGAAAATGAGTATGAGTATAAAAATGAAAATCAAAAGTCAAGGACAAAAATTGAGAAATTTTGAGATGGGATTTGCGGTTGTTTTATTTTATTTTCAGTTTTCAGTGGGAAAAAAACATAAAAAAAAATAGAATGAAATATAAAAACTACAAAGATATTTAATATTAAGATTAAAATTAACAATATAATTATAGTTATGTATTAATACTACTTGAATTTAATACTGTTCTTAATAAATCAAGATTTAAGGCATTTGTAAATGAAACAGGGTTATTTCTGAAACAAGAGAAAGGATTTTTACCGGATTAGGAAAGAGACGATCGTCTGTGGCGGGTGATAGAGGGCTGCGTCTATGTGGCAAATTGAGTGGCTGGTGTTTTATCTGGTGCACTGATGTATATTTTCTCTGTCTCTCTTTGTTTATCTCCCCTTTTCCTCTTCCTTTTCCTACATAATCCTTTGTTATACCTTATTTCAATTTGCCCTTCTCACTTCCCACTTCCTACTTTATACTTCACCTTTTCTAGTTAATAAAAAAATTACAATGAAATTAATCTTCATCTTTACAATCCTTTCAAATTTAAACTTAGTAATTTCTCATAATTGGGAACCACGAAAAGGTGGTGATTGGAAAACTCTAACACCTTCTGGATTCCCAATAGGTAATATTAATCCAACAGGAACATTTGGACTAGTTGCACAAACATTAAATCCAGAACATTTTCATCAACCAAATGATAATTGTGATGTTTCAAATGCTGAACATGAAAAACATTGTATTACAGAAACTTTAACTGATTATTCAAGTGATTGTAATGTTCATTTTACTGAATATTATAATTCAATATTTGATAATAAACAAAACATAATGATTCAAGGTCCCAAAACTACTAATTCATGGTATTCTTGTTCTAATGTTTCGTATCACATGACTAAAACAAAATGTGATATGATTTATGAAATGCCAACATCAACATTAATGCCAACTTCAACTTCAACTTCAACTTCAACTTCAAAATCATTATCAAATAAGAAATTAGATTATGATGATTCACCTGTTTATAAAGGTTTACTTGCATATGCATATGATGATGGTCAAATTGAAGTATTAAATGAAGAATGTGTTGATGATGATGATGGTAAACTTCATTATGCATGCTATGATTCAAATTCTGTAATGATTACTATTGTTGATGGAATTATTTATGATGAACAAGGTAGAATTGGTTCAATTGTTTCAAATTCTCAATTTCAATTTGATGGTCCACCACCTCAAGCTGGTAGTAGATTTTCTGCTGGTTGGTCATTAACTGATAATTATTATTTAGCATTAGGTGATCAAATAATTTTTTATGAATGTCCTCAAGATGGTGCTTTTAAGTTATATGGATATAAATTATATGATGTCTGTAAAGAAGTTATGATTAAATCTATAGGTATAATTCATGATTGTTCTGATTGAGCAAAAGTTGAGTTTTTTTGTTCATTTTTTGTATAAATTATATTCTTTTTGCTAATTTAAATTAAATTAATTATTATCTATAATTTAAATCTAAATGTTATAAAAATATATGTATGTTTGTTTATAAGTGGTAAATGAAAAACAAAAAAAATACAAGCCAGCACGTGTAATCAATGAAATAGTTTAAAACGTAGATACAAGAGGAGATTCAAAAAAACAGACATAGAAACAGACATAGAAACAAAAACAGTAAAAATCAAAGAAAATACAAGAATTAAAACGAGAGAAAGGAAGAGAGAAACGGAACAGTATAATTAAAAAAAAAAAAAAAAAAAATGAAATATCAATTATATGAATGGTCCATAGATTATTAATAAAGTTTTAGGAAAGTGAGTAAAGCGGAACGAGACAATGTGAAGAAAAAAATGGAGTGAAAATAATAACTAAATCATTAGTTTTGTTAAACAATCAGCAATTTTCCATTTAATATCATCCCATGTATCTTGTTGCAGTTTACATTTTCTGTAAACATTTTGAGCAACTTTTGATTCTAAAACTTGAGTAGCTTCAGAATTTGCAACTAATAAATAATCATACATTGTGATTAATTGAATTAATTTAAATTCATCAGTTGGTAAATTTTCTAAATTAATTTTTGATTCTGATAATTTAACTTCTTGTAATAATTGTAAATTAACTAAATCTAAAATATCATCATCATCCGCATCAACATCAAAATCTGTAGATTCTGAATTAATTATCTCATTTGCTGTTGTTGCACTTGATACATCAGAAGTTGATTTACTTAAATTAGTTGAATCGCCACCACTTGAACTACCACCAACAACCATATTATGATTATTTTCTTTATTTGAATAACCTTGTAAATAATCAATACCAATTGCACCACCAGGATGTCTTTCACCAAATCTTTTTTGTCTTGATTTTAAATCATTAATATGTAATTCACTTAAAGCAATTGAAACAGCATCTAATAAAGTTAAACACAGCGTTGTTGAAATAGTTGGAGCTGATAAACCATATAAATTCTTTTCAGATAATTTTGATGGCAATTCAGCATATAATAATGACTTAACTTTTGGATGTCTTGATAAATTTGATATTTTAGTACAAGTAACCAAGACAACCGGTATTGATTCAGGTACGTATTGTAACAGGGTAGATAATTCTGGAGAATTACCAGAAGCCGATATCAGAACTAAAGAATCGCCATGTTCTTCTCTAATTATACCTAAATCACCGTGTAAAGCTTCAGTTGGATGTAAAGAAGCTGAATGGATTGATAATGAATTAAAAGTTGCAACAGTTTTATTGGCAATTTTAAATGATTTCCCCATACCAGAAACAACAATCTTACCACCTTCATTAAGTGAATTATTTAAAAATTTTAATGATTTCTTCATTTCATGTTGTGACCATTTTGAGTTTCTGTACTGTTTAACTAAATAATCAATTGATTTACCTTGAGTTGATAAAACATCATCAACTGATTTCAAAGCTCGATTTAAGTAAGGAGATGATTCATCTTGAATATGGAATGAACTTTCTGAAGATTGACGATATAAACGACTAATATTAGTAGATAAAGAAGTCATTTTAATAATTGTAGAATCACTAGTTATTGATCTTCAAATTGATGAAACGATGAAATGATAAAAGGGAAAGAAAAGATTAGAAGAAGAAGAAGAAGAAGAAGAAGAAGAGGAAGAAGAAAGGGAAAACCCAAGTAATTCAATTAAACAAGAATTTTTTTGTAAATTGAAATCGAAGTGAACGGTGATTGTAATAAATATATATATATATATATTTATATTTATATTTATATTTATATCTCAATTTATATTTGTACTTATATTAACTGTGGCAAAAATTAATTGATCGACTAAATGGCGGCGACAATTGAGAAATCTGTCAGGGTAAAGTTAGATTAATTTAAAAATTATCTGGAACTAAACTTACCAATATTTAAAGTTAATTTTAATATGAATAAATATAAGAGGGAAATAATAGACAAAAAAGAAAAAGAAAACACTGTTAATAACTCATTAATTACTAATTGTACAAATTGCTCTCTCTTGAATATAACTAGCATAACAATAGTATTTTTATATTTTAGCGAAAAGCTTCGTCATTGTGTGGCTTGTGGCTGGTGTTTATGTGGCTGGTGGAGGTGCGGCAGAGGGGAGGGGGTGTAAACGAAAAGAGCGGCACTGATCCGAGATCTCGGGGCACCCCCTACCACCTACCAAACATCTTGTTGATATCTTGCTCTAATTCTTAAACTTTTTAATACTAAATCACCTTTTTTCAAGTCATTTCCATTGTCACCAAATATATCAATTAATACTTTAGATATACTTTTAGACATAGTATTTGCATTACCACATACATAAATGTAACCACCTTCATTAATTATTAATTGATTAATTAATTCACTATTTCTAAAAACATTATCTTGAACATATTCTTTAGTTTTATTAATTTCTCTTGAATATGAAACTTTAATTTGAAAATTTCCATTTAATTCTTTACTATAATTATCCCATTCAGATTTATATAAAAATTCAGATTTATTACGACAACCATAAAATAAGATTATTTTACCAAAACTTTCATTTTCTTTTTTAAGTTTTTTAAATTGTGATAAACGATCTCTTATAAAACCTCTAAATGGTGCAATTCCAGTACCTGAACAAATCATAATAATTGGTTTTGAAATTGATACTGGTAATTTAAATTTTGATTTTTCAATAAAAATCGGAATTTTATTGAATTCATCACATTTATAAATATTATTTGGTCCATTAATATTATAATTATTTGTTTTTTCATTAATATCAAGTAAATAATTTGAACAAACTCCATTGAAATTTATAATTGAGTTTAATTCAGATTCAATTGAAACTGTTATATGAACGATTTTAGGTTCAATTAAATTTGATGATGATATTGAATAATAACGTGGATATAATTTACCAAATGATTCAATTAAAAGTGAAATTGGTACATTTTCCCAAATTTCATTATTATTTGAAATTAAAATCAATAATTCATATAAATTTAATTTATTATTTGTAATTTTTAATTTAAAACTAGTTTTATCATTTAATAATGAAATTAATATTTTTTTAGTTTCAATTGATGGAGCAAATTCAATTAATGAATTAATAGTTTGTCTTGTAATTGGACCATTAATTTCCAAATAATATTGAAATAAAGCTTTTAAATTAATCGGATTTGGGAACCAAAGTTTAGTTGAAATTCTATCAATTGGAACTATATTAATTATATCATCTTGTTTATTTTGTAATCCAAAAATTTGCAAACATTTTTGAACTGAATTTAAACTATTACTTATATAAATACCTAAATGATCACCAGTTTGATAAGATAATTTTGAATTATTTAAATCAATTTCAATGTGTAAACATTTTCTATCTTTTGAATTTGAATATAATTGTTCAAAATGAATTAAATTAGCAATAAAAGGTTTTGAAATATGAAATGGAGGTTTGTTAATGTATATTATATCTCTTAAATTCGTTATAATTTCACCTTTACCAAATTTTTTACAATTAAATATTTTAATAATTTTGAATGATGGTAAATAATTACTATTATTTTTAAAATTGATATTAAATCTTAATGCAATCATTGGTAAAATATCAAATTTCCAATCTTCAAAATCATCATCTGATGTACCTTTACCGTCATCAGCTTTACCAAATTTACCTAATCTTTTGAAATTTAATCTAATTAATTCATTTTCAATATTTTCAGCAGCACCTTGATATAAATCATATAATGAACTACCAATACCAAAGATACAATAATTAACATGCTTATTTTCAATTGAATTTTCAATTGAATTTTTTAAACAATTGTAAAACTCAATTGATGAATCACATTGTTCACCATCACCATATGAACTTATAAAAAAAATATATAATTTATTATTTTTAAAAAAAGGTGTTAAATTTTTATTATTTGAGTTAATTGGGAAATCAGCTAAATTTATAATTAATGATTTAATTGAGTAAATTGAATTTAAGTCATTATTGAATATTTTTGCAAATTTTTCAGATGTACCTGATTGAGTACTATATAAAATAACAACGTCATAATCAGCTTGATCAATTTGAAAATCAATTTGATTTTCCATAGGCATTAAGTTATCTTTTATATTATGCAGATAGTGATTGGGTGTGTGTGTGTGTGTGTGTAGTAGTAATGTAATTGATTTATGATACTAAAATCAAAGAAGCAAATATTGTGTGATAATGATGATAATGATGATAATGATGATAATAATGTGAGTAGTGTGACTAATGCGACTAATGTGAGTAATATCAATTCAATATTAGGCTCTATACTATAGTATAAATTTATTCCATGTTAAGGAATGTTTATAAGTCAGTAAGATATAGTATAGTATTATTTTAGTATAGCATTATTTTAATATAAATAAACGCGAACGGCATTTTTATTTCCATATATATATATATATATATATAGATTAAATATACTTATTTTAATACTTTAATATTTTATTATTCTAAATGATAATTTTTTTACTATTTTAATACTTTAGTATATGCATAAACATCGACAAGCTTCAAAACTTCAAAACCAATATACCTTTTATAATAGAAAAGAATGTAATTATTACAGGAGTTGATTAATTATAAGTGGGACATTTTGATACATATTTAAGATTTTACGCTAAAATCTAAACTTGAATAGGATATGAAAATGTACCATATTGTTTCCAATTAAAAGATCCATGTAACATTAAAATTTAGTTGTTTTTATAACTTGTTTCAATAACTTGTTTGAACAACTTGTTTAAGTAAAAATTTAAAAACTTTAACCAAGATTCAAGTTACCCCTGGCCCCTGTCCCTGATACCATGCATTCAAATAGGCTTAATCGGGATAATTATAATATATCAATAGTAACTACTAAAACTACTTTAATTAAAGGTTGTTTATAATTAAATTTAATATAATTCAATCTTTTTTAAAACAATAAACAAATTTCATGTGTTGTGAATTTATAAATTTATGAATTTTTTATGCATGCAATTCAAATAGAAATAAGCAAGACTAAATTACAATTATGTTTGGATGCAGAATGATAAATCCATTTAAAATAATACAATTAAAATCTGGAACTTTTATTGTTTAGTTGCACATTTTATAAATTTTATTCGATTTAATGATGCAACCTTTCAATTTTATCTTAACTTTGTCCCACTGGGTTTAAAGCTGTAATATGCCACTTCTTATGGTTTGGCTTATATAAGTTGTGTTTTTTTCTTTTTATGAATTTTAAAGTTTATTTAAAATATATATATATATGAATGCATATGAAAACTTTATGTAAAATTATTCATTAATCATTAATATCTCTTATTAATGAGTCCCAATGAGTTTCAATTGCAGATGCTAATGTAATGCCTAATAAAACTTGCCAATTATGATTTGTTAAATCCTCATCATCTTTATCTTTACTAAAATAATTTTCCTTATCATAAATTGTAATCCAACCAAATTTATAATCATTTGGTGAATCATCTTGTGGATGTCTATCAAACAAACCATCTTTAGGTATATAAAACATTGATTCATCAGCAATATCATCATCACCTTCTTCATCATCATTATGATAATCGGATATTGATGATGAATCATCAATATAAGAACTTGTTGAGCTTGTTGTTGAAGAAAATAATTGAAATGATGAAGAATTTTTTGCTTTTGTAACCAATTTTTTTGTAACTTTACTTTTAATATTACGTTCACAATGTCTAAATAAGGATAAAACAGGATTATACCAATTTGAATTTTTGAAATTTTCTAAATTTGTATCAATAAAATAAATTGATTTTGATTTTGCTAATTTAACACCATCAAGTTTTAAATTTGTTGTATTAAACATTGATTTTTCAATTGGACATAGTTGACAAGAATTTAATGATTTATATTTATAATTTGAAAATAAAAGTAAACTACCATTTCTAATTGGTTTTGTTTGTTTTTCAAAAATTGAAGTATTAGTTTTCGTATTAGAATTAATAGTTGAATTTTTGATTAAACCTGATATAGGATCAAGATATTCATTTTTCTTAAAATTAATTATAAAATTCCCACCTAGATCTTCACTTACTTTTTCAATTGTAAAAATATTATTAATATCACCAATATTAAAATCTTGTTGTCTAAAAGTCAATCTAAAACCATTTTTAATTGAAGAATTATTATCTTTATCATTTGGAAATTGTAAATGAATATAATAACCAGGTCCTGGTCTTGCATATCTATGTCTGTTATCTGGATTTGTAGTTAGATAAAATTTAAATGGACTTAATTTTAATACATGATATTTCCAAAATGATTGAATTTTAATTGATTCATTTAAATTATTCCATTCGTTTTGACTATATGCGGAAATTATTTGTTGGGTTGGCGATCGTGCAGGTAATTGAGGTGGAACTGTAGTCATTATAATCAATAAAACAAAGTAAATGGATGCTGTAGCGATAAATGTTATTGTATTTAAAAATTAAAATTAAAAGATTGATGTATAGCCAAAAAAAAGTCGACAAAACAGTCTGGAAAAGTGTTTGTCGAGAAGGAATTTGTTTAACTCAAATGAATAAAAGTAGTTGTATTTGAAAATCTTAATACCTGGGGGAAACCTTTACCTTTAAATTAATATATCAATCGGTTACATTAAATTATCCAAAAGGAATATAATTAATAAAGGTTTGTGTTTATGAAGAGTCTAAATGAGACGAATGACAGCGTTATAATTTCTTAATATGAGAAAAATTGTTTGCCATTGAAGAAACTTCACCTTTTCCCATTTTCGTGTGGCTCAAATAAAAGCCCACGAGCCGCTTGTAATACTCCTCTCAGCCGCAACTCATGTGGCGCATATATTTTGCTGGCCTGGACGATTTCTCGTAGCCCCGGTAGTTTTCCAAGCCAGACTTAATATTTTTCCTGGTAGCCAATTTTCATTACTAGCAGTTGGTACATTTGCGAAAACCCCTTTTATTTGCTTCCAGTAGTGTCTTGTTGAAGATGTTTAGTCCTAGTGGAGATGCTTAACTCAATCAATTTTATAGGATGGTAGTAGCAAACCCTAGAGAACGTGGTGCATTCCATGTAATGAAAGACTTGTTTTTTTGCTCGTTTTCCCAATTGAAATTCTAATTTCAGGGGAAGAGAGATAAACCTAATATATTAAAAGTATATATATATTGATCTTTTTTAAAAAAAATTGTTGTAGAAAAGGTTTTACTGAGCTATTTTAATATCTAAATTCATTCCTTTGCTGAAATTTTTACATTATACCACTCGACCTTTAATAGTCACATACTTCATACTTGTGGATTTAAAAGGCATTTCCTTATAATTTAATAACAGATACCTATCAAAACTTAATATAGATAAGTCGAAATTGACTTGAGCCTATATATCAAAGACGAAAAAGCACAAAAAAGTAATGTACAGTCCGCGTTTCTGAAACGACTCGAAAACTCCTCTCAGTTAATTGTGTAAACTCCAAACAAGCATGAAGCACAATCAAAAAACCTTATATAAAAAGCTGAAAGTCATACCAGTCATGTGTTTATTGTTTGAAACACATGTAAACTAAATAAACAACTATTAAATATTCTTTTCACTATTTAAATGGCCTCAAACAAAAGAATTGCTCCATCACTTGTTTTCTAACTGACATCGATTTCACCGTCAATAAAAGATTACATCAATTGACTTTGAATGATCCTCACCAGGAAACGGAAATTCCTTTATCC
Organism: Ambrosiozyma oregonensis (nom. inval.); assembly: GCA_003706315.3. Taxonomy (NCBI): domain Eukaryota; kingdom Fungi; phylum Ascomycota; class Pichiomycetes; order Pichiales; family Pichiaceae; genus Ambrosiozyma; species Ambrosiozyma oregonensis (nom. inval.). The sequence continues at coordinate 43,783 of PPKY03000013.1, forward strand.
ATTTAAAAACAATAAGAAAATTTCTCTCAGGTGTAAGTCACATTAAATCATCCATCAATGAATCCATCAGTCCAGATATCAAAAAGAAAATTGGAGAAAGTATTGATATAGATGAAAGTAATAAAAGAAAGGGCAGGGTTGCAAGTCTTACAAAGGAGGAGTAAAGGGCAATTGTGATTAATAATTATATTTCTATGAAACCTAATTCCAAGGGGAAAAAGACTAAATCGAAAGTTGGGCTTATTGTTTCAGGAAATTCTCCCTCTTCCATAGTTAGACTATGGATAAACAAAAACACACAAGGTAAATCTGATAAGGCATTGGGTGTCCTCCAGATGATCCAATAGGACCTGAAAAAGTGGAGTATTCATATAGCACCTTTGCTTTTCACATCGAGAAAGTTGGTAGAGCTCCCACATTGAATTTCGGCTTGAAAGAGTTCTAGAAGAAAACCGAAAAAACCATTAGTAAGGAGAGGCTTTCCAATAATCTTCAAACAAATTCCCTAATTGTCTATAAAGCAAAACCCACTAATAATGAACTTGAGAATACAGTTCAGAATAGTATTATTTTAATGTTGTTAAAAAGTGGGTTCTTGAAATGCCTTGATCCTTGAATTATAAATCAAACTGCCTTTTCATTTCAAGATTTACTGCATCCAGAGCTATTCAATCTCACTCCCATTCCAAAAAATAAACCAGGTCACCGATAAAGCTTCTGAATTCATCAAGAAAATCAATCATCATGAAGGCTCTGAGTTTAGATCTGTGTATGTTCCATCGAATGCCTCCGTTGTCAGTCTGTTAACCAATATTGCAGATGCAGACATAATCGTTTCTGAAATGCAAAAAAGATTCATGGAAAAGCGGGATTTTCTTCTATTCTTGATATTTTGGGAAAGGATGTTGTTAATGAAAAAGGGTGATGATGAGTTTATAGGTGTATCTTTAGTCCTGATGACACACAGCCTGTCCGCTGCACATAGTAATGTATAACCAGATCAATTTTTTTTCGTTTCCTTCCATTATCCAACAATTGGCACAGTTATAAAATCTCCATAACATGTTTTATATATATATATATATATATATATATATAAACAGATTACTCTCTTCTCTAAAAGCTTTTGAATGTTTTAGGTGCTTAAATAACACATCTTCCTCAATCATCAGCGTACATCAATGACAAAAGAACAGCATCCAAACTACGATAATGACAGCATCTGTCTAGGTGATGGAAAATACAACGGTGGCTTTGATGAAGACGGTATGTTTGTCCTAGATTCCCAGAATAAGTTTTCTTGCTTACTCTGATTGATATAAATATACCACTAATTTTTTTCTATTTATAAAAATCAAACGAAAAAGAATATTAGAGAGGCGTCACGTATTGCTAATGTATCCGAAAGAGCAGGTTCTAAATGGGTAAAGGAATACAGATCCATAGGTTCAATTCCAAGGGTTAATCATAAAAATCCAGTTGAATTACATCTCAGAGTTGTACAAAAACAAAAAAGGCTACAAATTGATTTCCTATACACCAGTGATGTAATCAAATCTTTGACAAACGAGCTTAAGGGTATTTCAGTTTCCAAAACTACATTAATTTAAGCATAACTTGAACAGTACTGATTTTATAGAAAAGCGAGTTGCTTGGATGGCTAAAAACGTTGAAAGAGGGGTCGATTTCAAAGCCAATTGTGTTTTCATTGAGAAGTCTGCTTTCGATATGGATATTAAAAGAGAAAAAGGGTGGTCAAAAAAGGTAAATCAATTTCTTGTGTTGTCGATAGAAATAGAGAAATAACTTACTCTGTATTAGGTGCAATAACACCTCACCAAGTCATTCTTTAACCTATCGATTCATATTCCAACTAAGATTGCAGATACCTATACTTATTCACAACGTGAATATCCTCCCTCAAAAAGGGCCCGACCTAGTGATGGTTCAAAGGTACGTGTATTCAGCCTCTTAAAAAAAAGGAAATTCAACCACAGAACAGAAAATTGGAACAAACAGAAGTCATTGCATGGATTTTCATGGAGAGTTATGAATTCTGTTCAAAATGAAGCTAAGCTAAAGGGGGGTGTACTTCCTTCTTATTCTTAAATAATGCTGCAATTCATAAAGGTAGCAGCATCTCAGCATTAGTCGGGTATGCCAATTTGAACTTTGAAACTAATTTTTAATTACTTTACAATATAGCGTATTCTCTACAAATCAATCCGATTGAGATGTATTGGTCCTGCTGATTCAATTACTTCCTTGTTAGAGAGAATTGAAAGAGCCGCTATAGGTTTGTCCAATGAACACCTAGCACCATCCGTTAGACATTGTATATGAGAAATCGTCCAGGCCAGCTAAATATATGCGCCACATGAGTTGCGGCTGAGAGGAGTATTACAAGCGGCTCGTGGGCTTTTATTTGAGCCACACGAAAATGGGAAAAGGTGAAGTTTCTTCAATGGCAAACAATTTTTCTCATATTAAGAAATTATAACGCTGTCATTCGTCTCATTTAGACTCTTCATAAACACAAACCTTTATTAATTATATTCCTTTTGGATAATTTAATGTAACCGATTGATATATTAATTTAAAGGTAAAGGTTTCCCCCAGGTATTAAGATTTTCAAATACAACTACTTTTATTCATTTGAGTTAAACAAATTCCTTCTCGACAAACACTTTTCCAGACTGTTTTGTCGACTTTTTTTTGGCTATATATGTATATGTATAATGTATATGTATATATGTATATGTATGGTAAAATTTTTTGTTTAATTGTTTAAATTGTCTTGTTAGGAAAATAAGTTAATAGGAAAAAAAAAGAATGCAGATAACTTAAAGGGGTTTTATGAAGAAATTAACAAAGGAAACGAAAGGAAACGAGAGAAAACTGAGGTGAAATAATGTTGCTTGGGAAACTAGTAGTAATAATTGAAAGAATGAATAATTGGAAGAATGAATGAATGAATCAATGAATCAATGAATAGAATTAGAATAAACAGAATTGTTGAGTGGTCGACAAAAAGATGGCTTACGTGGTTGGAAAATATGTCGAGAGACGTTGAGGTGTCAAGCTATCGAGATGTCAAGCTATCGAGATGTCAAGCTGTCGAGTTGACGAGTTATCGACTTTTTACAGAACCGGGGATCCGGAGTGGCTCCGTGGGAGGAGAGCCAAAAAACTGGAGGGGGTGGGGGTGTGCGTGTGCGTTGCGCATCAGGGCCGGCTCAGTCAAAGGAACGGTGCATTTTTGGGTTTTGGGTTTATGGGTTTTTGGGTTTCTTTGTTTAGTATTTTCCGGACCGCTGGGTGTGTCGATAATGTCAATAATGTCTATTTGCCGACTAGCCGACTGGAATCGATTCGGCCAGCCAGATTATTACTTACTAATCTTGCGTAGAGACAGAGAAAAGTTATTATTCGTTTATCATAAGCGGAGACAGCAAACAACCTGTGGCATTTGTGTACATGCAGGACTTAGTCCTATCTGTTCAGGTTCAGGTTCGGTTGAAACTTGAAACAGCTCAAATCAATTCAACTCAAGTTATCTAGTCATCTCAATTGACACTAAGAAAAGAGAAAATAAAGTAATTAAAGTTAAAAAATATAAAACCAACATAGTCAGTTAGGTGTAGTCGCGGAATAGCGGCAAGAAGGAATCCGCAAAATAATAATATTAATATATTTAATCGCGGTATCGAGAATAGATGGCAGCGCAGAGTATGCAGCGGTTGTGCCTGGATGGAGATGGAGATGGAGATGGAGATGGATTTTTCTAGGTGGTTTTGAATTGGTTCAATATATTATTTAATGATGATATTGATGATGATGTTAGATACTAAATACTGAATACTAAATACCTAATACTTAATATTAGATAACATGTGACACATAAAACACCAAATATTGATACTTAATAGATTCAATACTGAGTCCACCAATCAATCCGCGTGCCGCAGACTGGGGCCTGGGTGAGTCCGCTTGCAGCACCGGGCGCGTTCTAATTTAAACTTCGTACGGTGCATGCATAAATTGCAGATTTTGTCCGTTTTGGTTGATTTCTAAAATTTACAATTTTACAAAATTGTTTGGATCAATCTTAAACTCGATATATACGTGTACGTACAGAAACAATCTATTTATCAAAACTAAAATAATTTTAACATTTATGGTATCCTTGAGGTTCGATTCCATCCATCTAACTTCTCCTTCCTATTATCATCACTCTTCTTTTTAAGTTGGTGGTTTCCCTCATTTTTTTTTTTTTAGCCTGTTATTACAATCTCCCCACTCTTCCACCTTTTATTATCCAATTGTCACCATTTGAAAAAAAAAAAATAATAATAATAAAATAAAATAAAAAAAACCATAAACTTTCACTGAATTTTATTATATTTAACATTTAGGTTAGGTTCGCCACCATATTTGTATATAGAGGGCCTTTTATTTGTCTTTACAAAATTTTTTTTTTTAAAAAAAAAAGAAAAACAAAAGCAAAAACAAAAACAATTTACTAGTTTGGTAACATCTTCTTTAAATAATCAATTATATAATAATATCATTATCAAATTATTATCATATCATATCAAAAAAAAACACATTGTGTTTAGCTACTCTTTTCTTAATTTCCATATACAATCAGTAATCATGTCTGATGATCAAAAAAAAACTGATTCTAGACTAGGAAATACTCAAGTAAGTATAGATCAACTAATTAATAAAGATTATTCTGAAGATGTTAGTCATGTTAAAAAAAAGAAATTTAGAAGATCACATAATTGTGGTCCATGTAAAAAACATAAAATCAAATGTGATATGAAATTACCTTGTGGTAGTTGCGTTCGTTATGGTCGAACAGAAAAATGTTTGAAAGATCCTCCGCATCCTCCAACTCCTGAACAATTAAGAGTTAAAGAAGAGAGATATAGAAAGCGTCAAGAAAGATTGTTAAGTAAAATGTATTATCATTCTTTACCTGCTGGAGTTCCAAATTTTACAACAGTTGCAACTGCTACAAATGCTCCAATTATTCCAATTGCTCCAAATCCTCCAACTGCTACTCCTGCTCCAAATTATCAACAATATCAACTACAAATCCCTCCACAAGGTTATCCAATCTCTATACATAATCAACCTTATCAACAGTATCCTAAAATTGCTCCAAACAGTTATCCTGTTCAAATTGGTTCTTCTTCTTCTTACGAGCAAAATTTATTGCAGCAGCAGCAGCAGAAACTAAACCAAAACCAAAATCAAAATCAAAATCAAAATCAGAATCAGAATCAGAATCAGAATCAGAATCAGAATCTTTCACCTTCATATCCGCCTAGACAGATGGCTACCTATCCACAGCAATCTCAAGTTGTAGTAGATCCTAATAGACCTTCGATCCCACCTTCAACGTTTCCAAATACTCCTTCTAATTCTTATGGACAACCGTATCCTCTTATTTACCCTAGAGCTTACCCTACATCAACAAGTTATGCCCCGTCACCTTCTGGGTCATACCAACAGTTTCAACAGCAACAGCAACAGCAACAGTCTTCATTGGCTCAACCTCAACCTCAACCTCAACCTCAGGGTCAGGCTGTATATCCAACCAATAATCCCTTGGGTTATTTGAGTAATTCGATTATTGGTGGCCAGCAACCACCATATGGAACCCTTTCTCAATTTGAGTTACAACATCAACAATATCAACAGTCTGTTTATCCTACTACTTCATACCCAGGAGCATCTACAGTTTATCCCCAAAATGCTACCCAACCCCAACCTGGAAATCATAGTAAAGAAAATGCTCCACCTAACAAATCTGGTATGAGTAGGTATAATAGCAACAATTATTTACCATAATTACTTAACTAATTAGCTATATACTTATATTTTCAAGTTTAAGCATTTCTAAAAAGATTTGAAATTGAGACAGATTTGCTATAAAATGAGAATAGCGTTGCCACCAAACCAAAACTCTCTCAATCAAAGAAAGGAAGGCAAATATGTTTATAAATGTATTTTTATTTTTAAACTATATTTTTTGATTCCTATGTCAATTTCATTTCGTTCTTTATGATTTTAAATTCATATACTTATAATATTTGCATTAATTTATGATGTTCTTTACCTCAATTAGTTCAAAAAAGGTAAGAATCATAAGCTTCATTTATGAAGACATTTTATTTTTCTCAATTTTCCGATCATATTTTTTTTTGTTTTTTTTTTTTATCCTATCTTTTAGTTCTATACTTTAAGTATTGTTTGTTTTTTATTTGTTATTTGTTACTTTTACTCTTACTTTTTCTTTTCTTTCATTATAGAATGGGTGTCTGTTAAAAAACAATGAAATTTCTTATTTAAATTCTACTTGTTCTTTCTTTCTGATTTATTTTAATTCAAATTTAAATTGATTAAATGTGTGTATTTTAGTGTCAATACAAAGTATAATTTCTTAGCCTTCTTGGCAATTATAGTAAAATTTAGAAGAAAATCTAATTATACTATAAAAACTTAAAAGGTAGTTTAAAATTAAGGTTTTTCAAAATTATAGAATACATCGTATAAAAACTAACTAGAAAAGAAAAAAAAAAAAAAAAATTATTATTATTATACCAATTAATATTTAGATTTTGGTTTTGCTTATTTGCTTATTTGCTTATTTGCTTATTTGCTTATTTGCTTATTTGCTTATTTGCTTATTTGCTTATTTGCTTATTTGCTTATTTGCTTATAAAAATATATAGATGTAACATTTAATCATCATCACTATCATCAGTATCATCTTCAGAATTTTTTGATTTATTTTTTTTATTTCCATGTTTACTAAGTATGAATTTCTCAAAAACAAAACATTTAGCATCTCTTTGACTTGCTTCTTTTGTAGTTTGTTTCATACTATTAGTTCGTCTATGATGATAACCAGGGAATGCATCCCATCTAAAAACACCACTTTCTTTAACTTTATAATTAATCGCTTCTCTAGCTATTTTTTTGATCAACCATGAATCATAAGGTTCACCATTAAATAATGTAACTGAAACATTATTTAAAGTTGATTTACAAGATTCATTACAACCATCTAGATTTAAACCAGTATTACCACCATTACCGATTGAATAACCAGAAATAGAGGATGTTGTTGTTGTTGAAGGAGTATTTGAATTTCTTATTAAATAATTTTTATTAGTTTGAAGTAATTTAAAAACATCAAGGCAAGACGTAAAATATTCCGCCATTAATAATTGATGATGTTTAATATTTCTATCTTGATCTTTAATTCCTTTACCAGAATGTGGGAAATTAAATAATATAAGATTAATTGAATCAGTACCTAAAATTGATTTATTTTTTTGTTTATTTTTCTTAAAATTCGTTGCAAGTTTAAATGATTTAATTAAATTTTTACAATCAATTTCATGAAAAATTTTAACACCTTTTTCAGTTAGAAAATTTAGATTTTCTTCAATATTTTCATATTTTTCAATCAATTGATCTAATGAATCAAATGAAGTTGCAATTAAATTCTTTGGATTGATATAGTTTGAATTAACAATACTTAATGCATATGAAAAATCACCTTCACCAATTAGCATTACATGATCGTCAAATTTGAATGGTATAAAAGGACGTTTAGTTGCCATAACATGTTTTTCAATTTCATTTTCATTATCTTGATCATTATTTTGTTCTATTTCTTTATCCTTATCTTGATCTTTATTACTGTTTTTAAAATACTTTTGTTTATTCTTGCTTAATTTTTTTTGCTTTTCTTGTTCTTCTTGTTTTTTCTCTTTATCTGAAATTTTCTTTTGATGCTGTTCAAGTAATCTCTGTCTACTTAAAACTTGTGCTAGTTTTCCCTTACCACCATTTCCAGAGACACGTTTATTGATGTTTCTTTTAGCCATTCGATTCAATTATACTAGATTAGTAGATTAGAATCAAACTAAAAATAATTTTGAATTAGTATGATCTGTATAATGATAATAACTTAACTATTATATATAATCGCACTTTTTATTATTGTACTGAAAAATATTTTTTTTATTTTTTTTATTTTTTTTATTTTTTTATTTTTTTATTTTTTTATTTTTTATGTTTTTCTCAAAAAAAAGTATTTATTTGAGTCGCTGATTAGAGTTTGGCCTGCTGCGTCTTTCTCAGAAAAAACGCCGTCCCGCCCGCATTGCCCTGGCCGATCAGATTCGGTAATATCTCGACTGGGGTGGGGCTGTCTCAGATTTAGTAGGATTCCAATAGAGTCAGCAGGAGTATGAAGCTTAAAGTTCAAAAAAAATTAGTGGGTTGAATTGAATCAAAAAATTCTCTACACTATAGTGAACTGAAATCAAATTGTGCAGGAGAGTGGAGAGGAAACGGGTGAATTGTGTTACCAATCCGGTACCTAACTGTATGTGCATGCTCTATTCCGGATCTACCCTCTAAAAAAAATCAAAACTGCGAGATTAAGTTACGCGTAAAACCCAATCAGTGTGTTTGTATTTTTGGTTGTATTTTTGGTTGTATTTTTATAATACTTGAAAAGTCCTGGAAAGTTGTGTATGATTTGGGCTTTATATTTATAGTTTATGGTTTATAGTTTATGGTTTAGGGTTTAGGGTTTATGGTTTAGGGTTTGGGATTTGGGATTTGGGATTTGGGATTTGGGATTTAGAATTTAAAATGGGTTGAAACCTTTAAAGTTTAGGCTGATGCCGAAACCAACTTAAAGTTTTGGGTTTGGGTATTCTTTTACTTTTTTGGTCAGTAGATAGATGTACGCATGTATTCATGTACGTATATGTCTATTATGTACATAGGAAAAATGAAAATCGGGTTTATATTAATGTAATAATTGTCCCGATGGACGTTGTTTTTACAGAAGAGTTTTTTTTTTCATTCAAGTTATTCAATAATCCAATTGAGCTTTATTCTTCTTGGAACTACATCTAACCAATCACAATTGAACACGCAATTCTGTTTTAAGTATGTATAAATGTTTCAAAACAAATATTGTTTTATTTACTTACATAACTAAACGAAGAACTTATCATGTTAAATTATGCAATTGAATGTATAATCATGCTTTAGTTTGTTAATCACATTATGTGTTTCATATAGTTATTTTTGATTATTATATTTTCATTTTAAATTAACGATTTTTCCTGAAAAATTTTATAATATTTATAATAAACTCATTTCAAAGTAAATGGAAATATAATAATTTTCGGTCAATTTGTCGGCTGCTCGGTTGTAAGGCCACGCCAATAATAAGAAACCTTTAAATCAGGAAAATATATTATAACTATATCGTAAATGTTTTATTATCTTTATAGAATGATCTACTACACACACACACACACACACAAACTCAAAATCAAAATCAAAATCAGGCATATACACATATAAAATGTCAAAATAAATTTGAACAATTTTGAAAAATTTGAACTATTTTTTTGCCCAAATACATCTTGTTCTTCAATAACCTGATCCCTGCGTCGGTTGCATTGGAATATAATGTACTGTAATTAAAATCATCGGAAATCAAAGGATTGACTGCCAGATCCCCCGTAAATATATGAGATTTCATTAGTCTGCACGTAATTTTTGAATGCTTATAGAGCTCAAAGTATTAAAAGGTCTTGCTACCCACATCACTCCACATCACTCCACAGCATTTTTCTTTCAGTGTTTTTAGATGGTCTACTTTTTGTTATATATACGTACATATTCAATGGGTTGCATCATCAATTCATCAAAGATCAAGCAAACTAGGTTGAAAGAACTAATTGTTCAAATTATTTTATTGATACATCGACATCAACGCCGATACATTTAGTACTTACATCATAGAACTACTTTTATTTTTGGTTGGTTGGTTGTTATAATATTTACACTTTTGCTGATATCATATTAAAAAATTACTAATTCTTATGTGTGTGTATGTTTATGTGTACTGTATTTTTTTTATTATATTGTATTGTATTATAATCCATGCTGTGTTTTTACGGAAATAACCGACTATTAGTCGATGAAAAAAATGATCTTCGTTATGTGTGTTTTTTCTTTGTTAATCTCCGCTTATCAACCTGTGACTTTTGGTTATAAAACAAATATATACAATGTATGTGTGAGTGTATGTGTATGTGTAAGTGTATGTGTAAGTGTATGTGTAAGTGTATGCTTGTGTGGTGTATAATGTATATGTATATGTATGTGCTCCCGTTATTTTCGATGTAAGTAATATCTTGACTTGGAACAAACAAGTTGAGTTGATTAGTTGATTAGTTATATTAATCGAAATAAATCAATAAACGGTATTCAATTTAAAGGTTTATATAATAATAAAGATAATTTCGCAAAATAAATACCCAATCTAATACCTAATACCTAATACCTAATACTCGACAATTTTATTCAGACAAATTCAGTTAAAATAAACATAATTTGCAGAGTTGTTTTTCGTATTGATGACATTGAAGAAAAAAACTGAAAACCCACATTACCGTTCATAAATGCAGTAATTAAACTAAAGTTAATTCACCCATTTGCTTTATTTTTTACTGGAGTGGGTATAAGGTAGGTAGGTACTTTTATTTTTGAGGTATATATATATATATATTTTTACAAAAAGATCGTAGCAAACAAGTGTTCATTTCATAAAAGTAATCTTAAAGGCAGATTTATATTTTCCACTTCCTACAGAAATAATTTGGAATGGCTAACTGAAAATACTTATGAAAAGTCACAATCTAATAAATCAATTACACAATTACCAATCATTTTACAAACAATTTGTGGTTGTACGACCTATTTTACGGGATAATCATATTATATTCAAGTATTTTATCATCCCTTTAGTTTTATATAATAAACAATCTAGAATGTACTAGCTATAATTATATGCACCTACCTATAATGCAATGTAAAATTCCAAAATTCATTCCAAAATTCATTCCAAAATTCATCCAAAAACCACTCCAAATCTCAAATTCAAAATAGTTTCACATTTCCAGAATCCAAGTCAAATTCTAGAAGTGAACGTCGATCTGTCATCCGAGTGGAAAGAATTAAACTTTTTGTAAAAAAATGCAAACAAAGATTGAAAATGGAAAAAAAAAGCGATGTATAATTAAACTTTTTGAGTTTTTTTCCGGGGATAAAATTATGGTGGGAAAACAATTGTTATATCTTTTCTATCAAATTCATCTCCAGTTAATGGATCTTTAATCTTAAATGATTCTAATGAATTTAAATAATCTTTATCTCCTTCGTCTATTTCATCTTCAAATTGTGTATTAATACTATCATTATCATTATCATTATCTTTATCTTTTTCTTGTCCTTCTTTTTCCAGCAATTCAAGTTTTGAATGTCGACCATAAGTCTCACTCAATTTAAGTAATTTATTATATTCATATATATTCCCATTAGGTAATTGAACAGGACTATCATAAATATTTGATTTGACTTGATGAGAAAATGGTAAAATTGAAGTTAATTCAAGTAAATCAATTGAACAAATTGGACATTCATTTGTAAAAATTGAATTTTTATTAGTTGATAATTTTAATAATTCATCAAATTTAGCAAATTTTGAACTTGAATTTGAATTTGATTCATCACAGTGAATACATGATTTTGTCTTTAATGATGAACCACCAATACTTAATAAAGTTAGTATAGGTAAATCTTGATCAATACCATATAATGAATTGAAATTATATAAGAAAAAATCAGCTAAATTAGTCCATTTTAGATCATTTAATAAATCTTCATATGGTTTAACGTTTGCTTTAACTTTTTCTAATTTTCTTGTGTTTGAATCATAAAATCCTAAAGGTGATAATGAGTTAATATATGAATTTTGATTTAATAATTCTTTCTTTTTCAATGAATTCCACCATAATAATGCTGTACCTGTTGTTATTTTATTAAAACTATATTCATTATCATTATCATTATCAATTTCAGATTCAGATTCATTTAAATATCCTATTAAATATTTATTTGCAATTTCTAAAGCTTCAAATAATTCATTTATTTTAATTTTTTCAATAAATTCTTGAAAATGAGTTTCAAATTCTAAATTAATATTAAATTTTGAATTTTCTTTAATTGATTTCAAATTTTTTCTATTTTCAGAACACCAATCAATTAAAATTTTTAAATTTTTATTTAATTTAATTTCATTATAAATGGTTAAACCTTGTAATATAACATCAATATCAATTAATTTATCCATTTTTAAATTTTTTGCTAATAAAACACCAGGATTTTTATCTTTTGTTATATTATTTGTATTATTATTTGAAGTTTTTAACAAAAAATCAATTATAATTAAATTAATTTCATCTTTATAAAATTTATTAATTTTATTACTCAAATCAATTGGAATATCAGTTTTTGAACTTGATGGTAATTTATTTAATGAATCATTTAGATCTTTTAAATCCTTTAATTTTAACAATCTTTCTTGTAATCTATTAATAAATTCATTATGTTGTTTAACTCTAAATGATAATTTTTTATTAAATGATTCTTGTTGTTGTATAATTTTTTTCAATAAATTTAATTGTTGTAATTTATTATTATCAATTAATTCTAATGATTTAATTAATTTATTTAATTGTGAATTATTTTTTTCAATTAATTTTTGTAAATTTTTAAAATTTTTCTTAATTATTTCAATGGGTGTTTTAAATTGTGATCTTTTAAGTTGAATTTGTAATTCAACTGAAGTAACTGACTCTATTGACATTATTCAATTAATATAATTGATTTGCCACCCTTTAGTTATATATATATATATATATCAATCAATATGAGTAATAATATTTAAAAGTTGAAGAAAGTGAATTAAAAAGAATTGAATTTAAGTAATAATTGAATAAATGGTAGTTTTAATGAATTAATTATATATTTAATTATGTTAATGATTTCAATGATGATGATTTATAATGAAGTTAAGTAAGTTCAAATAAGAGAAATATTAATTCATAGTAAAAGTCTTATCTAAATCAAAAGTTTTATCGTGCGAGGGTCAATTGGGCGATCCACTACTAGTAAAAATACAGTACAATATAATGATTATGATTATGATTATGATTATGATTATGATTATGATAATCTAACATAATATAATAATATAATAATATAATAATATAAATATAAATAAAGAAATTTGTATTGTGAGATAAAAGTATGATCTACGCTAGACAAAACAAATAAAACAAAACAAATAGATATAATGCTTTAAAAAACTTTCTAAGTAACCAGAACTAAAGATAAACTCTTTTTTTTTGTGCTTTTGTCAATCGATAAAAATATGTATGTATGTAGTAATAATAAGTTCAATTCATTGTTGTTTTGGATTGGTTAGTTCATATATTTTAAGCAGATAACTTACTTAAGATAGCATCAGTAAATTCAGTTGTTGTAGCTGAACCACCAATATCTTTAGTAGTTGACTTACCTTCAGCCAGAACATCATAAGTAGCTTTTGAAATTCTATCAGCATGACTATCTAAACCTAAATGTCTTAACATCATAGTAGCAGATAAAATCATGGCAGTTGGATTAGCTTGATTTTTACCTTTAATATCTAAACCAACATGTCTACAACCTGGTTCAAAAACAGCATATTCTCTACCAAAATTAGCACCTGGAACTAAACCTGGACCACCAATTAAAGCAGCACCAATATTTGATAAGATAGAACCATATAAATTTGGAGTAACCATAACATCAAATTGTTGTGGTCTTGAAACGGCTTGCATTGAAGCATTATCAACAATCATATCTTTAACTTCAATATTAGGGTATTCAGCTTCGCCAACTTGTTTAACAGTTCTTCTAAATAAACCATCACCTAATTTCATAATATTAGCTTTATGAATTGCAGTAACTAATTTTCTATCATTTTTAACAGCAAAATCAAAAGCAAATCTAGCAATCCTTTCAGTTTTAAAAGTTGTCATAATTTTTAAAGATTCAACAACACCAGGAACAGATTGATGTTCTAAACCTGAATATTCACCTTCAGTATTTTCTCTAACTAAAACAAAATCAATATCTTGTAATTTCGATGGAACACCAGGAATATTTTTAATTAAAACTAAAGAAGCATAAATATCTAATTCTTTTCTTAAAGCAACATTTAATGATTTTGAAAAAGGGGAAGTTGGAGTATAAGTAATACCTTTTAAACCAATTTTGTTTCTTTTTAAAGATAATAAAGCTTTATTAATATCATTTTCATGAGTATCTAAACCTGATAATTCAATTGTTTCCCAATCAATTGGAACATTTTCAGCAGCAAAAATAGTTTTAACTGAATCTGTAATTTCTTTACCAATACCATCACCTGGAATTAAAGTAATGGTATATTTACCACCATATTTCTTTGGAAGAGCACTGGTATTTAAAGCAGTGGCCATAGTTCTTTTAAAACTTGATGATAGTATGGATTTCTTTGTTAATTGATTGAACATATTAGATTAGAAGGAATAAAGGATAAAGATATTAATTTGATAATAGAATTATACTTAAAAGAGTGATTGTTTGTTTGTTAAAAAAAATTGATAATTTACTCCGGGATCAAAATAAGTTGAAAGAGTTTAAAGAGAGAGTTTTAAGAAAAGAGATGGCCGAAGTCGAATCCGGTTGCGCAAAAAAAAGGTCAGTGCGAAACAATTCCGAAATCGGGATTGTCTTATTATATAGTATATAGTATATAGTATATAGTATATAGTATATAGTATATAGTCTAGACTAAGTATACTAGTACTGGTAGTATAGTATTATGTATTAGTGTATAGTATTATAGTACACTGATACTGATACTGATATAGTGATATAGTGATATATCTCATAATTATATATCTGATAATGATAATCTTAATGTTAATGATATACCCCGGAGAATTTGATTGGTCAATCCCTTACCAATCTGTATTCATATTCCCAAATGGCTTACTCTCTAACAATTCACTAATTAATCCTTCAGTTATATCATTGTTTAAATATTCATTTAATATCTTCTTCTTATCTTCCATACTTTTCCTTATAAATCCATCTCCATTCATTTTAATTTTTTTTTTATCTTCTTTTTTATTTTCAGGTATTAAATAAAAAAATAAAAATTCAAGAACTTTAACTTGAACATCTTTCCAATTTAAATATTTTGGTTTATGTGTTAATAAATCACACATTTTTTTTGGTCCTTCTAAAATTTCAAATGTTCTTAAATTACCAACATCTCTTACTAAACAACTAACTATTGTTGGTATTAAGTTAATTAGTAAATTGGAATTTGATGATACGTTTAAATAATTAATTAATAATTTCATATTTTCTTGCCTTTGAAATAATTTTCTTGAATTTGGATGTAATAAGAGTGTTCCTTGTAATACTTTAAATATTAATATTATTAATTCTTCATCATTCAATTGTTTTTCATATGATATTCTCAATAATAAATTAATTAAATTACTTGTAATATTAAATTGAAATGAATCTTGTAAATTTACAAATTCTCCAAAAACTTTATCACTTTTATTTGGTATTTTCCATCTTCTTTTTATCGAATTGGAATTTATTGAATTTGTATTTATTGAATTTGTTTGAATTTCACTTGATGATGATGATGATTCTGTAATACCTGTTGATACTGTTGAGACTGAATGTTGAGACTTTGCTGAATCTGGTCTAATTGATTTATTATATGATTTATTTGGGTTGGCTAATATACATAATTTACCAAATAGTGAATCAATACTTTTTAAACCAATTTGAACTTTATTTATATCTGAATTTGATATTTGATATAATGCTTTTATTAAGTATGGTTCTAATTGTAATATTTCTAATTGTGGCATTATCTATTTATTTATTTATTTATTTATTTATTTATTTATCTATTTATCTATTTATCTATTTATTTATTTATTTATTTATCTATTTATTTATCTATTTATTTAATATTTACCGTTTTAAAAAAAAATGTAAACAGTATAATGGTGCGCCTCGTATACCTTTTGCGCCCCCTTATTAATGCGCCACTCTCTAAAAAAAGGGTCTATCTAAAAGGGTCGATCGTCGATCGTCCTCCGTTATTCTATTCTATAATATCTTTTAACTCAACAAATCCATTTTCTTTTAGTTGATTTTCTTTTAAATCCTAAATTATCAACTTTGTCTCCTTCAATCCCATTTGATCTGGTCATTTCTTACTTAGTATAAGGAGTCTCTCATATTTGTAGACCCCAGTACTTAGGCTTGTCATATTCCATTTGTTTCAATAACGTTTACCCACCTACTCTTGCCTTTCCCATTTCTACTCTATATCAATTATATCTTTAATCAATTTATATCCATTTTGATCAAATACACAATACAAACTTCAATAACTCTCTACTTTCTCTTTTATTATTCTTAAAATTCATTAACTTCTACATTTTCTCCTATATTTCTTAAAAAGTTTATAAAAAGTTGATTATTTTCCCTCTTGTCTCATCTCGTTAAGATAAGAAAGTGCCCATATTTACACAATCTCAATTAACATTCTCAATTAACAATTTTTTTCCTATACAAATTATCACATACACAAAACTGACAAATAAAACAAAAAAAAACAATAATAAATAATTATATAAAAATAAATAGAGATGACTCCCAATGATAAAATGATCATTGGTTGTATTGCTGCTATCATATCTTCAGCAATGCAATCAATTGGCTTGATTCTTCAAAGGAAATCTCATTTAATATCAGAAAATGCTGCAATAACTGGTCATTCAAATACCATATCTCCTTATAAACGATCATTATGGCATATTGGTTTTACTTTATTTATTGTGTCAAATATTTTTGGTTCATCAATTCAAATTACTGCTTTACCTTTAATTGTTTTATCCCCTTTACAATCAATAGGTTTAGTCTTTAATACCGTTTTTCATGCTTTAATTTTACATGAACCTTTCACAAAATTTTCCTTAATTGGTACTGTTTTAGTTTCAATTGGTGCTTTTTTTATTGCTTATTTTGGTGGAGTTATTCAAGAACCTGAATATGATTTAATCAAATTTGTTGAATTATTAAAGCAATCATTATTTGTTAAATGGATAATTTTAGATATTGTTTTAGTTATTTCAATTTTTACTTGGATTGGTTTAACAAATTTAGAATTGAAAAAAAGAAACTCAAATAGAAAATCATCTTTATATTCATCAAGATTATCCCAATTTAAATTAAATTTAGAAGAAGCTTTTCAATGTGATGATTCTAATATTTCAAATGATATAAATGATAATGATAATTTTTTTAATTCTTTAATTAAATTATTAATTATTCAATCTAAAAAAATTTTAGGTTATTTAATTTTATTTCTGTTAGAATGTAGTTGTTCAATCATATCATTTTTATTTGAATATTCAAATGAAACTATAAGAAAAATGCAAGGAATTCTCTATGGTGTTACCTCAGGTATATTATCTGCTCATTCATTGTTATTAGCTAAATCAAGTATTGAAATCCTGATTTTAACTTTTGTTAATCATGAATGGAAAAAATTAAATAATATGACTACATACTTGATTATTATTGCATTTTTTTCATTATGTTTATCTCAATTATATTTATTAAATCAAGGATTAAAATTTATTTCAACTTCAGTTTTATATCCTTTGGTATTTTGTGTTTATAATATCACAAATATTTCAAATGGTTTGATTTTTTATCAACAATGGAATAAAATAACTGGCTGGTCCGGTCCAATGATTATTTTAGGTACATTCCTTGTTATTGGTGGTGTTTTTGTTTTAAGTTATAAATCCGATGACGATCAATCGATACAACAAACTCGTAGATCTTCTTTAGCTATTTCAATTGAAACTCCTCTATTAGATGATCATAATTCTATCTATTATAGTTCAGTTAATACTCCGACAAGATTTTCAATTGAATCATCTGGTAAATTTGATGATGATGCAGCCATTACTTCAATGGATATTTTAACTGATCCACAACATCCTCAAAGTCCATATTATGAAGGAAAATCTCTAGAATTAACAAGTTTACCTTTAATTGTTTCTCCTCAATCTACAACTAATGGTGTTTTCACTCCAATAGTTAAAAAAACAACTGAAAATTTAAATAGTGTTGGTAGAAAAGTTTCTGGATTTTTACGAAAATCAATTGATACATTACATACAAATGATTCAAATCCAAGTCCAAACAGATCAAAAATTACAAGTTCAAACATGTCTCCAATCCGTAGTACAGAAAATATTTTAAATGATGAAGGTGAAAATATTGAATATGTATCGTTCGGCTCTATGAAAGATACTTCTGCTAATAATTATGAATCATTTAAACAATTTAGTGGTAATACAAACCCAACAAATGGATTAACTCCAACTTTGTCAAACACTACTGTTGCCTCAGCTTCTGGTTTAGGTATATTGGCCCCTCTAATGAGTGGTGTTCCTCCTGCTGGCTCTGGCTCTGGCTCTGGCTCTGGCTCTGGCTCTGGCTCTGGCTCTGGCTCCAATTCTAATTCTAATTCTAATTCTAATTCTAATTCTGGTCATTCTAAAAGTCGAGTTCCAAGCTCTATAAAGCCACACTCTCCACTTCCACAAAAGCAAAAACAACTATTGCCAAATAATGAATCTGCTTCTACATTAACATCCACAACAATGGCAATTCCAAATTATCAACACCATCAACAACAAGAGCAATTGCAAAAGATATCACCTTTCAAACCAGCAAAGAATTATTCAACTGCAAGTTTGGCAAGTGTTAATGTAACTAATGGTAGTGGTATGAGTATTTCACCTAAAACTAAAGGTACTAATAGATCAGGATTGAGTTTAATTACAAATTTCCATACATATTCAGATCATTCTGTTCCAATCAATGCAAGCTCTAACAATAGTAATCAAGATGAAGAATATAATCCAAATAACTCCTATAATTATTCACTGAGTAATACAATTGAAGAAATTCAAAATCAAATGAATTCGTATTCACAACAACAACAAATGCAGGTACAGCAACAACAATTTCCATTGAATAATAATAGTACTAATAATACTATTAGAATACCATCAAATGTCACATTTAGTCCAAATGTTAACATAATTAATAATAATATAAGCAATTATTCAAATAATAGTAGTTCACAGCTTTCAAAAAGTAGTCCTACTAGAGCAAATTTTTTAAGATATTCTCCAATTGATGCAACACATCCATTGACAAATCAATCTACTAATTATTCAAAAAGATCAATTGGTACTGGAACTCCAACTCCACAAATTCATGTTAATAAAAATATTACCATCTCCTCTAAAAAAAGAAATTTTACAACTACTGCTTTGCTGAATAACAATTCTAGAAGAACTTTATCATATGAACAAAATGAATTACTTAATGAATTGAATAAAAGAAATTAGTTCAATATCATTCATATCACTCAATTATCTGTCTTTGATTTTTCATTTATTTTTATTTTATTTTTTTGTTGTTGCTTATATTAATTAGTCCTTTTCTTATAAATCGTTTTGGTTTTGATTAACTTTTTTCTTAATTTTTTGATTTCCCTACTCTTTATCTCTGTTCATTTTATTTCTCTCATCTCTATAGAAATTGTTTTCTACAAAATTTATCTGATCTATCCATTCATCCATTCATGTCTGCGTCATCTTTTTGAGTTTTGTTTCTGTTTTTGTTTTTGTTTTACGTTGTTTTTTCCGTCTTTTTAGTTCGAGTTTTTTCTGGTTACAATTTTACTTTTTTGTTAATGCATATTCTTATATACTTATACTTGTCTCTATTATAAATGTTAATATAATATATTGGAGGGAAAATAATGTTAAGAGTATCTTAAACTCTTGGATCTTGTTCATCTTCAGGAACCATAAAAGCACCAGATAAAAATAAAGCAGGTTCATCAATATTATGATGTTGATAACTTAAAACACCAACACCACCAGCATCCAACATATACTTTGGATTACAATTGATAGGATTACCAACCCATCTTGCAGCAAAACATCTTAAAATATGACCATGAGCTATAACAACAACATCACAAGGCTCATTATTATCTAATGCTTTTTTATGAATAGTTCTGATTTTCTTAATTAATTTATCAACTCTTAAAGTAACTTGATTTGCATCTTCACCATTTTCACAACCATATTCCCAAATATTCCAATCAATTGAATTTAAACCATTTTTTTTTCTTAATTCTTTAATTTGGGAAGTTAATAAACCTTCATAATCACCATATTCCCATTCTCTAATATTTTCATCAATTTGAAATTCAATTTCATTATTTTCTTTATTATTATCAATAGATTCTAATAATAAATCTTTTGTTTGTAAGGCTCTTTTCCTAGGTGATGAAATAATTAATTTTAAATTTGATGGTTTCAGTAAATTATAATTTTCATAACCAATTAATGCTTTACCTGTTGCCCTCATTTGTGTTTCACCAAATTTAGTTAATGGTAAATCTGTAATTGATGTATATTGACCTGATTTTGACCATTCTGTTTGCCTATAAAATGAAATTTGTATATTTGATTATTTGTTAGTAATATGTTTGATTTTTGGATTTTTGAATTTTAACTAGTAGTTTAGTATTAGCAAAGCATACCCGTGACGCACGAATATACAACGTGGAGTATATCTTTTAGCTGTCATTTTTCTTTATATCTTGTTTAATTGAATTATAGTTAAAGAATTAACCATTTTATGAAGAGAGAAGAAAAGGAGTAATTAGAGTTATCAGAGTATTCGTTATATAGAGCGGAGTGCGGTATTTCCATTTTTCGGAAATCTGTGGATCAAATTTCAAATTGGCCGTGTTTAATTGGGTCTGCCTTGTTTCAAATTCATATAACAACAACGAGTTTTAATTAGATAATATTGGATAAAATTGACTGATTTTCAAATATCTAAAGAGAGAGAAAAAAGAGAAGAAAAAAAAAGAGCCATGTTTGTAATGTAAAGGAGTAAATAAAAAAAATGTAAATCAGATAAGAGGAGAGATACAATGGTTTCCTAAAAACAACAAAGTGGTATTATATTCTTCTATATCTAGGACCTTTAACGGCAAAAAGAATTTGTTTTTTGACTTTAAGCATCATAAATCCAATAATTATAACGAAAATTAAAATTGGTATCAAAGCATAATGAGCTTTTGAAGCACTCTCAGTGTCATTAGTTTTGCTATCATCATCACTTGTATTACTTTCAGTACTTGAGTTCAATTGTTGATTAAGTTCATCATCGATTGATTCAACCTTCTTCCCCTTATCAGCTTCAGCTTTTTCTTCAGCTTTTTCTTCAGCTTCTTCTTCAACTTCGTCTTCTTCTTCAACTTCGTGTTCAATTTCTTCTGATGCTATATTTGATTTACTGGAATCAATACTTGTAGAACCATTTTTTTTCAAATCTTCAATATCTTCAAAAATCTCTTTTGATTCCACAGTTTGCAAAAATTTCTGTGTGTAAACATGAATAATACTGATATCTTCAATAGGTCTGTCATTGGCATTAGTTTTAGTAGATTCAATTAATGAAAATGTTTCAAATCCATCAGTCAATTGACCAAACACAACATGTTTTCCATCTAACCAAGATGTAACTTTACTTGTCTAAAATAATAAATAAAAATAAAGAATTAAGTTAGTATAGTGATTCTTTACTAAAATGCAAAAAAACAAATTTAAATCAACTTACAATAAAAAATTGTGATCCACCACTATTTGGATCACCTGAATTAGCCATTGATAATCTACCAGCTCTATCATGTTTTAAATCAAAATTTTCATCTTCTAATGAACCTTTACTTTCACCATAAATAGAATACCCTCCAGTTCCATCTCTATTAGTAAAATCACCACCTTGAATCATAAAGTCTTTAATAACACGATGGAAAATTGTATCTTTAAATTTTAAACTAGATAATTCATAAAAATTTGTAACAGTTCTTGGAACAACTGTACCAAATAATCCTATTGTTAAATTTCCTAAAAGTTTATCACCTTGTTGTATTTCAAAAATAACTTGATGTGTTATCTCTGGATCACCTTCAGCTGTTATTGGTGCTCCATTAATAATATTTGAACAAATAAGTCCAATAAATAAAATAGTACTTCTTATTTTCATATTTTACTATATTATATTATACTATATTGGTACTGTATAATAAACCAATTGGCATAAAAAAATATTTAATTATAACAAGAACCGAAGGATCTACCTTATTTATTTAATTTTTTTGAATTTAGCAATCAAAATCTCATAATTAAAAATTATTGGGGTCAACTGGGAATTGAACCCAGGGCCTCCTGCACCCAAAGCAGGAATCATACCACTAGACCATTAACCCGTTTTGTGTTTTTTAAGTACTTAGTAGATAATAGATCTAACGGTACTTTGCTTTGAAACGTTTTAGGCTCCTATTTGAAAAATCTTGTCATTTTTGTCTTCTTTTTAATCTATGAAGTTCTATGACCTTTAAAGAACATTTAGGCTATCCATAATCAAAATGAATTGTCTAATATTATTAGTTTTTTCCGTTTTTCTGACAAGTTTGACTTTACAATTGAATTCTTCTTAAATGAAAACGTTAGACACTTGTTGCACATCAGAAACATAGCTTCTGTTTGATCTACAATTGCGATTAACCACAAATTCATGATCTTAATAGTGTCTGAACCACTTTGTATAAAATTTATATTTGCATATATACAAATTGTTGACTATCTTCAGCTTGTCAAAAAGTGTGGTGATGTAAAACTAAAAAATTAAAAATCAAACAAAAGTAAATTTAAATTATCTTCAGAACCCATCAACTGGACAAGCCAATTCACCACAGCTAGATTTACGGAATTAACCAGGAACTTTAGGTATAAATTTAAAGTGCTAATAGAAATGGGTATTTCGCAAAACTCGCCTGCCTCCCCGCTACTATTCTTGTTATATACGACCAATCTGATTAATGGAATTAACAAACCATAACGGAATAAGTTATAGGTAGAGCTTAAATAGATGATATTAATTTATATATATCGGCAAAATAACTTTTAACTTTCAATTTATTCACTTTGGCCCCAACAGTAACAAAATTGTTTTATTTAGCAACGTGTCAAATAGTAATGAAACATGGGTATTACAAAAATATAAACCAACTCAATATATTACAAAGAATTATGGGCTACCATTAAAAAAAGATTGAAGCTAAAAAGTGACTCGTATATGGGAAAGGTCCAGTACAATATGAACCCCATAACTCAATACAACAGTTCATACAGGTTATTTCCCCCATCTCTTTGGAAGAAATACCATGATGGCAAAAATTCCCCTTAATGATTATTACGAATGACTACACTGATGTCATTAATTTTACAGAAACTGCCACTGAAATAGATATAAATTGATGATAAAGTTTATATTAAACCTGAAAACTTTAAAAAAAAAAACAAACAACTACTAAATTCAGCAAGAATTTACTAGCGCAATTGAGTGACCAAAGAATCAAAATGTCCAGAAAACATGAAACGGAATACAATTTGGACTTTCAAAATAGAACACTAATAAGTGAAAGTATGAAAGACTTTGAAAATTCCCAAAAATGTTTAATGAATTTATCATGAATGCAAAGGAATTTTCTTTTACAACTCCGACACTACTTTTGGAGCTAGGGAAAATACATCACAAAGAAAAACGAGAAATAACAATTGAATTAACCAATAGCCTCAATTTTATAGTGAAGGAGAGTTAAGGTAGTTCACTGTTACAAAATGATAGTTAAACTAATAATGATGATATAGGGGTTTTTCGCTTTACCACTTAGTAAACTATCTAAAATATTTTTACTTTCTTGTTGATTGACAACTTATCATATGGTTAACCAATTATAGTTTTATAAATCTATATATTCATCAGAGTGACTGATCCTTGAGGCCTCAACCACTCTTTAATAAAAGATTTATCTATATATTTATCTAAGGATGCTATTTGAGAAGGGGTATTTAGATTCAAAGTATTAAGAGATTGATCCAGGGTTTAATATAAGAGTTGTAACCAACAAATTATTACCTAACTTCTCTCTAAATACTTATCATCTAAATACCTCTTCTCAAATAGAAACGAATTAAGATAACCCGGAGTTTGTGACCTTCCTAATTGAGAATGAAGGTAGATGTTTCCGTAGTGGTAAGAGTGGTTATTGGTGTACACAACCGTTGCTTTCTTCTTTCATATATATATATATATATATATATTATGTTCTGCTCGTAACTTTGGATTGGATATCCAGGATGAAGATATATGTGGACTGTTTATGGTAGAGATGTATTTCCCGAAAGAGATTCATCACGGTGCAATGGTGAATCAAATGAAACTCTTCCTCCACATAGAGATATAACTCATACTATTAAGTTATACCCAGGTGCTTTACCTACTTATAAATCTCAGGATAGGTTAACGGTGCAATAAAGGCAGGAACTAGCTGACCAGGTAGATGAATTGTTAGAGAATCGCCCTACAATGCTCCTGTTCTTTTTGTGAAGAAAAAGGATGGAAAGATAAGGATGTGTGTGGATTATAGAGCGTTGAACAACATCAGTATAATTTAAAGACCCAGATTTCAAAGATGGCAGAAACAATAGAATCCCCAACTACTGCAAGCAATGCAAGAACTTTTATTCCACGTTCCAATATTGTCATGAGCAATTTCGATGGTGACAGAGGTAGGTTCGATGGAAATGCATTGGCTTATGTTAGACAAATGAGAGATTGGTTCACAACTTTAGAGGATGCTGGGGAGACACTGAGTGATTTAAGAAAAATTAATGAATTTGGTATCAGACTAGTTGGTCCTGCCAAGCTGTGGTTTTATTCAATCAAATCGTTAAACCCAGCACTGGATTACCGCATGCTGCTCAAGAAATTTGAATTAAGATATCATCCTGAAGATTATGATGATAAGGTTATGCAAATAATGAGAGCAAAGAAACAGGGTAGGAGAAGAACCAGAGAGTATACGGAAGATATGGCGTTGTTGTATGAAAAATTTTCAGATCCAGCAGCTTATACTATCGAGACGATCAGGTGTTTAAGAGACAATTGCCAACCAATCATTTCATATGAGCTTCATAAGGTCGCTAATATTTATACAGATCCGTATGAATTGATCAAGTTTATGAATGATTTAGATGAAAATTTGTTCAGAAGTGGTGCTTTTGGGTTCAGAACAGAAAGACCTGGACATCAACCGTTTAGAAGAAGCGGTGACGGTGATATGGCGATGGATATGAACAATTTATATACTCCACAAAAGAAGTCCCCTCCAAAGGGTAAATGTTTCCGTTGTGGTAAAATTGGTCATTGGAAGAGAGAATCTCCAGTAGGTCCCAGTCTCCAATAGGGTGACTAAGAAGAAACTTGATTCCACACTTTTTGTTTTAGATTTATTGTTATTGTCCCCGGAAATTTCTCCGTTGGATATTGTTGTTTTGAATTAAAAAGAATGAAATAAATATTTTGCTGAACCAGACAAAGTGGCCCAAGAAGAACCGGAGCACCAGGTGGTTGTGTAATCAATATGGCTTGTAGGGAGAACACGGTGGCTGACACTTTGGAAGAGCTCAAGAGAATCAGAAAAAAAAAATGGAAGTTATTCATCAGCTCAAAACTTTCCAATCTGGAATTGTACGGCACTTATTTGAGATAACGGAAAACGACTTCCGAGGATGGTTTTAGCTTTAGAAATTAAATACCAATTTCTATAATAAGATTTAATAATATATTTAATAATAAAAGTTGGTTCAATTTATGATTATTTGAAAGTGTATCACCTATTCTTTTTATATTTACAAAATTAAACTGACAGGAACTTATCTTATTAATAAGGATGGATAAGGATACGGATAAGGATATGGATAAGGATACGGATAAAAATATGGATATGCAGTTTTTATAGGCTTTATAAAGATATATATACATAACTATGAGGTAAATAAGGACAGTAAATGGATAATAAGCAATTAAGAATCCCAAACACCATTACATTCTTCACTCCAAAAACCTATACGATTAGTTTTCATTTCACCTAACTGTGATTTCCATCTTTTCAAATGAGAACCATACTCTTTTTCACGATGTGGAACATTGATAATTTTTTTCAATCCCCAAGTTAAAGTTGTAAAAGAACCACCATTGATTCTAATAGACTCAGATAATATAGTATCAATTAATTGAATTCTAAAATTTTTATTCTTAACGTATTTTTTCAATTTTGATGGTAAATGATATGTTGTAATAATACTTATCAAATCTAATAATTTAATATAATTTATTTTTTCCGTAAATTTTAAAGTTTGTGACTTTAAAATTCCAATCATAATGGAATGAATCAAAATTACTGGGATTTTCTTATTATAATCATTGTAATACTTATCAAATAATTCATCAATGAATTGACTAGATTGATAAGGAATAAGAGATTCAATAATATCTGATTTGATTCTTAATGTAACAACAGATCTTAATAATTCTAGTTTCTCATCATATGAAATGAAATGTTTACCATCAATTTGATCTGATATTGATAAAGTTAAACGGTCTCTCATATTAGTTATTTTTTCATTTTCAATAGATTGATTATCATCCAATACTGCCAAATGTGATTTTAATTCCCATAAAATTTCATTTGAAGTATCATATGTTTGATCGTCTAAAATATTATCTTGTTCTTGTTTATTATCAAAAAAGGAATCAACAATATAGTTTAGTTCTTTATCTGAAATTTGAATATTTGATAAAGAGTCATTTTTAATATTTCCTGCAAGAGTTGAAATATCAGTATTTCGAAGTGAATCTCTTTCAGTTATTTTGTTAAAATTTTGTGGTTGTTCTGTATATGCATTTGTTTTAAATATCGTTATATCATCCAATAGATTTTGAAAGTAATTAAATTTTTCTAAATCAATTTCAAACGTATCAGCTTTTTCATTTGTTTTTTGTGAACATTTCATACTTTCATGTTCCAGATAAGATCTTAGTAAATAGTTCCATAAAATGGATTCATTATCTATTTTTTTAAGAAATGTTAACCTATCATCAGTATTATTATCACATAGTAATAAAATTCTTGATTCTAAAACTTTTTTGATAAATATATCATTATTTGAGAACATATGACGACCAAATGAACGCAAAAGATTTTTATAATTTAGAATGATACCAGAGCTATATCGATCATTAATTATTTTTTTATTATTAGAATGTGGTGATGTAGGGTTAATGCATGCAGAATCTAGTAAATCATTGAAAAGAATCATTAAAGAATCAAACTGAGGAGAATTATAATCTTTAATAAAAATTTGAAACCATTTGAATAATGTGGGTAAAAAAATATGAGTTTTGATTGAAGTTTTATCAATATTAATTAAAAATTTAGTAAAATTTAAAAATTCTTCTTTGGGATCAGATTTATTGAAAAATAAAGAAGGAAAATCTAAATTATCGGAGATATAACCAGATAATTTTGTTTGAAATGGTCTTCCAAATTTAAAATGTTGAAGTTCAGTTAAATAAATAGCAAATGTTAAAGTTTCTTTGAACTTTAAATTTCCATATTTTCTAGTTTGAAGTTTTTGAAGTTTTTGAAATATCAATTTAGTTACATTAGTCAATTCAGTTGAACCATCTATTTTGTTCAAAAGTTCTTTCACTTTTGAAATCCTTAAATAATTATTATAATTAAAGTTACTTATATTAAGTAATAGATTAAACAAAGCTGTAGCTTTATTAGCTAAAGATAATTTTTCAAAAACTCCTTCAATAAAAGCATGTTCATAACTAAATGATTTAGCAAAATATTGAATTATTATTGGATCATAATCCGTACAACTAGCACAATAATATTTCAATAAATTTAAACGATTAGAATCGTTAAACATATTTAAATAAGGAATGATTTGAATCATATCGATTGAATCCAGTGAGAGTATTTTATGCTTTGAAATTAATGAATTTAAATTTTTACCAAATAATATATCAAATAATCTTTGAACTCTTTTATGTGATTGAGTTTTAATAAATTTTATTTCATTTGATTCAGGGTGTTTATTATTTCGAAATTGAGTGAAATCAACTGGGGATATCTTTAAAATCTCAGCAATTAAAACACCAATGAATCCAGTATGTGATGATAACTTACCATTTGAAGATACATTGACTAATCGAATTATATGATTAACTTGTTTAATTGGATCTGATTCTAAATATTTAACTTTATCAATTATTGAAATTGTAATTAAGCCTAATAAATTCAAATTTTCAGAACCAATTTTAAGTTTTAATGATTGTTCAATATCATCAATTGATTTAAAATTAGTTGATTTGAATTCATTTATTGCTATATATAAATCTTTGATTTCATTAACATTAAATTTCTTAGATTTCATTGGATCAATTTGATTAATGACTAGTTTATTAGGTAGATTTTCATATAAATGTAAACAAAACAAAGTTCTTAAAAAACTTGATTTTCTTAAAGAAGGGTGAGACTGAAATAAATTGTTTAATAATAGTAGTGTTTTATCTAATGTATCTATCCTAGATATTAAAATTGATGAATTATGAAACCATTGGAAAGATATCAATTGATAGAATAATAAATAGTTTCTTGCTTTAATAGAATTAAATTTCAAATGACAATGTAGTAAATAGATTGGACTTGTTAGCATATGATTTTGATCTGTATGTAGGAAATAATCTTCAATAGATTTAATTGAATTCATAAACTGTCGATTTCTTTGTTGAATATGTGCAACATCTGATTGGTTTAGCAAACTTAATGATTCTATGGTCAATGGGTTTAATAATTTCTGTTTAAAACTAATGTTTGATTTATATAGAATATTAGATGATATATTAGAATTTGATGATAATGATGGTGATGATGATAGTGAAACTTGTTGTTGCGATACAAGAAATGTTTCCATATTTGATAGCTTTTGATCCATAAAAGTTTTGACTAGATTAGACATTGATATAGCTTTTGAATCATTTTTTGAGTTAAGTTGTTTGTTTTTAATTAATGAATTCATAGTTTTTTGATGATTTGAAGAGTAAAAATGACTGTGAAGGAAAAAAGGTTTACAAGACCTCTGAATGGGGCGTATTAGCCTTAGCATATGAATGAATGAATGATTATAGCTTATGGTAATATTATATTTTTAATCAAGCAAATATAAATAAATAAATAAATTAAAAAATGAAAAGAAATAATATTTTAAATATACATTTTGTACATCTAGTTGATTTTTGAGAAGATAGTTATCAAAATGAGGGGAAACCGAGGGGCGAGACAATCGACGCGACGTTTAAAGACGACTTCAAATCGACGATTAATCACAGAGAAAGTAGTACGTTATTCATATTTATTGTTATTAAAGTAAATAAACTATCTAAAAAAATAAGTTAAATCTATTTCTTTTGACCTTGTGCAGCAACCTTGGCTGCACCAGCAGCAGCAGCTTCAGGATCTAAATAGTAAGCTTTTTTAACTGGCTTTAAGTTTTCATCTAATTCATACACTAATGGAATACCAGTTGGGATATTTAAACCAGCAATATCAGCATCAGAGATACCATCTAAATGTTTAACTAAAGCTCTTAAAGAGTTACCGTGAGCAGCAACTAAAACAGTTTTACCATCTAATAATTGAGATGCAATTTCATCTTGCCAAAATGGTAACAGTCTGTCAATAACTAAAGCTAAAGATTCAGTTTTTGGTAAAACATTTGGATCAATACCTCTATATCTTTCATCACCAAATTGAGAAAATTCTGAAGAATTATCAATTGGTGGAGGTGGGACATCGAATGATCTTCTCCAAGTTTGGAATTGTTCTGCACCATATTGAGCTAAAGTGGCAGCTTTATCTTTACCTTGTAAAGCACCATAATGTCTTTCATTTAATCTCCAAGATCTAACAACTGGAATAAATAATCTATCAGATTTATCTAAAGCAATGTTAGCAGTTTGAATGGCTCTAGTTAAAGTAGAGGTAAATAAGATATCTGGATGTAAACCTGATTCTTTTAATAATTCACCAGCTCTAGCAGCTTCTTTTTCACCAGTTGGAGATAATTTAACATCAACCCAACCTGTGAATAAGTTTTTTTCGTTCCATTCAGATTGACCGTGTCTAACTAAAATTAATTTGTGAACCATTATAAGATAAATAAAAGTGTGTTAAGTGTGGGATTGTATTAAAAAAAGTTTAAAAAAATGTCGGAAGAAATTGAAAGTATAAGCAACTGGGGGAAATCAAGAGTATTTAAGTTGTTTGGTGGTGCTGAGATGAATGAATGGGCCACTGGAATTGAGAACTCCGGCCCGCTGACCGCACTCCCGGGGGGAGTTGAGTTCGTGGAGTGTGAGGTGATCTTGAGTTGTGGGTGTTGTGGGTGTTGTGGGAGGTGCGGTTGGGAGAATTATGGTCCATTGTGGTGGTAGAATTGATGAATTAGTACATTAGTGGTGTTCTTTACAAATTTGAGAGATTCAATTGGGGTAAAGTGAAAGTGAAGAGATTGGTGAAGAACTTGGTGAAGAGAATGGTTGGAACAGAATAGCTCCGGGCTGAGGTGGCGGTGAGAGTAGTTGGTGTGGCGGAGAAAGTTTTACCGGGAAATGACCCGAGCGACGCGTCGAGTAGACGAGTGGGTGATTGAATAAATAAATATAGTCGATCGACGACGATATGGATGGGCGCACAAAGTGTTGCAAGTACTGAAAATAATACCGATTATTGCTCCAATAAGAAGCAGGTATTTATTGTATGGGAATCGTGATTGCCACTGGTATATATTTATTTGAAATGCATAATAAGCGGGTTGTTCTTATAGTTATTTGAAAGACTCTACTTGTTAAAAATGAAAAAATAAGAACCAAGTGAGAATATAAATATCAATATAAATGTCAATTGATAAATATAAATATAAATATAAATATCAATAGGCAGACTCAGAGACAGATTAACAGACAAAGTTGGCAGGTGCCGGTGTTTTCGGATATCGGGCCTTTTGAGCGCGGCTTTTCTGTTTGTGGAGTTTGAACCCTTTCAATTTCTTATTCTTTTACTACTCCGGAAGTGAAAATTATATTAAATCTTATCACTAGACCTATATTCTTTTCCATTTTTAAGTCAAGTCAATCTTTCATACTTTTGTTACAGCTTTCTTATACTCTTAAGATTTTTTAAATCTAATAATGAGACTCTTAACATTTGTAGTGTTACAGCTAGTAGTTCCCTTAACTGCTTTTGCTTACTCTCCTACTGTTTCTAAAAGCTCATTTGTCAGTTATCCTAAAAACTTAGTCTATTTTGAAGATAGTTCAGTATGTTAAATTTATATCAAATTCATTTTTTTTTACGCATTTCTTAAATTCCATTACTAACCCTATCTAAGAATGTCATTTATCACGATTCACAAACTGATAAGGTTTACCTTTCTTCAAATGATGGAGAAAGTTGGGATTTAATCAACCAAATCAACACAAATGAAAAGATTCAAAAGATAATACATCATCCTTTTGATAAAACTAGAGCATATATATTAACAGATAATAAAATCCATTATTTTACAAATGATTCCGGTATTACATGGAAACAATTTTCTACACCTGAAGATCCAGCTGATCATATATTAGCTACAAATTGGGAAGTTAATGATTCTCCACTTGTATTCAGCTCTCAAGATCCAAATTATATCATTTTTGCTGGTAATTGTGTTGATTCTGAAAATGATGATGAAGTTGTTTGTAATAGACAATTTTATTTCTCAGATGATGGATTGCTATCTTATTCGAAACTAATCAAAGCTCATTCTTGTTTATTTATGAATTCTGCTACCAGTTTATTAGATCAAGTTAACAAAAATAATATTGTTTGTGGAATAAATACCGAACGTGGATTATCATTAGTCAAATCATCAGATTTCTTTAATAATGGTCCTGATTTTGTTGTTTCTAAAGGTGGTATAGTTACAGGAGCAGAAATGTTAGGCTTTAATGATGATTCTTTATTTGCAATTGGAGGTAATTTCATTAGACCGAATGATAAATTCGTTTATATTTCTAAAGATGGCTCAAATTGGGATCAATTTAAATTACCAGATACAATTTTAACTACTAAAAATGGTGATGGAAAATTTTCTATTTTAGAATCTTCAATTCGTGGCACTATCAACTTACATTTACAAGGTGGTTATATTTTTGGATCTAATGATAAAAATGAATTTGAATTAAGATTACAAGAATTAAATGAAGACAATGATAATTTTGATTATGAAGCTTTAGAAGGTTTACCAGGTGTTATATTAGCCAATACCAAATCTCAAAATATGTTACACTCTTATATTTCTTATGATAATGCTCATTCTTGGTCTGATATTCAAATTGAAGAATGTTCTGGCTCTTCAACGGATTGTACTTTGAATTTACATTCAATGGTTCATAGAAAATCAGTTGCTAATAATGGTGAATCTAGTGATACTGGTAAATATTATTCATCAAAAGTTCCGGGTGTTTTAATTGGTGTTGGAAATACTGGAAAATTCTTAAACTCTTATGAAGAAGGTGATACTTATATTTCTACAACTGGTGGTTCTACTTGGTTTAAATCTTTAAATGGTCCTCATGTTTTTGAAATTGGTGATTCAGGTTCTATTATTGTTGCAATGGCATCTGGTAAATCATCGAACATATTAAAATATTCTTTAGATTTTGGTAAAAATTGGTTTGATTTTCAATTGAATGAATCTATTCAACCTTCTTTTATTTCAACAACTACTGATTCTACATCATACAAATTCATTTTATTTGGTAAATCAAATAACAATGAATATGAAACTTTATCTATTGATTTCCAAGGTGTTTATGATAATTCTTGTACTGATACAGATTTTGAAGATTGGTCAATTAGTGATGTTTCAGGTTCTTCAATTTGTACCATGGGTTTAAAGCAAGTTTATAAAAGAAGAAAAATCAATAGTTTATGTTCTGTTGGTAATCTATATAATGAACCACTATCTTCCAATATTGATTGTTCTTGTACGTCCAAAGATTTCAAATGTTCTGAAGGTTACAAAATGAAGAAAGGTAAATGTGTTATTAGTATTGTTTTTGAAGATGAAATTATAGAATCTCAGTGTATAAATGGTAAAACACATTATGTTATTCCACATGGTATGGTTTTAAAAGAAGGTAATACATGCTTTAAAGATTTTGATGCTGATTATTTACAAGATACTAAAAAAGAATGTCCCACAGTTACTAAAGGTTTAATTGAACAACGTGAAGATTATGACGGAGATACTGATGATTCAGATAATCCAGATGAAGAAGAAGGTGCACCTGAAAATTCAGAAGATGGTAAAAATGATGGTAAAGTGAAATCATCAATTTATA
Source organism: Ambrosiozyma oregonensis (nom. inval.) (assembly GCA_003706315.3). NCBI lineage: Eukaryota > Fungi > Ascomycota > Pichiomycetes > Pichiales > Pichiaceae > Ambrosiozyma > Ambrosiozyma oregonensis (nom. inval.). The sequence continues at coordinate 77,287 of PPKY03000013.1, forward strand.
CATTTAGAGGGAAAGTGACTGATTATATTTATATGGAAAAACCAATGGATTCAGATTCAGATGATGAAACTTTATTAGCTTTAACATCTCAGAATGAAGTCTTTGTTACTCATAATCAAGGCAGTTCTTGGGAAGAAGTTTCACCTGATAAAGAATTTTTAGGTATTTATCTAAATCCATATTACCCCGATAATGTTTATTTAATGGCTACTCATGAAAGAATAGTTTATTCAAGAAATAGAGCTGATGATTGGAAATCTTTTAGAGTTCCATCACCACCAATTCCAGGTGTTAAACCATTATACTTCCATCCACAAAGACCACACTTCTTAATTTATATGGGTCAAGAAGGTTGTGATGATCCATATTCTAAATCTTGTAGAAGTGTTGCATATGTTTCTAGATCATATGGTAAAAGATGGAGAAAATTACAAGAAAACGTTAAAACTTGTCAATTTTTAGGTGATTTACAAAAAGATAGTAATGGTAGATTAATTGTTTGTGAAAAACTAGCTAATGAAGCAACACATTTTAAAGCCGATTTGATTATTTCAAATGATGATTTTATCAATGATTCTAGACTTAAATTAGAAAATGTTATTGGATTGGTTAAAGTTGGTGAATTTTTAGTTGCTGCTACTGCAATTGGTCAAGATGAATTAAGAGCTCATGTTTCACTTGATGGTGTTACTTGGAATGATGCATTATTCCCATCAAATTTCCATGTTGATAAACAACAAGCTTTCACTACCTTATCTGGTGCAACTAATGCAATTTTCTTACATGTTACCACTAATCCAAGAGAAAATAGTGAATTTGGCTCATTGTTAAAATCAAATAGAGCAGGTCAATCTTATGTTTTATCTTTAGATAATGTTAATAGAGATCAAAGAGGTTATGTGGATTTTGAACAAATGTCTGGTTTAGAAGGTGTTATTGTTGTCAATACCGTTGATAATCCATCTGCTGCAAAAAGAGGTTCAAGAAAAGTTATTAAATCAATGATTACACATAATGATGGTGCAGAATGGTCATTAATTCAACCTCCGTTTTTGGATTCTGAAAAAAATAAATTTTCTTGTTCTGGTCAAAGTTTAGATAAATGTTCATTACATTTACATGGTTATACTGAAAGAGATGACTATAGAGATACTTTTTCATCACAAAGTGCTGTTGGTATGATGCTTGGTATTGGTAATGTTGGTGAAAAATTAGAAAACTATTATGATGGTCATACTTATTTAACTAGAGATGGTGGACTCACTTGGAAAGAAGTTAAGAAAGGTGTTTATATGTGGGAATATGGTGACCAAGGTTCTATTATTGTCTTAGTTAATGGTAAAGATAATACTAATACATTATCTTATTCACTTGACGAGGGAGAAACATGGATTGATTATAAATTTACTGATGAATCGGTTACTGTTGAGGATATTTCTACTGTTCCAAGTGATAATTCACTGAAATTTTTGTTATTTACAAGAGTTCCATTAGCAAGGGGTGATAAAACTAGAGTTTTCCAAATTGACTTTTCTCAATTATTAGTCAATAAATGTAATTTAGACTTACAACATCCTGATGTTGATGATTTTGAATTATGGACCCCAGAACATCCATTCCAGGCTGATAAATGTTTATTTGGTCATGAAGTTCAATATTATAGAAAAGTTCCAGGTAACTTATGCCGTATTGGTAAGAAATTAACTCAACCATATAAAGTTGTTAGAAATTGTCCTTGTACAAGACAAGATTATGAATGTGATTTTGGATATTTTAATGATGGTTCTGGTACATGTAGATTAATTCCAGGTTATAATCGACCTGACAGTTCTGAAATTTGCCAAGGTGATAATGCACCAAGTGAATACTATTTACCTACAGGATATAGAAAGATTGCTCTTTCATCATGTGAAGGAGGCCGAGAATTTGATAAATCTGATGAACCAAAACCATGTAATGGTAAAGAAGAAGAATTCTTCAAAGAACACCCAGGAATGGGATGGTTTGCTACATTGGCTATTTGGTTAGGTTTTTTGGGAGCTTTCACTTTTTTTGCAAAGTTCGGTTACAAACTATATCAGAACAAATATGGGGAAATTAGACTTGATGATGGTGGTGAATTTTCGATTATTGAAAATGATGGTGATTATATACAACAATTTAAAAATTATAGTGGACAGGCTATTGTTACATCAATTGCTTTAAGTTCACAAGCAATAAGATACGTTGTTTTAAATATTAAAGAACTACGTTCAAGATTGAAAATGAGGTTGACTGGCAGATACATTCCAGCTTCAACTAGTGCATATATTGTGACTGATGAAGATGCAAATGAATTCGACAGAGAACAAGAAGAACAATTAAATGATAATGGGAATGAAGGAGAATTTCAGGACGAACCAATCTTAAGCGATGAAGAGCAAGATTTAGGAACATCATTAGGACATTAAAAAAGTTAATTTTCTTTTCATTTACTATATTGTAATATTTTATTTTCTTACTTTGGTTTTTATCTTTTCAATTTTTATTAATTTTCAATTAGTTGCTTTTCTTTTTATGTATTTTCTCATTTATGTTTTTTGTTTTGTTTTTACATATCAACAATAATATAACTATTTATTTCCTTAATTCTAATGCAAAAAAAACAAAAAAACAAAAAACAAAAAAACTAAACATAATAATATACATTAATGAAAACTTCAAATTGCCTTATGCTTTTTAGTAGGTGGTTGTGGTTCATCATCTTCATCAAAATCATCATTCTCACCTTCACTTAAATCCAATTCTTCACTACTTGATCCACCTTCATCGTCTTCACCATCTCGACCTATTCCTGGAATAGCCAAAGTATAAAGATCTAAAGCCAATGGGAAAATACATTCAGATATTAGTTCTGATAAATCTTCCCCATTTCTAAACTCTTTACCTTCGTTTAAACCTGTCCATTCGAAAAAAGCGAAGAAAGACTTCATACCCATTCTGTAATGTTTTTTCTCTAATGGGGTTAATTTTCTATTTTGAGCTTTAGCTGTTTGTTTAATCAAAGTTGGATTTATTTTATTGAATTCAGATGGCCATTTAATATTGGCTTTTGTTGAAGTTATTTTATTTTCTCCAGATTCTGGATCAGTTATAGTTTTAAAGTACTTGATTATTTCTTGAGTTTCAATTTCTGGTTTCCCCTTTTTTGTTAATGGAGCTTCAAATTTAATTATTAATCTAAATGTATTAGGATCATCATTTATTCCTTTAGCATCAATCATTCTTTCTACATGAATCTCTTTAATGTATTCTAAATATTTCATATCTTCTGTTCTTATGAATTCTTGGAAATCTTCATGTTGTGCTAAAACAATGTACCAGAAGTTTGGAATACTATTTAAAAGTTCTCTTCTAATTTTGTAAATTGGTTCTGTTCGTTTAATCTTGTATTTGTTCACATCGATATCAACTTTTTGAAGTTGATCTTCTATTGTTGATAATTGTTTGAAAACTCTTTCTAGTTCTGGACTGTTATTAATGTATGACGAATGTTGTTAGCAATTAGTATTCCTTTAAAAAAATAAATAAAACACATACTCTTCTTTTATAATTACCTTGTCTTTAGACATTATTTCAAAATGTGGTATATTTGGATTTAAATATATTAATTTTTTGATTGATAGAGATTGTTTTAATAAGAATTTTGTTTATAATTCAAATTTCTCATTGAGAGGTTCTCAATGAGGTAAGTGATGACATAAGCGTGTAGAGTGAAATTTACAATTTATGAAAAATAATGATTTTATTAAACAAAAAAAATATAAATTACAAGACCAGTAATTAGTCTTTAAAAGATAAAAAAGATATACGAAATAAAATGAGAGAAAACAAAAAATACCACTTTGTGGTATACCATATGATAGGAAACAAAAAAGTTCAAAAAAAACCAAATTCCAAAAAAATGAGAATAAAATAACTTCAGCTCATTATGGAAAAGTGAAACAAAAAATTGTAATAGATATTTTATTCTAATATATCAAATGAATGATACTTACATAAAGAAACCAGCAGCAATTAAAGCAAACAAGGCACTCAAACCTGTATTAGCTCTAGCATTTTGAACACCAGCCCCTGATGAAGAAGAGGAAGCAGAAGATGAAGCAGAAGCAGAAGCAGAAGCAGAAGCAGAGACAGCAGTTGATGAGACAGCATCAGAGGCGGCAACACTAGAAGATCCAGAAGGCTTGGATGAGCTGGATTTACTAGAGGCTTCAACACCAGTAGTTGAAACATAGTAAGCATCATCATCACAAGAATCTTGAGTGTCGGCATCGAAACCATTACCTGAACCAGCACCATCAGTGAAGAAGATTTCAGCACCGCTTGGAGTATCAGGAACAGTAATTGAGAAATTCCAGTTAGTTGGACATTCAGAGTAATCGTAGTCATCGGAAGCACCACCATCACCAGTTGGGTTAGATGTTTCATTTAATTCTTTCTTCAAGTTACTGTAATCAGTTGTTGTTGTAATTGAATCACCGTTAATATCAACTAAACCATAATCAGACTCTTCTTGAGAATATTCATAAACTAAACCACCAGAGAAAACACCAGACATTTGAGTAGAATAGATTGATCCAATTTCAGTAAAAGGTCTAGAAGAAACAACTTTGGTACAACCGAATTCAGATAAAAACATTGGAACAGAGTAACCATCATATAAATCAACCTTTTCCTTGTAACCAGAAATGGTGAAAGAAGAAGAACCACACCAAGAATAATCGTTAATACCCAACATATCAACTCTAGCATTAGAATCATTACCACAATTTAAATATTCATTTAAAGATAATCTGACAGAAGAAACATCAGCTGCAGAATAACCAACTGGAATAGATCTGTAACTTCTAGCACTAATATATTTCTTCATGTCTCTAACAACAGCCTTAGCGTAAGGTGCGGTAAACAGAGTATCTTCATCGTTGATTAATTCATTAGCAGCAAAGAAACCCAAGACATTAGTATAGTTAGAAAACATATCAATAGTAGCAAAGACTTCATTCAAATAGTAAGAGTTATAAGAACAACCTGGATCAGTTCTAGATATTGATGCACCTGGAGTATTGACATCGAGAATCAAATAGATTCCATTATCAGCCAACAGTTGCATACATTTATCATGATCTTGAGTGTTATCAACAGAGTAAACTCTAATGGTGTTTAATCCCAGATCTTTAAAATAAGGAATATCTCTAGAACAAACATCATAATCAGCCAAAGGATCAGTTAAGTTAGAAGATCCACCAGGTTGATAATCAACACCTCTGATATAAAATCTATCACCAGAATCCGAATCGTAAAAAGCGTTACCTTTGACCTCAATAGTAGATAAAGCAGTGGAAACAGAGGCCAATGTAGAAATAAGAGAAATGGAGAATCTCATCGTAAGCGAATGTAGTTTGTGGGTATAGAACGTACTTGAAATGAAACAACAGGAAGTAAAAAAAGTGAAAAAAATTAAAAATTGAAATGTTTGCTCTGTTCACTTTTACTGTGTACCCCTGAAACGACCGATCGTCTGTTTTTATTTTATTTATTTTTTGCAGCTCGGGGAGCAGCAGCCAGCGCGTTTCTTTTATCTTCAAGTCTTTTTGGAGTAGTATTAGATTATTAGTATTTGTTTAGTATATACAGATATCATTAAAAGTCTAGATTCAAAACACGAGGCGTTGCTCTTCTTGGTATGGCGCACCAAGCAAAGCACATTTATGGCTCATAATAAATTAGTGTAAAAAAAATATAAAACTATTTATTCAGCTTTATTTAAAGTGCTGAAGCTTAAAATATCTCGAGCACCACCAACTTTTTTAGGAGTATTGGATTTAGGGGTAGATTTAACATGCTCTTCGGCATCTTCGAAACTTTCAAAGTCTTCTTCTAAAGATAAGTAATCATCAGCATCTTCATACCTACTGCTATTCGTGCTTTTTTCTATAGAACTACTAAGTTCTGGTTTCAATGATACAATATGATTCTCTTCAGAATCTTCCAACTCTTTGAAAGAGTTGTCTGGTTCAATTGGTCCTCTTTCATTTTCAAGATCTGATTTTTCAATTTCAATGAATTTATCGTCTTCATGATCTTCAGATGATTTATGACTTGAATCAGTACTCGAAGAAAGTTCAACTTCTGGTTTTGTAATTTGATCAATAACTTTATCATTATCATCATCATCATCATCATCATCAATCGTATCACTATTCTTAGAATTAGGCGTAACATTTTTTTCACACTCCACGACAGAGTTATCATCCTCAGAACTAATTGTTGATATTTCCTTAGATGAATCAACAGAATCTTCAGTTTTACCATTACCAAGCGTTTGAGGAGAAACCTTAATACTCCAAGCATTCCCAACAACAAAAGTACTTAATTTACTATCATCTTCAACACCTAAACTCTTATCATCAACTAAAATTTTTTCCTTAACTTTACCAGGCAATTTTCTACCTCTTGGGCCTTTAGCTCTACCTTTTCTAACATCACCAACTTTTGTTTCTTCTTTTTTTTCCTTGTCTTCATCATCACTTCTAATCGATTCTTCATCATTGATTTGAGGTGGCACACCACCGAAGCCAATGCCAGGCATAGTCATACCAGGCAATGGTATTCCACCCATTCCTGGGATACTTTTACCTAACATACCATTTAAATTCTTGGCAAAATCAGTATTCAGTCTACCCACGTACTTGGGATGAGAAGAATGAGTAGTTGAAGGAATATTGTCATTTGTAGAATCTATATCATCGTTGAGATCTTTAGAATCGCTTGTATCAGTAGAAGTCGAAGAAGATCTTTTCACTGGTCTAACAGGTTGAAGTTTCGGTTTCATAAAAGCTAAATCTTGCTGTTGTTGTTGAGCTAATCTTTGTTGGAATTGAGCAATTCTAGAAGATGGTTTTTTAGGTACTTTTGGAGGAGCTTTTTTGTGAAGCACTTCCTTAGATTCAGGCTTTGATAGATCTTCTTTTGAATGTTCAAGTATTTCTTCCTGTTCTTCTTTAGATGATTCCAAATCAAGTTTTTTTTCAGGCTCCTGTAGTTTTGATTCAGTGCCAATAACATCAGGCAAAACTTCAGAAGTAAGACTTTCTGACTGATAAACATCAAACAAATCGCTCATCGTAGACTTACGTCTTGGTTCTGTTTCTTGCTCTATTGAGTCAGCTTTTTTCTTGATTGGTCTGCTCAACGGAATTTTTGGAGAACTTTCAGAAACAGAAGAATCAATTTCTGGTTCATGCTTTTCAGTAGTTTTAGGTGGTTCTTCCGTATTAATTGGGATATAATCTTGTTGAGAGCTCTTGAATGGTACATCAGGTAAAGCTGTGTTTTCATCCTTCATTTCTTTTGCTTCAGGAAAAGCTTCCTCAACTTCAACAGTTTTTGGCTCACCATCATTAACCAAACTTTTAGATTTGCTTTCAACAACATCATCTTTTTCTTTTTTTTCAGTACCTATTGATGTATATTCTTCCAAAATATCTTCTTCATCTTCATTTTCGACTTGCGACTCTATCTTTGGAGAAGAAATAATTTTCTTTTTAGGTCTAGAACTTGGAAGTTTAGGAGCAGATTGTACTTCAACTTTAGAAGTTGAAACCTCCTTAGCAATTGGAGCTTCATAAGAGACAATATCTGAATCATGCTGAGTTAAATCAGAAATAGAAGATTCAGTATCAAGAATTTGAGAAGGATTTGCGACAGAAGTTTCTGACTCAGGACCAAATTCAACATCAGGGGAAATATTTTCAATTTTAGGTGACTTCTTTCTTGGTCTTGTTGAAGGGATAACAGGAGCAAGTTTTAAAGAATCCTCTTTTTCCACAAGAATTTGTTCTCTATGATCCACGGTTTTTTTAGGTCTTGTGGTTGGGACATGAGGCAAGGCAGCGATCGATGTAGATGATTCTTCTGACTCGTTCAAGTCAACTAAAGAATCACTATGAATTGAACTTAAAACCGGTATAGCTGATGATGCATTTGGAAAAATATCATCACTTTCAGATAATATGGTTGATTTCTTTTGTATAGGTCTTCTTAATGGAACGACTGGAGTTGAAGAATACTCTGATTCTTGAATTTCGGATGATGGTTTTAATTCACGTTGAGGTCTCTTAGCAGGTAATTCTGGAGTCTCTGGAGCATTAGCAGCAGAAATAGCATCAGAATCAACAGAAGATGAAGCTGTGGCTGATGATCTTATAGGTCTGTGAGAAGGAATGTGTGGGCCTTTAGCTGGGAAGGAAAATCCTTCTTGATTTGGAGTTGACTTTGGGTTTGGTCTTGTTGAAGGAACTTTAGGTGGAGCCGAAGGCTTCGATTCACCTGATTCATATTGATTCAGAAAATCACTTAATTCTGAACCAATTTGATCCAGTCCTTCTAAGGATCTAGAAATGTTGGGTCTCTGTGATATATGGATACAATAAGTTAGTATAAGTTCAAAAGTGAATTAAAGAGTGTGGAGAGATATATATTAACAACAATCAGAAAAAGTTGATAGTAAATGATGATCTTTAACTTACATGAGTTGGAACTTTTGGATGATCCATAGTACAGTATATCAATTCTAGTAATTGAGTATATGACGATGAAAAGGAAGAAAGAGCAAGATGAAATATATAAATCACTTTTTAAATGATGACTTGTTTACAGCTCGATTCGCCCCTGTTTTTGTTGCGCACTCGTTAATTTTGGAACACGCAATTATAATTCCAGTGTACGACAATGACAAAACACAATTTACTACTGGAACAACAATTTAAATATGCCTGATAATTAAGTGATATAAATAAATAGAAGTATTCTATTTCAAACAATAAATTATGAGAGAGAATCAAATGTATGTTTGGCATATTGCCAGAAATTAGTACAAAAGATAAAAAAAAAAAGAGACATATTACAAGGCCAATCTGTCTTTCTCCGAAAACTGAAATTGATTTTATAGTATGCAGTTTCAATTTCCAAATAAAATATACGTTTGTTATGATCATAGTGACAAGTTAATATTAAAACACAAATCAAAAGAATTAGAAGAAAGCTGTAAAGAATAAACTTAAGCATAGTTTAATCTAAAAATATCGTTCAAAACAAAGTAAGAACCATTTTCTGGCATTAAATGGAAAACTTGAGAGTATCTTTGAGAATTTTGTTCTTCATCAATTAATAATTCACCAGTAACCATAACTAAAACATCACCATTTTGAGAAGCAGGTTGAGCATCTAAAGTTGAAATTCTGTGAGCAACTTTGGTAAAACCTAAAGCAGTTAATTTTTCAATAATATTTCTAGCACCTTGAATTTGAGAAGATTCAAAAGTTAACATAGAATGATCTCTCTATAAGATATGGAAACATAGAAGTTAGTATTCATATTGTCAAAGGGGATCGTTTAATTGTGTAAACAGGCAAACACATACATATAAATTACCTAATTGAGATCTATCCTTGTCAAATTGATCGTAGTAAAAGTTACAGAATTGAGTGGCTAAAGAGTTAAAATCAACGGACATTTTTGACTTAATATAGGGATGGATTATAAAAATAAACGAAATTAATAAGATTCGTTAACAAGGAAATCTCTAGAAAGGCCTTTTCTCACTCAATCCATGATGATCTAGTAGAAAAAAATAAGCTCTAACCGGGCGGGTAAATATGGCGCAATGGGGCGCAGTTAAATGTGCCACAAAAGATTTAGATTTGCACTATAAATCAAAATACATTACATAATTGCTGAATTTTAGATTACTTGAATGGTCATAAGGCAGTTTGAAAATATTGTACTCCTTTCAAAAAATAAAGTTCAGGCAGTGATAGTACAAAAAACTGTAATTTTTGTAATCTTTCAATTAATTTATCCATCATTCTTATCTCTGTAATCAAATCTCAGAAATAAAACCATGATTACTGATATATGTAGATCTGTGCTGTAATACACATTGATCAAATGATCAAACAATCAAACACCTAACAACAAAGACATCTTAACAAAATTCTCATTAATAATTTTAATACTTGGATCAATAGGATCAATTATAATTTTATTAAATTTGACATCATCGTTAATAACAACTGATTCAACTTTAACTTTTGAAAAAGGTGCAATTATTGAATTTTCAATTATTTCAGTATTATCTTCAATAATACAGCAATCATTAATTACTGTACCTTTTCTTATCTTACAATTTTTCCCAATTTTAACTCTGTTTCCAATTGAAACACCAGCATAAATTTTTGTATCATGATCAATAAAAGAATAAGAACCAACTTTAATACCTTTATTAGAAATATTTCCATTATTTTTATTAGAAGAATCAAGAATAACATTTTTATTGAAATAACAATATTTTCCAATTGATATAGGAGAATCTTTTTCTGATGCTATTATTCTTGAATTTGATTCAATTGTACAAAAACCTCCAATCATGATTTGACTTGTTCCTTTGATCTTACAAGTTTTATGAATTCTGTTACCAGAAGATGTTTCAATCCAATTTAAGTCTGACATAATTGAATAGAACAAAACATAGATAACATGGATTGTAAAATAAACGTTACATTACATTACAATACAATGCAATCAAACTATATATATATATATAGAGAGGAACCTTCATACACAAACAACACACACACCTGTGCACCTTCTCAAGAAAACAAAAAAACAGAAATCTAATAGGTGAAAAAGAAGATACCGGACATAAGCCGTTTGAGTTTTCTCTTTCGTTTTTTGATCTCTGATCGTTTAGATAAAATAGAACAGATTTCTGAAGAACAATCTTTTATACTATATTCATTTTCATCCACCGGATTTAATCGATTTAACTTGTCTTTGCTCCGGATTCAATTCTTACTTAAATTATTTAAAGAGGCAACCTTGGATTATTCTTTTCTTCTCATCTCTTCTCCTCTTTCTTATTTTTTAATGTTTATTCAACTCTAACATTAATCACTAATAACAAACAAATATAATAATGATACCATTTCTTATACCCCTTTTAATACTATTTATTATCCCAGCCATTCATGCAAGTGGATTTCATCCTAATACCAAAGATGCTACATTATACTCATGTATAGCAGCTGCTAATACATTTAAATTTGACTTTACATTACCAACAACTACAATAACTAGTGAATATTGGTATCCTTTATGCAACCATGATCCAATAATAGGTACAATTTTGGTTTGCTTTAATGACAATTTATATATAAAAAATGATTCTGAAATAGAACGAGAAAAATTGTTAAAATACACTTATAATAAATATATTGATTCCTGTGAGCGCTCGGGTGATGTTAAATTTAATAATGATGGTTTTTTAAAATTACAACAAAAATTTGAAAATGCAACACAAAATATTATTTCATTACCTCCATCTAGTGAAAATGATACTTTATACAATCCAGTTAAAGTTTCTTCTGATTATGTGAAAAGTTATGAAGCTTCTTATACTCATTTTATTGGAAATTTAGTTCGGTCTTTAAGATATGTGAATTTAGTTTGCCTTTATTGGGTTGTTGTATTTGTTAGTTGCTTTTTGACAGGAAAATATCCTATTATTAAATCCAATGTTTTATCATCAAAGTTGAGAAGTTTTATTACATTACCTACATTTCTTGAAAAACATAATGAACCATGGAATATATTTACTAGTGAATCAAATAAACCTTTTCTGAGAATATTTGATACACTTTTACCTACACTTCAAGAAACAATTATATTAACAATTTATTTAATATTTATAATAACTATAAGTACAAGTGATTATGAACTTGAGAAAACAAATTTATTATTAGGATCAACAAAACAACAACATACAAGATTTATAGCTGATAGAACAGGTTTATTAGCATTTGCACAACTTCCACCTTTATTTTTATTCGGTGGACGTAATAATATTTTAATAAAATTTACAGGATTACCATTTAGTTCATTTATCGCATTTCATAAATGGATTGGACGTTTAATGGTTATTTTAGCATATATACATGCAGTTTATTTTATTGAATTTTTTTATTTTAATGGGAATTTGGAAACTTTAGAAGCACTGGATTTATGGAAATTTGGTGTTCAAGCTTTTCGTTGTGGAGCTATCCTTTTAATCCAAGGGATATTTTATCTTAGAAGAAAATGGTATGAAGCATTTTTAATCATACATATTGGATTTGCATTCTTATTTCTTTATAGTGCTTATATGCATTGTAAAGATATTGGGTTTTTAAACTGGGTTATTGCTAGCGGAGTGGTTTGGTTAATTGATAGAATATGGAGAATTTATACAATGTTAAAATTTTGTGGTTTCAAAATCGGAGTTAATGCTAATTTCAAATTAGTTGGTGATTGTGTTAGAATTACAATACCACGTCCTAAAAATTTTAATTGTTTTCCTGGATGTTATATTCATTTATATGTTTTCAATTTCAATTTAAATTGGAGAATTTGGGAGAATCATCCATTTACAATATATGCTAATGATTATGAAATTAGAATTTATATTAAATCAAAAGAAGGTTTTACTGGTAAATTACATAATTTATTAGAGTCAAGTCCTAATAAAGAATTAGAAATGAAAGTTTGTTTAGAAGGACCATATGGTCATCATGTTGATATTCATAATTATGATAAAGTAATTTTAATTGCTGGCGGTAATGGAGTTCCAGGACCATATTATCATGTGATGAATAGTTTAAAGAATAATGAAGCATTACCTCAAATTGATTTTATTTGGATTAGTCAAAATAAAAAAACAATAGAATGGTTTCAACAAGAATTAAAAGAATTGGTTGAATTAGATCATACTAATTTAGTTAATAAATTAATTTATTTAACAAGAGAAAAAGGAAGTGAAACTACACCAATGATTAATGGAGATGAGAATTCTTACAATATGATTGAATTAAGTAATATTTTATTATCATCAAATGGGAATGAATTAAGTGATGATTATCAAGTTATTTGTAAAAGACCTGATATGATTAAGTTAGTTGGTAATAAAATTGGAGATGGTGAAAATAAAACAGTGGTTTTGACCTGTGGTTCAGGAGTATTGGTTGATATAATTCGAGATAGAGTAGCTGAAGCAGTAACAGTATCAATATCTTCAAAAGGTGGATATATTGATTATGTTGAAGAACTTCAAGTTTGGTCATAGTATATAGTATATAGTTTTTACAGGTAATTGAAACCTCCCCCCAATCCATACTAAGTAAAGTTTTGAGTAGTGCGAGGGCGCAAAGTTTGTAATCGCCTCTTCCTTCCTCTTCGTCTGACTCGAAACAAAACTCACCTCTTCTCTTCATCAACAAGTTTTTTTTTTTTTTCAAAAGTGGTACAATCGTATACGCAATTTCATTAACAATTATCCATTTAATAGATTACATCTACTTTCAAATTCATTTCTTATTTTAATTTACACTTTACACTTTATAAGTTTTCCATTCTACTGTAAACAACACTTTACATCTCATCTATCATATCATATCATGTCTGCAACTTCAACTGCTGCTAAAAGACTTTGGAAAGAGTTCAAAGATTTAACACATCCTAAAACTGGACTTAAACAAGTTCATGTTGAAATCGATGAAGATAATATTTTCTTATGGAAAGTTGCATTGTTGGTTTTAGATCCAGATTCATATTATCAAGGAGCTTATTTAAAAGCTCAACTTAGATTCCCACCAAACTATCCATTCGCTCCTCCACAGTTTAAGTTTACTCCAGCTATATATCATCCAAATGTTTATAATGATGGTAGATTATGTATATCGATTTTACATGAAGGTAATGATTTAAACAATCCCGATGAACCACTGAATGAATGTTGGTCTCCTGTTCAATCCGTTGAGTCCGTTTTATTATCAATTTTATCTTTATTAGAAGATCCAAATATTTCTTCTCCTGCTAATGTTGATGCTGCTATTAGTTGGAAAAAAAATAAAAATGAATATAAAAGAAGAGTTGAAAATGAGGTTAAAAGATCAAGAGCAAGTATTCCTGATGATTTTGAATTTCCTGAATTGAAAGATTTGGTTAATAGAAAGAAAATAGAAGATGAACATCAAGAAGATAAACAAGAAGAAGAATGGTGGGAGGATAATTATGATGATGAATTAGATGGGTATGAAGATGAAGATGAAGATGAAGATGAAGAAGATGATGACGAAGATGATGAAGAGATGTTATCAAGTGATGATGATGATGAAATTGAAATTGAAATCGACAGTACTACTAATCTCAACAAAAAATAGAATTACATTTTCATAGGTTCGGGCGTTATATTTTTTCTCTTTTATTTTTGTTTGTTGCATTATTACATTAAGTCATACCTTCACTTCGGTTTTTTTTCTATTTTTACATTAAATTTGATTCCCATGTTTTTTACGTTATAATTATTTTATTATTGTTGCTGTTTTTGTTGTTTAAAGCGAAAAGAAAGGTTTCCATTGTTGAATTGTTGAATTGTTGATGAACTTCAATTATTTTAATCTTATTATTTTCATTATTATTATCGTCTTTCCGTTCTCCGTTAATTAATTAATATTACAGCATGTATTGCATTACTTTTTTTTTGATTTTTTTTGATTTCTGTGTTCTTTTATTATTTTTACTACTTACTAGTCTTTTCCTCTCCTCTATTTTCAATTGTTAAATTTTTATTTTATTTTCTCATATCTTTTGCTTTAATGTTTTCATTATTATTTAATAACCGTCTGTTTTTTTTTTCTTGGATTTTTTACTTATAAAATTACATGCAAAGTTTCAACAAGTTATAAGATTGTAATGGTTTATTGTATTTTTCATTTACGGGTTAGGGTTATTCGTTACTTTACCCACTTTTAAAAATCATCATTTCATTAATATCCTCTCTCCCCCTCCCCTCAAGTAACTGTAAATTAAGTAATAAAAACCCTTTAATATTATCAAATATATACTTTGACTTTGTTAATGATAAGACATTAAATAAATTATTGAAATTATTAGCCATTGAATAAGTATCAAGAAAAGCAAAAAAAAGAGAAACGGCTGATTTTGAATTAAGCAAAAAAAAAACAGCTAGATAAAAGGTACCTTCTGATGATGAGTGGATTACCAGAAGCTAAAAGAATGGAGATGTGATTAATAAGGGCAAAAAATCAATTTCAAAACAAAAAAAAAAGGAAAATAATAAATGAATATAGATAAGTAGGACAACGAAGAATTAATTACAAAGTAATGAAGTGATGGATGGAAGAAAGTGTTGAGTATCGAAATAAAATTTAAAGCTTATTTCGAAAAAAGTGTATAAATTAATTAAAGATTTCATATTCAAAAGGCATAAAAAACCAGAAATATAGATAATGAAGCATGCGGTAAGTGATTGTTGAAATGAAAAAAAAGTGAAAGTGAAAGTAAAAGCAAAAACAAAAAATTGAATATTAAATTGATAAGAAGCAGTGAATAAATTCAAAGTATATTAATAGTTAGCTAGCAATGATGATGTCTATATATATATGCGTGTGTGAAAAGGTAGATAAGGATAAATATATATTTAAAAGTTATTCTTGATGAGTAACTTCAAAGATAACGGAAATAGTAATAGCACAAACAAAATTAATAAGAACGACAGTAACAACGATAAAGAAAGGAATTGAATAATTTATGAATGAAGGTTTGAAGTATAGCAATATATGATTATTCAAATGAATGAAAATTACATATAAAAAGTTGAAATCTCAATTTCATGATCAAGCAGAGGGATTTGATTGGATATGGAGAATATATAATTTTAATATGCAGAATAACAAGAAGAGATTGAGATTGATTGTGGAAATAAAAAAAACTGAAATGAATAAAATTCAAACGGGAAATGCATGTATGTATGGATTATTATTATTATTATTATTATTATTATTATTATTGACAACTGTGATATTTATATTACATTAGACGGAAAGTTCCTATCTGTCAAAACACAAAAAAAAAACGTGTGCTTCGTTGATGTTGTTGAAGATATTATAACTTTGCAGCTAAAAATTGAACAATGTATTCCATTCTTTTGATAGCTAATGCTTTAGGATAAGTCAAATCACAAGACAACAACAATAAATAATCTTGGTTCACTTGATATAAGAATAAATAGTACTCCCCAAAACGAATAATTGAGTAAGGTTTATTTCTTTGCGTTTCTTTCCATTTTTTAACTAACATGACTGAAATAATCTTTAAATTATCAACAGGATTTAAATTCAATTTCACAAATGAAGCAGCAAACTCGGGTTGTTGTAAATTGGTAATTTGCTTTTGAATATCCTCTATACTTTCATGATGAGGTATATAATTATTATTTGGTATTGTATTTGTTGAAGTAGCACCTGATAAAATTGTTTGTTCAAGTTGTTCATCGTTTGTAGTTGTTCCATAATAACCTAAACTTGACATTGTTCTATTAGATAAACCATTTGTCATTGTTGGATTACTATTTGATGATACACTTGATGAAGATGTTGTATTTGTTGTTATAGCACTTGGACTTGCACTTGGGGAATGAGAATGTGCATTTGAAGTAAGATTATTCGAAGTGCAAGAGATTATTGGTTGACATAAAGAGATGGAAAGTAAAGAAGCAGAAAGAGGTTTAGAATCGGTAATTTCTGGAGTTGAAGATAGTAATTGGGATAATACCTTGGTAATATTTCTAGGTTGTAACATTGCTTTAAAGTGATGTGATATCAATTAAAAACAAAAGAGAAGAATTGCAATGGAATAACTCTGGGAAATTTAGTTGTTGGGAGGACTGGAAAAGAAAAGGGAAATAGTAGGAATTATATAAGATTAATGGAAATTTAATTTAATTTGGGTTGGGTTAATTGTTAATTGAGTGAGTAAGGCAGGGCGATCAAAAGTTGCGCAGGAAGAGACAAATTATTTCCGGGGGATTCTTATTCTTAAATTATGGGACTTAAGTGTAAAATTAGGAAAAGAAGATATAGAAGCTTAAAAGAACTAAGAAGAAGTATGTTCAACAGTTTAATCGGTCGGAACATGATAGTTTTTGTGGAAAGTTGGCAAAAGGTTTCCAAATGCAGTAACTGCGCTGGGATTTTTCCTTACTTAGGACGTCTGCCGAGCGTCCGTAAATTTCCCGATTTTCCTGAATTTCTTGAATTTCTTTATTTGCGTCGATAGTCGCAACTTTACTATTCAATTCCCGGGGAACAATTAACAACCATTAGCGAAATATATATTAACTATTGTATATTATTATTAATAATTATTATATATATAAAGGAGAAAATTTGTTTAAATTATCATTTATTATTACAAAACAACAAAAAAGATTTACTTTTTTAATTTCTCCTTTGTATATTTCCTCTACTATCTCTCACACCCCCTTTTATCAGACCATAAATTGAACTAAAAACAGTTCTTTGAAGACATAAAGAACAACAGAATAACGGCCACCAAAACATTCTTCTCTACTTTAAAACGGCCCTACAAAAATATTTTCTTTTGATAAGCCCGGCATTTTTGCAATAATCTCATGCGCCACATATGTAATGTAATGTGGAGCAGCACTTAATTAGATAATGAGGCGTATACACCCGTGCACCTTTTTGGTCTCCTTTTTTAAAAAAAACAAGACGCGTAGATGAAGTGGTGTTCACTGTTTACCAATTTGGTAGTGGGCTTCCCAGAGTTAGAGGCACTTAGGCACGCTTCTCAGAGCGAGTTGCCCTTTCTGAATACTCACCAAATTCTTTTCCATCTTGATCTATCTATATATCATATTGCATTTTCTATCAACTTTTACTCTATTTTGATCCATCATTTTTACCTTGTTCTTCAATTTTTAGCATATTCTTCATTAGCATCTACATAGGGGTTTTTTTTTTTGGATTACTACAACAAATCTAACAAACTTTAGAAAACCTCCCCCCCAAAAAAAAAAATTAGACACGCTTTAGTTTTAGTTTGTTTTCCCTCTTTTCTCTACATCTACCTTTATCTCTACCTTTAATCTTCATTCCCATTTAATTTTAATCATTACTTCATATTGCATTTGTTTCATTTAACCAAAATGCTTCCTAATAATATCACTCAATTTGAGGTTCAATCTCAATCTCAAGGATTGCAAAAACCTTCTATATCTGGTTTGACCCTAACAACGTCAACACCAAAAAGAACTCCACTAGCTGAAAAACTTAAAATTAATACTCAACCTTCAACCTCTCTTACTTTGCATACTGCTTCTAAGAGACCTTTATTAGATCAAACTGCTGAAGCTGCCACAAAAAGAAGAAAACAAATCACTTATAATAATCAAAATCAAAACCTTCAGCAACCTGAACTTAATATTGAAAAATGGAGAGAGAATTGGAAATTAATTTTAAGGGAATCAACTCATGTTTATATAGAATCAGATCCTACTCATGATAAAAATATTAAAAGAATCAAATCTGCTTTTAAATCTCAATTTGCTAAAATTGAACCTTTTTTCTCGATTGATAATGTAACCATTATAGTGTCAAATAGACCTTTTGATAAAAAGAATTTGAAAAACTCTAAGATTTATAAAAATGGTGATATTTTTAATTCAATACAAAAAAAACCTGAAGTTAAAGTTTGGAATCATGAAAAATGTTTTCGTTTTTTCAAAAATTTAAATGTTCCAATTCCAAGTTTGGATGATAGTATTCAACCAACTAAAGCAAGTAAATTATCAAGCTTATTAAAACAAGAAAAGTTATATGGACCAAAGGATAGAGATCCAAATGCGAGAAGAGATGATGTTAGATATTTTAATGGTTATTATATTCATGTTTATGACTTAAAACAAAAAACGAGGCCAATAGCTATAAAAGAATGGCAGGTAACTCATCATTATCCTAAATTTCATAATTCAACTAATGGTAAATCTTTATTTGTTGAAGATACTAAGTTAGAAAATGAATCGGATATAGAGAAAAGACATAGAAGAAGGCTTGAATCCTTTGCTAGAGATAGATCATATAGACAAGATATGATAGATAAATCTTATATGCCTGGTGGTAGTGATAGATTAACTTATGAAGAAAGAGTTAATTTAAAGTTAGAATGGGAAAAAATATTTAATCCTCCTTCACAAGAAAGTCGAGAACCTTTGAAACCACATTTATTAGAAGCCCCTTCTTTAAAACACCCACATGATTCTTCAACAGATCAACCAATAACAAAGAGAAGGCACTTGGATTCAGTAGCTTCAAAATCAGATCTGAAACAACAAAAGGAGTCTTCCGTCGCAAAACTTTCAATTCAACGTTCATTGAGTGGCGTCAATCATGGAATTGTCAACGATTATGGAGAAATACAGGCATCTGGTGTTAATCAATCAGGTTCCACTGCAATTAATGGTGGTGCTGGAGGTAATGGTTTAGCTCCTTCTAAATCTTTAGTTTATAACAAAAAGATTGCAAATGATAAAAAGAAAATGATGTCGTTTGGTCCAATTGAAAAAAGATTAAGCACACCTCCACGGTTATCTCCAAATGTTTCAATTGGTAGTAATGATATTATCAGGACACCTAGAAAAACTAAAACTATTCATAGTGTTAGAAAAGATAATAGATTAGTCAATATAATTGAAGTTAGAAAGGATTCCTCTTTTGTTAGCTCTAGATCTATTATTAATACTAACAGTATTACCACTGATAACAACAATAAAGAATTTATTTCACCAAAAATTGATAAAGAAACCTTCACAACGCTAACATTACAAACCCCAACTGCTCTCAATTTCAACGATCCTCAGTCGCAATCCCAATCACAGTCTCATCAGGCAACCCCAATTACAATGCCTCATCTTATTACTCCAGTTAAAGAGAAACAGAAACAATTATACTCTGTAAATATTCGTCCAAGAAAATTAGAGGAACCTCCAGCGGTTAAAAGAACTCATGCTCAATTAGCCACCTTACAAGATAATTCATTGATTAACCAAGAACCATTTGAACTATTAATTGGTCAAGCTGTTCTAGGTAAGGATATTTCTGGCGCCAAAGAAAATCAAGATGAAGAAATTGATGACAATACAGATTATACAGAAGATGAAGTTAATGAAGCCAATGAGACTGTTGAAGAATCAGTGGCTGATGAAGATGCGGTTAGCATTTCCCAAAATGAAGTTTCTGCTAATGGTTTACAACTTCAAAAATCATTATTAGTTCAAACAACTCAAGAGTTATCAGGACTAATAACATCTCACCATGCAACACAAATACAAACGCAAACACAAGAAATAAATGAAGAAATTACTACAACATCTCAGGAGGTTCAAACACCTATCATGGAGAAGCAAAAATTAGAAAAAGCTGAATCACCAGTTAAGAAAATAGCTAAAAAGAAAGAAGAAATGAAGCCCGGCTACTGTGAAAATTGTAGAATTAAATACGATGATTTTGATACACATATTTTTAGTGAAAAGCATAGAGTTTTCGCAATGAATAACGACAACTTTATCGATATTGACGATTTGATCGAAAAGGTCAAATGTACAAGAACCTTGAATATGTAAATATCATTATTGATATACTGACCATTAGTATCCTGTGATCTTTCTTGTTTCTTTGCTTATGATTACCATGGCTTTTATTTTATATATTGTGAATGTTATCATATATTCCAATTTTTGTTGTCGATTCAAATAACTTGTTCAAGACTTATTGCTTTTTTGTTTGGTCTCCCATATTCATATTGTGAATGCTATTATATATTCCAATTTTAGATTTCATATTGTGATCGCACTGAGTTCCAATTTTCTTTTTACACAATCATTTTAGTATCGAAATATACAATATGACTAATTTTCCATTTCAAATTGTCATGGGCTCCTTATTTTTTTGTTTCATTTGCATCACTACTCCACGATATTTTATGAGTATATTGTACTTTTACTTTTTATTTCCTTTGTTTTTTTATTACTGCATATCATAACAACTTGTTATCCTGCTCATTCCATTCCATCTGATCCACTATCATTTTTCAACGACCTTTTTCATGGTAAGTAGTTTTTTCTTATTTATTTTTCTCTATGTAAAAGGTTGTTTTTGTACTATTAGCTAATTAATATATTTTATGATTTTATTATTTTAATGTTCGCCTAGATTGATTCTTCTAAAAGAAGTAAATAACTAAACAAATTTAAGTATATTACATATATAATATTCTAAACTCTACTCACCTCTTCTTCCCACTGAACACCACACCACTCTTCAACATATCCAACAAAATTATTATCCAAAGATGGCACATAATCTTCTGCATCAGTATACACAAGCACAGTACCCCATTCCATTCCTTCTTTCAAAATATCAATCTTTCCATCTGATTCTAAATCGATAATTGATTTAGGCATCAACTGTAACTCAAATCTACGGGTTGAACTTGGATTATAACCTGGATTTGGGATTAAATTTCCAGTGACAATTTTTGATATATTATCAGTAGATGAGTACAATAAAGGTTTTCCATTCAATTCGTATCTTAACACTTGAGATGGATTATATGATATTATGTTTGTGAAATTTTGAAATGTTGAATCATCTAACATTTTAGCTAATTCTTCATTTTCTGAAGTTTGTTTGGTTGTTTTTTTACTTGCAGATGAGCCAGTTGGATCATCAGAATTGGTACTATTGGTGGTTTGGATCTCTGGGAGTGGTGGTAATTGTTGCTTTTTAGGATCTAGGATCTCTGTATCCACGTATAATATAAAACCAGGATATTCTGGTAGTTTGATATCTAGTGATTTTGAAGTTGGTGTTGATTCCTTAGATGTTGACTTTGGTGGTTTTGCAACTTGAACGTATGTTGGTTTAGTGGTTTCCTTTTTGAGTGGTTCTTCCTTTTGAGCAAAAGAGTTCGAATTTGTGGATCGCGCCTTTTCAGATGAACCAAAAGGATTGGTTGAAGTTGAACCACCAAAAGGATTAGATGAGGTAAAATAACTAAACGGATTAGATGAGGTTGATCCACCGAATGGATTACTTGATTCAGAATTTGATTTTTTATTTTTATTAGTTGAGAATAACTCATTTCCTAAATTCTTCAACTTTTCTTTCTTTTCTTCAATTACCATCTTCTTCATTTTTTCTTCAGCTAAATAATCATCCAGTTCTTGTTGTCTCTGTTTCATAATATCAGGATTCTTGCAAATTGATCTAATAGCTCTAACACTACCTGTTTTTCTTCTGCATAATGAATTATTACAACTGAAAATATAGATAATTCTATCATATAATGTATTTTCTAAACTAGAATATGTCTGTAATAACAAGTACATTGGTTTATTACAGTTCTTACACTTCAATAAATCAGATGAAGGAGGCGATTCTGGGTGTAACCAGATTGGTTCACCTCCAATGAAGGAATCTTCAATTTCGGGTTGTTCTTCTTTAGATATTGGAACATCGACAAATCCTAATGAAACTGAAGTTTGTAAGTCATCATCAATTTCAGAATCATATTCGGAATCACTATGTAGTTCTTCTTCAATCTTAGCCATTGTTAAATTTTTTAAATGATATTATTAGATTAATGCTTTAACACAAGTGTTATCCATTGGAATAAAACTCATAAATTTAAAAAAAAATTTGAAAGACCCCTCTGCGTGCGGCTTAATCTAATCAAGATTTAAGACTAAAACTATACAATTTTATTTCCCTTTGAAGAATGTAATTATATAGGATATTTAGGAATAATGAAATGCACAAAAAGTTATGGATTCCATTTTAATACATTTCCACTTTGATTGCTTTTGATTTAGTGAATGGCTCTAATTTAATTTGTTGATTAGACTCATTATACTTTGATTGTTGATTAATAAGTAATCATGACGTTATTCATATTTTCTAAGATGTCTTTTTTATTGTTTTCCCAAGATGGGATTTGAAAACTTATTTTAGCTGATTTCAAAGTCTTTTTGGTGATCAGTGTGTGGTACAGAGTAAAAAAAGCTACAATATAAACACACAAAAATACTCAATCAAGAAGATCAAAAAACCGCTGAAAAAGGAAAAGAAAATCCTTTTCAGTAACTAATGGATTTTAATTTTGGAACAGGGAAACTAAAAAAGGAATGGCAGCAAACTTTCATTAGATTAGGACCCTTACTAGAAAAAACGGAGTTTGAAATATTATAATATTATCAATTTATAAGCGATATTTACGGGTTTTGAATTTTTTTTAATCAACACTATATAAACAATAAATATGCCGTTTATCTAAGAAATCAAATTTATAAGCTAAAGACCACTTCAACCATATACTCTCCAAAGACACAAATATGTTTAGTCCTATAGAATCTGCCATCGGTGCTTTGCTGATACAATTTTCCACAAATTCATATATGGTAGTTGAAGGGAAAGTGATTGGCTTTTCAAGTATCTTATACAACTCTATCTTTAAACCTTCTATTCATTCGATTTCTATAATCGCAGGATTGTTTCTATCTTCGCAGTTTATTACAACTTTTCTTCCATCATTAACCACAGATTATGTTAATGTTGGTTTTACAAATTCACCTTTGATTTTAGGAACATCCTCTAATTATCTATTGTCGGGATTACTTGTTGGTTTAGGTACAGCAATGGGTTGTGGATGTACTTCAGGCCACATGCTAAGTGGATTAAGTCGACTAAGATGGAGAAGTTTTGTTGCTACTTTAATTTTCTCTTCTGTTGCAATCGGGGTTTCCACAATTTTACAGAATGGTCCAAACTGTGGGGTTGCATGCTATTCTAATGATTCTGAATTTAACGTGTTTAAAAATAATAAGAATCTTTTACTTTTACTTTTGGCAGTTGGATTAGTCCATTCTTATTTATTGTTGCCTTGGGTCTCAGCAAAAGTAAAGAGTTTAGGAAACGAATATTTGTTGAAATTACAAAGATTTTATACTGGATTATCTTCCGGATTCTTATTTGGTTGTGGCTTATTGATTTCTGGTATGACTAACCCTTCCAAAGTTTTAGGTTTTCTTTCTATGTTGACTCCCGATAAGTTTGACCCTTCTTTAGCAATGATTCCTTTATTCACTATTATTCCAAACGTGATTTTATGGAAGAAATCAACTCCACAATCTCAAGAAGAAAGCAAAACTAGAGAACCAGTCCTTGAAAAGTCTTATGATTTGAATTTCAGTAATATAGTGGAAAACAAGTTTGTAATTGGTAACATCTTATTTGGTTTAGGTTGGGGTTTGGGTGGTATCTGCCCAGGCCCAGGAATCGTAGGTGGTTTTTTGAATGGTGGTAATGGTTTAAGCTGGATTACTTCTTTCATAACTGGGTATTGGATTAGCAAGAAATTAATTTAATCCTATATGTATAGCAATAGCAAGAAAATAATATATATTTATATAAGTAAATAGATAGTTATATAAACGCACATAATACGCTTACGTAACCGATCGACGCGAAGTGACGCGCCGGTGTAATTGAGAGAAAGTGCCAGATCATCGAGTGGAAGGTTAACCATTTAATCAAGGATGAAAAAACAGCAAAAGTCTTTCTGTTAGCAACGATACTTTGGTTGACCTTTACATTTACCTTTACCTTTCAAATCATCCCACCACACAACAATTCAATCACTCTTTGATTTTTCTGTTGCATCATTTTCATTCATCTCTCATTGTTGAATACTCCTCTCTATATCTCTCGTTTCTTTAGTCGTCGTTTCCCAGTTTGTCGTTATAATTTACACAATTAGCCACTAGACCCTTTCAATCGATTAATATATTCATCATTATTGCTATACAACAAAGACCCTTTCAATTAAGTTTTCACGTTTATTGCCCGCTTATTAGTTCTACTTACCTGTTTACCGGATTACCTCGTTTATTTCAACTCTCATCATGTCTTCTCCAGCTGAATTATTAGCCCAAACCCATGCTAAGGCTGCTATTCCAAATGAATCAGAATCGTCTTCAGCCCCAACTCCAACCCCAACTTTAGTTTTTGCTTCTGAACCTGCCTCAATTTCAACCACTGAACCTACTGTTTCAACTATTAATGGTTCTTCAATTGCTGAGTCTGTTAAGTCTTCAGACACACCTCTTGACTCTGAATCATATGCTGACGAAGCTTCTGAATCGGTTAAACCAACCAAGAGAAATGTCTCTATCAATGATGAGGAATTATTTCCTGCTTTAGGTGCTGGTGCTTCAACTGCTCCATTATCTTGGGTTACTGCTGCTAGTGGCAAGACCAATGGTAAAGCTAAAGCTAGATCCCCTGCTACATCTTTCAAACCTGCTGTTAAGTCTACCTCCACTCAATTTACTTTTATTATTGATGCTGATCAGCAAGTTAACTTATCCAAGTCTGATGTTTTCAAGATTTTTTCTAAAGTCAAATCTGACTATGGTGTTTCCATTGAATCCACTTTCTCTTCAGCAACTAACAAGAGAACTTTTTTACTGAATGGACCTATCTCTTCAATTCAAAAAGCTAAGAGAGATGTAGTTAAACAATTAACTAAGCCAGTTAAAATCGAATTTGGTATTCCTTCCAAGTTAAGATCTACCGTGATTGGTTCTCAAGGTAAAGCTTTGAAACCAATTTTAGAATCTACTGGTACTAGAATTGACATTGCTAGACAAACTGATGCCTCAACCGTCGAATCTACCCTTTCTCCAGAATTAACTGAAGAAGAGGAGCTGTTCGGACAATTTATCAATGTTACTATTGAAGGTGACATTGAAGGTTGTGAAGATGCTAAAGCAAAGATTTTAGCCATTGTTAATGAAAACACAAAGTCTCTGAGTGTTAGAATTCCAGTTAGCGATAAATTAAAGCCTTTCGTTGGTGCTGAACTTGAATCATTATCTTTACCTGCTGAAGTTGATGTTACTGCACCAATTGCTTCTTCCAAGGCCTCAAATATATTATTAACTGGTCCAAGAGAATCTATTATTGATTCAAGAAACAAAATTAAGGATTTATTGACTGCTTTAGATGATAAACTTGTCATTGAAATCAAGACAGTTCCAAAAGCAATTCACCAATTTTTAGATGCTGAGAAGATCATGGCAAAGACTAATGTTGTCGTTGTTGTTCCACCTGCTGATTCAACCGACGCTACTGTTCAATTTATTGGTAAGAGAGAAAATATTCCTTCTGCCATTGCTTATGGTAAAGAATTAGCTTCTGAATATGTTACTGATTCTGTTGATTTAGCTAGATCTCATGGTGGAAATTATTTACATGCAAAGTCTATCACTTCTTTCTTTGTTTACTCTAAATTCTTAGATCAATTAGCTACTCAATATTCTGTCAAGATTAATGCTCCTACTTACGAATCTTTGGCTAATGAAGAAATAAAGACTGTTAACATTCAATTCATTTGTGCAAAGGATGATAAAGACACCTTAAAGGCTGTTAGAAAAGAAATTGTTGATTCTGTCAACAAGATTACTCCAAATTTTGTAAAGGTCATTACTGATATTAAATCATTTGTTTTCTCTAAATTGGACAAGACTGTTGCCATTGATAAAAATGTTGCCATTGTTCCATTAGGTGATTTAGCCGGTTTCTCAAACAAATTAATTTTAATTGTTCAACGAGATGATGAAGATTTCTTACCATCTGCTGAAGAAATCAATGAAAAATTGGAAGCTGTTAACAAATCATTGGATCCATTAAGAGATTTATCAAAGAATGTTGCTACTGAAGTTATTGCAGTCTCATCTGAAGATCAAGCTCATTTAGAAGGACATACCTTAAAGCTACTTTTATCCAAATTCGATACAAATTCAATTGAAATTAAACTACACCAAAATGCTGAAGGTCCATCCGCTGATGATGTTTATCTAATTGGTTATAAATCAGATATCAACAAGGCCATCAAAGATATCAAACAAGCAATCGAGGATGTTAAGAATTATGAAATTGCATCTAAATACAATATTAACATTGATTTCCCAACTAAGTTTTTATCCAGATTAATTGGCCAAAAAGGTGCTAATATGAATCAATTAAGAGATGAATATGACGTTAAGATTGATGTTTTAGACGATGCGGAATCAAAAGAGGACAATACTGCTGTTAGATTAACGGGTTTGAAGACTAACGTTGATGAAGCTCAAAAGAAACTACATCAATTGTCTAAAAAGTGGTTAGATGAAAAATCAGTTGTTATGAAGGTTGAACAAAAATTCCACAGAAAAATGATTGGACCAAATGGTATTTATGTTAACAGATTACAAGATAAATACAATGTTATTGTTAAATTCCCATTTGAAAACTCACAAGGTAACAAGGATGAGGTTACCATTAGAGGTCCATCAAAGGGTGTTCACAAGGTTGAAGAAGAGTTGAAGGAATTATTGCAATATGAGAAAGAAAATGGATTTAAAGAATCTATTAAAGTGCCTGTTGAAGTTCTACCACAAGTCATTGGTAAAGCTGGTGAACACATTAAGGATATTTCTGCCGATGCTGGTGTTGAAATCAATCAAAATAGAGATACTGATGAAAAGAAGAATGGTTTTGCTGAATTTGAAATTACTGGTTCTAAAACCGGTATTAAGGCTGCCATTGCTAAAATCACTGCTGTTGTTGAAAGAGCCCAAAATTATGTTAATGTCACTATTGAAGTTGAACCTAAATTTCACAAAAACTTAATTGGCCCAGGTGGTCTGACTAAGAGAGAAATTATCATTAAGGCTGGTGGTGCGGATGTTAGTGGTAATGAATTTAGAAGATTATTACAAGTTCCTAATAAGGGCTCCGAGTCTAAGGATGTTGTTTGTTCTGGTGATAAAAGAATTGTTGACAAGATTGTTGAAGAAATCAAAAAGATTGTCAGTGATTTGGAAAGTATTACCACTGAGACTATTGAAGTTCCAAAGAAGAAGCATAGATTACTTATTGGTCCAGCTGGTAGTGTTAGAAGAAGTATTGAAGAAGAGTTCAAAGTTAGATTAAATATCCCAAAGGTTGATGTTGAATCCGACTCTATCAGAATTCATGGTTCTCCAGAAGGTATTGAAAAGGCTAAAGCTAAAATTTCAGGTTTGACCATTTAATCAAGTAGCATACCAATTATCAATTATCACTTTCATTTCCTCATGCATATAGACATAATATTGAAAAAAAAATTTATAAGTTCTTCATTTTTTTTATTGGTTTTTTTTCTTTATTAGTTGAAAAATTTTACGTTTTATGTTTTTTTCCCGTTTTATGTTTTTTGCGGGTTTGAAAAAAAAAACTTCCGTTATATTTCAGTTTTGAATTGATTTCTTATGTGTTTGTTATTACCAGTTTTATTATATAGTTCGTACATCTTTTTATTTCCTCCAGTACTAGACATAAAAAAAACTTGCGAACCAGAGCAAATTAATTATCTTTTGTAAGTGCAGCGCATATTGATTTTTAAATTCTAAGTGACGTTACTTATTATTCTAATAATTCTTATAATTAGTAATTTCTACAATCATTCAATTATAAGCTACATTACCTTACTTAACCAAAATTTTACTTCTTATAATAAGCTACACGTACTATCGCCATTTGAGAAGCTTGTCTCATATATTCCTTCAAACCCCTAAATTCTAAGGAATAATGGTGGGTGTGGCGTAAAGGGAAGCTATTCTATAATTGAGTGTCAAATTGAATAATTTCTATCATATTAGAGGTATTATATCAAAAGTGTATACTTTCACCTTTATTTCTATCAAGATGTTTATGGAAAGATTGGGCATGGCTACTGGAGAACATGTCCTAAATGATCCTTTCATTTTTTCTCGTTGATTGGTATATAACAAGATTGAACGGTTATAGGGTCAGGCCAAAACTAGTTAGAAATTATTAACCCCTTTTCTTTTTACTATAATATAAAAAATTAATAAAGGGAATGCGTTATTAGATATAGGTCCATTCAAAGCATATATATACTATTAGTTCAGAGATATAAGTTCCCTTCCAAAGTGTTTCTTTTGAAGCACCCCCTTTCCCAAAACCAATACTTTTTTCAGCTTTTGATATGAGATAGATTATGAGCAAGACCAAATGATACTTTAATCCTCCAATTGCAAGAATCACTAGCGGGGGCATTGAAACGAAAACACGAGTGATGAGGTTAACATATCAAATATAACTTGATAATGTTATCAAATTCATGATATCATTAAAACATTCATGAGATATATTTATTATATTCTGTTAAAACACCGATAACTGCTGTTGTAAAGTTGGTAATATAGATTACCATATATAAAAAGAAGTTATAATGAAAGAGTCAATCCTCGATATAAGTCGATTACCACGGGAAGGCGACCAGGCCCAACCAAATATGGATTTCAGCGGATGTGGGGCAAAAGATTAAAAGTTTAAGGTGAGGAGGGTTCGAGAAGCAGCTAAAATCGAACAAAAATGATGAAATCATCTGTCCTTTGGGTCTTTTACTCTAAGTTAGGAAGATGATTTCTTATATACGGGGAAGAGTAGATGACAGTGAACCAGGAGATAGCCGGTGGATCAATTTACTTCTATTTAGAGGAATTCAAATGCGAGACACCAACTATGTTGTAAACCTGATTACCATACAAACGTTCTCAAACAGGTAATACTAGTAATGTCTCCGGTTCTCTGCAATATCGGCCAAGTTTACCAACATCGGACTAATATCATTGTAGCCATATTAAGAGAATTATGCTGTAGGTACATAAATATCAGTATTTGCGTTTCTGATTTGGTGTCTCCTTTATTGAGGGAGGAGGAAGCATGCGACTTGATTTGCAACACACCTGTTTTGATTGGACAATGTTTAGTTTCGAGTTGTATATGCAATTTTGTTCATTTTTTTCTTAAAATCAAATAACCTGTTCGATGTCTTAAAATACTAATACGCTAACTGAAAGAGATTGAAATGTTAATTGATTAGAAATTGGAGATCAATCTGCCAATCTGTCAATACCCTTTGACGTGTCAGCAACTATCTAAGGGAGAAACGCTCTCATGCCAGTTGACCCACAATTTCGATTCGTAAACACGACCAACTACAATAGTTAAACCCCTTTTCACGTTGTATAAACATTGCATTTTCTCAAATATTATTCTCTCTTAATATGAATATGGAAACAGATTTAGAAGACTTTAAAAAAAAGCAACAACCAGCTTTAATTGGCACATCAATTAGAAGTGATGACATTGATACCCCTGATGAAGAACAGACACAACCAATTAAGATTAAGAATGATTTAACAAAATTGCAAGACTCTGATAGATCAAGATCAACTTCAAGACCATCTGTTATTAATTCACGTATTTCAATCTCTAATGACTATGTGTCTGTAGCTGAATTGAAGTCTGAAGGAGGACTATTGGCTGATGAAGAAGGTGAATTATTAGAAGATATTCTAGACGATGAAGGTCATTTTAAAGGTGGTGCTTTACAAATCACCGAACAACAAAAGGAATTGGAGAAAATGAAGAAAGATATTAAAAATAAAATAGTCAATTTATCGATTGAAGATAAACATAATCTAGCTAAAGAACAACAAGTTTTTGGTGGTGACGCAGGTAAGTTTGTTGCACCTGCTGCAGCTATGTCTCAAGATTTATCAGATTTCCATTATGATAGTCCTACTCCATCCAATGAAGATGGTAAAGATAAACAACATGAATTTATTAAAGCAGAAGATGTGGAAACATTGGACGAAATTTTAAATAAAGTCAATCAGGGCCAAGCCTCCGGTATCAAGGCGGATGGATCATCATCTTCATCGCACAAGAAAATCAATATCCAAGAACCAATAATTCCTGATTCTGCAATTGAGGTCGATTCCGAAAAGACAGCACCTGCTAGCATGAGAGAAGGTTCATCATCTAAACTGTTGCAAGAACAAAAAAGATCAAGTTCAAGGTCTGCTATATCCCCATTTAGAGAAGGTACTGGAATGCACAAACCTCATTTAGCTAGAGGTGATTCTTATCATAGTGGATTGTCACATGACTCCACATATGAATTATTATATGATGAATTCAAAACTGCTCCAACTACTTCCACGCCACCATTGGATTTATCGAAACCCATTGAATCAACAGAAAGAAGACCAAGACACGATCCAACTGCTGCTCCTAAAATAACAAATTCGTCTTCCTTAAATTATTTGAGAACAATTTCAAGATCAAGATCAAGAGCAAGAAATCAAACTACATCTCGTAGCATTGTTACTACTGCCACTGGATCTGCTATACCTATTCAAGATGAAATTGAACTGAAAAATAAAGGTAAAGGACTAATTGGATTTTCTGAGATGGCTGATTTGGAAGATGCAGTTAATAATGCTTTGAAGTTCATGGAATCAAGCGAATCAGTTGACAGTGGCTCCAAAATTAGTGAATCTGATGATTTAGTTAAGAGCTTAAACGACAGTATTTCTACCATTAGTGGATCTAATGTAGCAAATTCCAATAAGACAGATTTGGAAAATGTTAAAGAAGAAGATGAACTTGACGCTGATTTCAGTGAGAATTCTACCACCATAAAAAACGAATCTATTGATGATACAAAGACTGATCTTGCATCTCCTAATGAAAAAAAGGTTGACCCCAAGCAAGCTCCTAACATTGTCCCTTTCAAGACTTTTGTCACTCATCAAGTTCCATCAGATGAAGAGCTAAATTTATTTCGTGAACATAAGAGTTTCACTACAGAAGAATTGCCATCCGATACTTCTGCTGATATTTCAGCAGGGAAAGAAATTCAAGAGGCAGAAATTTCATTAATTGAAGATAATTTTGCCGATGAAAAACCAACAGTTGAGCTTGGAGAAATAAGTGCAGTGGAACCCATGGTAGAACTTGAAACTTACGAACTTCCTAAAGTGAAACCAATGGTGGAACTACCAACAAAAGAAGTTTCTAAAGAAGAGTTCTTTGTAAAGCTTCCGCTACAAAAAGAAGTTTTTGATAGTAAAAATGATGATATCGTTGTTCAGGGAAATGAGAGCATTGATTTGCCTGCTAAAAAATCTATTGATATTGAAGCTGAAGAACCAGTCATAGTTGAAACCCCGATTGAGGAAGATCCCGAAGAAATTGTTGAAAAGCAAATCAGGGAACCAGTCGAAGAGATTCTTGACCTCAAAGAAAATGATTCAGAGAAGCTTGATGTTTATATAACAAAAGATGAGTCACTTGAGAACAATCAAGAAAAACTTTCAGGAGATGAAATACCAACTAAAGAAGTGAAAACTGCTGAATACATTAAAAAAGAATCTCCGATTAAGGAACTAGAACCTGCCAGGGATGCTAAAAACGAGTTGGAAATTACCAAAGATCTTGACGAACCAGTTCAAAAGGTTGATTTAACCAAAGATTTGAGAGCAAAAGTGTCAGTTGAAAAGTTAGAGGAATCTACTAAAGAATTAAAGGTTTCTGAGCCAGCTGAAGAAGAGACTACCGAAGAATTCTCAGTTGCTCAACCAATTGAAGTGGAATCCACTAAAAATGTTAGTGTTACTGAACCGGCTAAGATAGATACTAAAGAGAGAAAGGTTACTGAACTAACTGATGTTGAAGCTTCTAAACAATCAGAGATTAATGAGTCAGTTGAAACAGAGTCTACGAAAGAATTAAAGATAAGTGAACCTAAAAAAATAGAATATACTAGCCCATTGAAAATCAGTGCCTCTAAATCTACTAAAGTAGTGGGAACTTCTGGTTCAGCTGAGATAGAGTCCAGTAAAGAATTAAAGATCGATGAACCAGTTGAAATAAAGTCTACTAACCTATTAAAAGTCACTGAATCCAAATCTACTGAGGAATTAACCGAACCAGCTGAAGCCGAACCAATTGAAACACAATCAACCAGAGAATTGAAGGTTGTTGCTGGCCCAACTAAACAGGAGATTGAATCCGTCGAACCAGCTGAAATAGAGTCTGCCAAAAACAAAATGGTTAATAAATTAGCTCAAGATAAGTCTCTATCAGAAAATTCTGTTGAATCAACTGAAACGGAGTCTGTGAAAAATCTAAAAGTGATTGAATCAGACAAAAAAGAATCAACACCAGTTGAAAAAGAAGTTACCTGCTCAGAGTCAGTTGAAAATGAAATCTCTGAGGAATTAAATGTCGCTGAGCCAGTTGAACCAGAATCAACCAAAGGATTAAATGTTCCTG
This sequence comes from Ambrosiozyma oregonensis (nom. inval.), assembly GCA_003706315.3. Taxonomy (NCBI): domain Eukaryota; kingdom Fungi; phylum Ascomycota; class Pichiomycetes; order Pichiales; family Pichiaceae; genus Ambrosiozyma; species Ambrosiozyma oregonensis (nom. inval.). The sequence goes on from PPKY03000013.1 coordinate 110,472, forward strand.
AAAAAGTTGAAACAGAATCTTTGAAAGAAGAAAATATCACTGATTCTGTTAAAGGGGGGCTTGAATCTGTTGAACCACCGAAGAGAGAGGTTGAGCAATTCAAGGAAGATAAAGTGATTGGTAAAGCTGAGAATTCCGATGACGACTTGGATGCTATATTAGCGGCAGCTGAGGCTGAACTGGCGGATTTAAAGAAGAGCAGCAAAGGAAGTAGTCAGTTTGATGCATTACTTGCAGAAGTTGAGAAAGAACAAACCGCCAAAGCCAGATCATCGTTGTCCAATGTTACGAAAGGTTCAAGTGATGGCAGTGTCTATGTTCCAAAACCAGATAAAATGACATTTGAAGATGAACCTGTTTATTTATATACCTCATTTGCTGGGGGGTTTCAAGTTATGTCTAGAACTAATAGACTAACTACTATTTTGACTGCTAATAAGATTAAATTCGAATGTAAAGATTTAGGAACTGACGAAGAAGCCAAAAAAGTTTGGAGAAGATATTCAAGTGGTAAGACTTTACCTGGTATTGTGAGAGGTAAAGATGATTTTATTGGTAACTGGGAAGCTATTGAAGAAGCTAATGAGAACTATGAGGTTAGATCTTTAATTTATGAAACTTACTAAAGGTACATGTTAAAATGTTTTTCTAGTGTCTGACTTTTTTTATTTTATTTTTTTGAATTTAATGCCCTTGATATCTCGATCAAGTCAACGTTTTGTGATATTGTTTTGTTCTTTTGTTATTTTGCATTTATTTAATTGCTATCTATTTGTATCAACTTGACTTATTCTAGGTGAATAAGCCATGGCCGCTATTTTATCCGAATATGAAACTGTCCGAGCCCGGAAAGCCCAAAATTTGAAAATATCTTACTTCAAAGTCGAGCATTTCACTCTGTATTAGAAATGAGGGTTTGCACGGTTTTGAAACTCTCTTAGTTACTTTGTGGTAAGGCTTTCAAATCTGTGCATAAAATATCCCAATTAACTGATTTAATTTGAAGTTTTGCGAGGCTCAGTTGGCAATAAATGGTTCGGTCCAATATTAATGTATATAATTTATATTTATGTCATCCTCATTGAAATTTTAAGAGGTTTCATGTTATAAAGCTTATACGCCTAACTAATATAAATCTATATAACTTTTACTAATAGGTTTTTGATTAAAATCATCATACCTAAAACTATTATTTCCCTTGATAGAAAGTTGTCTCTCTATTCTATTAAATGATAGTTTTACAAGATCCTCTAATGATTCGGTTTGAGTCCTATTCTCGGCACTATGAGTTGAAACATCAATTTGAAGATATACAAATACATAGCAACAGTTTATTGACAGGTTGCCGAGACTTACGGCCAATTATTTCGAATGATTCCAACTCATTGAACCCTTGTTTTATTTCTCTTGTCTATGGGTGTTTTGGTTTGCTATTTGCCTTAATTGGTTTGTACCAATTACTACAGTCTGTTTTTCAAAGACCAAAATTTGGTCAATTGCTATCAAGAGCTACTGATCATATAAAGTTATTTTTGAACCTATTACAAGCTTCTCTGTTCATATTTTGTTTCTCAAATATTTTAGTTGATTATCAAGGTCATTTCTTTCAATTCATCAACTATTGGATTTCCATCATAGTTTTTACTTTTATCATAATCCCTTTGGATACAATTCAACCTAGAGACAGAATTTGTCAATCAGCTACAACTATCTTATACTATCCTTTACAAACGATACTTTTCATCTTTGTTTTCATCCAACAAACATTTGGTTATTATCAAGTTATTCCTTCGCACACCTCAGTGGAAAGTGCTTTCAGTTTCACTTTATTTCTTATTTCTTCTCTTCTGAGCTATTTAGAATATACTCAATATCAGCCTAATGACGAACTAACTGACTATTATGAAGCTAATGGAATGGATACTGCTACACCAAACATTGTTTCAAAGTTAACTTTCACTTGGATGAATAAAATGATCAGAAGAGGTTATGAAAATAATGGTTTAGAACAAGAAGACTTACCACTACCTCCTTCAAGAGTTACAACTGCACAATCAGCACCTATTTTATATTCCAATTGGCAAAAACAATTAGAAAAATGTAAATTAAATCCAAAATCAAATCCAAATTTATTAATTGCTCTTGCTCGTTCTTATGGTTGGCCTATTTTGATTTCTTTCTTCTATGATATGGCTAATTCATTTGTTGCATTTATTCAACCTCAATTATTAAAACAACTTATTCGTTTCTTTGGCAGAAATGATAATCCTCCTCCAATTACTGGTATGTCTATAGCATTTGGTATGTTTGCAATTTCTTTACTTGAAACTAGTTTTAACAATCAATATGTTATTTTGACTGTTGAAGCAAGTTTAGCTTCCAAATCAGGCTTAATGCAATTAATCTATGATAAAGCTATGAAATTGTCTCCTGAAGCAAAATTGGAAAGATCATCAGGTGATATTATCAATCATTTATCTGTCGATATTCAAAGAATTCAAAATTTAACTACTGAAGTTCAAACTCTTTTTAGTGCACCAACTAGATTACTTTTAGGTTTATGGTCTTTATATCATCTATTGGGTAATGCAACTTGGGGTGGTATTGGAACAATGTTAATCATGATTCCAGCTAACACTTTTTTGGTTAAAAAAATGAGAAGTTATCATCGTAAACAAATGAAATTAAAAGATGAAAGAACTTCAACCGTTAATGAAATGCTACAAAATATTAAAAGTATCAAATTATATGGTTGGGAAAAGCCAATGTTAGAAAAAGTCCGTGAAGCTAGAGATAATAAAGAATTAAAAAACTTATATACAATTGGTATCATTAATTCCTTTGTTACATTTGCTTGGACTTGTGTTCCATTTTTTGTTTCTTGTTCGACTTTTGCTATTTTTGCTTTCACTTCAAAAACTCCATTAACTCCTGAAATTATTTTCCCTGCTTTATCTTTATTTGATTTGATCTCTGAACCAATATTTGTTATTCCAGCAATGATGACCGCTTTGATTGAGTGTAGCGTTGCTTTAACAAGAATTAATTCATTTTTACTTGCTGATGAAATAGATGAAAAAGCTGTTACAAAATTACCAAAAGTGAATAAAATGGGTGATCCAACAGTTACAATTAAAAATTCAACTTTTATGTGGTCAAAAGAATCACCAAAAAAATATTCTGATAATTATGATGAAGAGGCAACTATTGAAAGTACCAAAGTTGCTTTGAAGAATATTGATTTTGTGGCTAGAAAAGGTGAATTATCATGTATAGTTGGTAGAGTTGGTTCTGGTAAATCAACCTTTTTACAATGTGTTTTAGGTGCTTTGCCAACTGTCCCTGCTGATAAATCTAAAACACAGAGTATCACTGTTTGTGGTTCAATTGCTTATTGTTCACAAGTTCCATGGATTATGAATGCTTCTTTTAAAGAAAATATTTTGTTTGGGCATAAGTTTGACCCTGAATTCTATTCTAAAACCATTGAAGTTTGTCAATTATTACAAGATTTGGATATTTTACCAGATGGTGATGAAACATTAGTTGGCGAAAAAGGTATTAGTCTATCAGGTGGTCAAAAGGCAAGATTATCATTAGCCAGAGCCATTTATATGAGAGCTGATATATATTTATTAGATGATATTTTAAGTGCTGTTGATTCACATGTTGGTCAAAAATTAATTGATCTGGTTTTAGGTAAAAATGGTATATTAGCAACAAAAACAAGAGTTTTAGCTACAAATTCCATTAAAGTTTTAAACCATTCAAAAAACATTAGTTTATTATCTAACAATGAAATAAAAGAATCTTCAACTTTTAAAGGTATCATGAAAAATCAAAATAGTGAATTATTCAAGTTAATTAAAGAATTTGGTAGACATGAACACTCAGAAGGTGATTCTACTTCAGTTTCATCAGCTAAATCATCAATCAGTATAATTGAAGAAGCTACTTCTGAAGGCACATCAGATGACACATCAGATGGAATATCATCCTCTGATGAACTAGTTACTCCTGGTAGGGATAGTGACGAGATCAAAGGAATTACTCCATTAAGTATTCCACCATCAGTTGTGGAAGACGAATTAGAAAGATTTGGGTTTGTTTCAACTCCTAAATTGGGCAAACTGGAAAGAATATCATCTCATGTTACAGTTAGAAGAGCAAGTAATGCATCTTTCAAAAGAAGATCAATCACAGCTCCAGATTCTAAAGAAAGAAGAACAGCCCAAAAGAAAGAAAAGAAGGAAAAGGGTAAAGTTCAATGGTCAATTTATCTTAGATATGCTCAGGCATGTACTTGGTCTGGTATTTTAATTGTTTTAACTTTGGCTGTTTTAACTGTTGCTTCTGCTGTTGCTAGTAGTTATTGGTTAAAATATTGGGCTGAAAAGAATGCTGAAAATGGCTCAAATGATGATGCATTGAAATATGTTTCAATTTATGCTTTGTTTGGTATTGGTTCGGGTGTTTTCACATTAGTCAGAACTATTACTTTAACTTCACTATGTTCAATTAGAGCTTCTAAAAAAATACATAATGATATGGCCACTTCAGTTTTGAAGGCTCCTATGTCATTTTTTGAAACTACTCCAATGGGTAGAGTTATGAATAGATTCAGTCAGGATATCAATAAGATTGATGGTGCATTACCAAGAATTTTCATTGCTATATTTGGTTCTGTGATTAAAACATTATTCACTTTGGCAATTATTATTTCAAGTATGCCATTATTCACTGTTATTATTGCGGTTTTATCTGTGATTTATGTTTATTACCAAAAGTATTACATTATTGCTTGTAGGGATATGAAAAGAATTGCATCAATTACTAAGAGTCCAATTTTTGGTCATATTCAAGAATCATTAAATGGTGCAGAAACAATTAAAGCATATGGTCAACTAGATAGATTTTTATTTCAAAGTGCTGCGAATATCGATTATAATCAAGTTCCAGCTTATTGTTTGAAATCTGTTAATAGATGGTTATCTACAAGATTACAATTTATTGGTTCATTAATTGTTTTATTTGCTTGTGCATTAGCATTATGGTCATTACATTCTACCAATCCAATGAGTGCTGGTTTATTAGGTTTAGTTATGAGTTATGCATTAAGAATCACATCATCTTTAAGTTTTATTGTCAAAAGATCTGTTGAAATCGAATCTGATGTTGTTTGTTGTGAACGTATATTTGAATATTGTGATTTGAGACCCGAAGAACAAGAGGATAGACCAGGTGTTATTGAACCAGATATTAATTGGCCATCTCAAGGTACTGTTAAATTTAATGATTATTCAACTAGATATAGAGAGAATTTGGATCCAGTTTTAAAAAATATTAGTCTAATGATAGATCCAAAAGAAAAAATTGGTATTGTTGGTAGAACAGGGTCAGGCAAATCTACTTTTGTTTTATCAATATTTAGAATCATTGAACCAATCAATGGTGATATTGAGATTGATGGTTTAGATACTAGCAATTTATTATTGAATGATTTGAGAAAGAATTTATCAATCATTCCACAAGATGCTCAGTGTATAAATGGTACAATAAGATATAATTTGGACCCATTTGATGAATACAATGATGAACAAATTTGGAAAGCTTTAGAAATGTCCAATTTGAAAGAGCATATAATAAAGATGTCTCAAGATCAAGAATTAGTGGAAGAACCATTGATGGTTAAAATTAGTGAATCTGGATTAAATTTATCAGTTGGACAAAGACAATTAGTTTGTTTAGCTAGAGTTTTATTAAAATCACAAAATTCAAATAATTTGTTACTTAATCCAGCAAAAATTTTAATTTTAGATGAAGCTACATCTAGTGTTGATGCACAAACAGATAAAATTATTCAAGAAACTATACGGTCTGAATTGAATAGTTTGACTATTTTAACCATTGCCCATAGATTAGATACAATTATGGATAATGATAGAATTTTAGTTTTAGATAGTGGAGAGATAGCTGAATTTGACAAACCTGATGTCTTGTTAAAGAACAAAGAGAGTAAGTTTTATAGTTTATGTGTTGATGGAGGGTATATCAAACGTGATGAATAGATATATCAATATAGTAGTATTATGTTTTGTGATAGTTTTGTGATAGTTTTGTATTCGTAATTTTATATTGTTTTCTTTCATTATTGTTTTCTTTTTTTTTTTTCTCAGAGTAATATTAAAGTCTCTTCTATTCAATTTATTTTGAATTATGTTTTATCATTGCTTTTTTAGTTATACATTACTATTATTATAGATTTTTATAATACAATACTATTTATTATCAATCAGATTTAAGACTAAGTAACATAATAATGGCAAAATTATAGGGAACAAAAGTAAGCCAAGTAATAAATAAGTCACTCCATAACAATCAGTAAATAGTTATTAAAGCTGCTTCCGGATCATTTAATTATATATGTACAAAATGTATTGGTTGAATCAAAATATAAGGTCATTATTTAAGTTATTCTATAACAATTACTCAATTTTTTTAAATGGACCATAATATTTAATAAACAAAGCAGAAAATTTGTGACTTACATGTTTTATTGTTCTTTATTTTAAATGCATTTAATTAATATTATGAAACAAAAATAACAAAAAATCATGAGAGGTTTCTCCGCTCAATAAACAAAAAAGCATCAAAGCCCAAGTAAAAAGATGTAATGTGACCCGGAAAATTTCAGGGGCTATAACGGATTAACCGGACGGAACAATAAGTATTAGTGTAAACCCAACACTTTCTATAGGTCTAGGAAATGTAGGTTTAGGTTTACCAATAATCGCGTAATATCCTAAAGAATAAATAGGGGAGGTACGGGGTTAGGGTGTAGTTTGTGTATACGATTGGGATTGATAGATTGGATGGTGAATACAAAATTCAGAGAGAGAAACTGATTCAGTTGAAATTCTGATTGCTCCAAATTAGGCACCAATAAGAATTTCTGAAAAGAATTTCAGAATTAGGTGGTAACTTTGATAAGTTAAGTAATTAGGGAGGGGATTCCATTGTACCGGAAAAAATAACGTGTGTGGTCCGGTCCGGAGAAGAGTGGGGTGGTTACAATAGGATTGTTCCAGGTTTTTCCTGTTAGGTTTTTTCCCATGGGGGAGGCGCATTGTTTAAAAATACCTTTTATTTTTTTTCGAAAGAGAAACGGAAGAATTTAGTATTTTTCGGAGTCATCATTATGGGTTTGACAGTGGGAATATGAATAAATAATTCAAAGTGACCATTATTTAACCCAAATGGATAGAATAAAAGTCTGTGGAATAGATAATCCGAGAAGGTGAGAGGTTTTCCCGAGCCAAGGCACAGCCGTTTTTGCTGCACGTTTCTTTTGTCTCCGCGTGACGAGTTTTGTGAATTGAATTCAATTGTTGTTGTTGTTGTTGGGATCATCTGGGAAGGAGAAACAAGAATCAAAGAGAGACAATAGGTTTATACTGTTTCACCGGACGAACACCAGTTTTAAAAATATATTACGTAAGATTGATACAACGCGAGTGACTGAGTGTGAGTGAGCGAGATCGAGTGAGATTGAGAAAAAAAAACACACAAAAGCGAGCCCAGAACGAACACTAATTATGGGATTTCAATTATTTTTGAATATTCAACATGAGAATTAACATTAGATACGTAGTATCAACTATAGTAACATGATTAAAAAAAGTAAGGCCCAAACGGAACGTTAGGAGGCAGTTTCCAGATTAGGCGCTGGCCCCGTCTCAAGCCACCAGACTTCTCCACATGCGGCTCGCTCGCTCTGTTTCTCGGAATTCAGTTGGCGGACACGACCCTTTTCGTATAAAAAGCTAGCTAATTCTGCTTTGTTGGTGGTTGATTTTATTTACAAACACCGCAATCTTTCAGTTTTTCAATTGACTCAACACTTAAAGTTTGATTTAAAGTTACAGTCACTCATAAAGATATACATATATTCATCATGGTTGTCCCTTCAACTACTCTTCCATTAAACTTACAATCAGAAGTTGAAAACTTTGAAAAAAAATTTGCAACTCCAACTGATACCTTAAACAAGGTTATCGACCATTTTATCAGTGAACTTCAAAGAGGTAATGCTGATGGTACTGATCCAAGTGGTATTCCAATGAATGTTGCTTGGGTTATGGAATACCCAGATGGTTCCGAAACTGGTGATTATCTGGCTATTGATTTAGGTGGAACAAATTTAAGAGTTGTTATGGTTCATTTATTAGGTGATCATAAATTTAAAACAGAACAAGATAAATATCCTTTGCCTGCTACAATTAGAACCACTCATTATAAAGAAGAATTATTTGATTTTATTGCAGGATGTTTAGATGATTTCGTTAAGAAATTAAATCCAAATGGTGTTCCAGAAGGTAAAGTTTTCCCATTAGGTTTCACTTTTTCTTATCCATGTAGTCAAACTTCTATTGATATGGGTGTTTTACAAAGATGGACCAAAGGTTTTGATATTCCAGGTGTTGAAGGTGAAGATGTTGTTCCAATGTTAATGGAATCTATTAATAAAAAAGGTACTCCAATTAAAGTTGTTGCTTTAATTAATGATACTTGTGGTACTCTAGTTGCCTCTAGATACACCGATAGCTTGACTGAAATGGGTTGTATCTTTGGTACTGGTGTCAATGGTGCATATTATGATAGAGTTGGAAGTATTCCAAAAATTGAAGGTAAATTACATAATGACATTTCAAAAGAATCTCCAATGTTAATTAACTGTGAATATGGTTCTTTTGATAATGGTCACAAAGTTTTACCAAGAACAGTTTATGATGTTGAAATTGATAATGAATCACCAAGACCTGGTCAACAAGCTTTTGAAAAAATGACTTCTGGTTATTATTTAGGTGAATTATTAAGAAAAGTTTTATTAGAAGAATATAAGAAAGGTAATTTATTTGCTGATTATGATGCTGGTGCAAGAGAAATTGAATATTTAACTACTCCTTACATTTTGGATGCTTCTTTCTTATCTTTATGTGAAGCTGATGAAACTGAAGATTTAAGGGAAACTTCTTTGTTATATAAGGCTAAATTAGGTCTGCAAACTTCTTTAGAAGAAAGATTATTTACTCAAAAAGTTTCTGCTTTCATTGGTACAAGAGCTGCTAGATTATCAATTTGTGGTATTGCTGCTGCTTGTAAAAAATTAGGTTACACAAACTGCCATATTGCTGCTGATGGTTCCGTTTTCTTAAGATATACCAATTTCGCAGAAAGAGCCGCTAAAGGTTTAGCTGATGTCTTTGGTTGGGGTGATGATATGAAGATGGAAGATCATCCAATTCAAATTGTGAAGGCTCAAGATGGTTCTGGTGTTGGTGCTGCTGTTATTGCTGCATTGGCTGATGCTAGACAAAAGAAGGGATTATCATTAGGTCTGAAATCTGGAACTCATTTATAAGTTTCTTTTACTGTTTGCTAGACATACTCTAACTCAAATATACTTCACTTCCACTTCTAAATAAATGAATTACATTTTTGTATACCACTTTTCTTTATATAATTAATTAATCCTGATTTTTGCTTCACTTCTTTTTTTTTTCTTATATGCTGCTGCATTTGGTATTAATTGTATACCTATTTTAACTTTGCACTTTGTGTTTTCTGTTTTCTGTTTTCTCTTTTTCTTTTTAACGATTTTATTTTTATAGTTTTAAATTTCATGTGATGGATGACTTAAAAAGAAAAACAAAGGTAAAAAAAACAATTTTTATAGCGAATGCATAAATGTAAATCTGTAAAAACTGGCAAATCTGAATCTTGGACCGCCTGCCAATTCTCCGCTTCCATTCCATTCCATCAAGCTTCAATAGTTATCAACTACATCAACTTGAAACCCAAAGTTCCTTCAGAGAATGGCCCTATAGTACAACATTAAATGATGCCAACATTTGACCCTTCTATAGTTGATCAGTTGACTCCCACAAAGAACTTACTAGCTATTTCATCTCATGTTGTGCATGGTTCAGTTGGTAATGATGCAATTCAATTCCCATTAAATCTTAGAAACTGGAACGTTGATTGTATTCATACAACTAATTTATCAAATCATCCTGGTTACAGGATGTTTAAAGGTACGAAAGCTGATTCTGAACTGATTTCAAACTTATACACTGGATTAGTTGATTTGAATTTACATTATGATGCTGCTATTATTGGGTATACAGCTTCCAAAGAAAATACTGAAGCTATTCATGATATTTTGAAAGTTTTGAAAGATAATGAAAGAAAAACAATTACTGTGTTAGATCCAATATTGGGTGATAATGGGAAATTGTATGTATCTTCAGATTTAATACCTGTGTATAAAGACATTTTAAAAGATGGATTAGTTTCTTTAGTAACACCAAATCAGTTTGAAATTGAGACGTTAACAGATATAAAAATTGAAACAGTTGAAGATTTAAAAATATGTATTTTGAAATTTTATCAATTGTACAATGTTAAAAATGTAGTTGTTACTTCTGTTCAATTAACAAACTCTGATGATATTTACTGTGTTGGATCAAATGGCGATGGCTCAATTTTTTATTTTAAGATGACTAATATTAACGCTGTTTTTTCGGGTTCTGGAGATTTATTTTTAGGTTTATTAACTGATTGTTTTGTTAAATATGATGGAGATCTAGTTAAATCTTTAAAAGAAACTATTATCGTTGTTACAAAAGTTTTGCAACTGACTTATGATTTAAGTATTGATAACGACCAAACCAATAACAATGGTAAAGGTACAAAAAGTTTCATTGGGGATAAGATGTATTTACGTGATACTAAACTAATCGAGAGTAAAGATATTATAATTAATGAGCATTCAGTGGAATCAAAGGAACTATCTCCTATTTTTATATAATATTCTGTCTATTAACCCTATCTAACTCGTTTCTGTATTCTTTTATATTCTGTTTTGATCTTGCTTTTTGGTTAGTTGATTAACTTCCTTTTCTTTGCTTCTCTCTATTTTGAGGATCAATTAATATCCTTGAACAACAAATCTTTATTTTCAGAGATCAACATACGTTAAATAAACATGTCTATTAAATTAAATAAATTACAAAGTAAGTAAGCGTAGTAAAAGATTAGGTAAATTAATTAATTATCAACAAACAATGGTTCATCTTTGAATTTCTTCTCCTGTTGTACTGAGTTCTGTGTTTCATCTTCAGAAAATGAAAATTCGGAATTATTATCATCAGCACCAACAAATAAAGAACTAGTCAACTTTTGATTAAGTTTAGTTGTTTTCTCCTCCAACTTTAGCTTTTTTTCATCTTCAGTATGTAAATCTTCCTCTTTTTCTTTTTCGATAACCCCATCTCCTTCCACTCCACTTGTAGCTTCTTTTTGTTCTTTTTGTTCTTTTTGTTCTTTTTTCTTAACATTCTTTTTAGCTGTCGCAATTAATCTTTTATATTCTGACTTGTATTTCTCATTCCATTCCTTCTTTTCTTCTTTTTGCTCATCATCCCGATCTAAACTTTCTTCATTTTTAAATGGTTTTTTATTGTTTTGTAAATTTTCCCATTGAATTAATCTACTTTTCAAAACCTTTTCATTTACAGGAGTGATTGAATCTAAATTAGCATTGAATAAATTAATAAATTCTTTCATCCTAATTTCTAATTGGGTCCTTGTTCCGTTGGTTGATAATTCAAATTGATTTAATTTTTCTTTCAATTTTGATATTGATATTGATGAATCTAAATTAGGCAACCTCTGAATAACCTTAATTGATTCAGGCTGTATTTGAGGTTGGAGCTTTTTTTTACTATGCGAATGTAAATGTGAGTGTGATTGCGAATGATTGTTGGATGGTGTTTTCCCTCTTGGAGAGAAGAAACTTGAAATTGTCCCTGTGCTTGATTTCGATTTCGATCTAAGATTTGATTTCAATCTTGTTGTATGTTTTTGTTCTGTGATTTCCCCATTTAAACATCTATCCAAATGTGAAGTTTGTAATTCTTCGGCTGTCATAAAACTTGAACATACTGGGCATTCAACCAAAAAGTCATCACTATTAGTTGTTTCAAATGATGAAGTGGCCGTGGTTTGTTTAGATTTTTTTTTACTTTCATATGTTGGAGTTGTTGTTCTTGATCTTTTTAACCTATTTTCTTTAACTTCAATAATTTCCAAATCATCATAATCATTATCATTTTCATTATTGTTGTCTTTTCCTTTGCCTTCAACTGTTCGGTAATTATCCACTTTTTGGGTGTCTCGTACTAGTTTTTGTGAATTATCCTTTGTCGTCACAAAATCCAGTAAATCACCTCTATTTTTAATAAACCAATGGGATATTTCATCAATTAATAGTATTTTTCTTAAAGTACTTTCATAACAATCTTCTAAACACAGTGGACACTTATTATTTGATGATAATGAACGTCTGATACAAATTGAACAAAAAGCATGATCACAAGAGGTTAACACTGGTGCTTTTATGAATTCTTTACAGATATGACATCTCAATAAAGAATCTAAATCTGATAATTGTGGGAACAACGTCTTAGACCAATCTGATGGATCTGATACCAAATCAAATGAATTTTTCAGCATCATTTAGAATTATTACTGTCAAATACTGATATCTATTAAACTTCTAGTTAAAAGTAGTTGTATAGATTGAAGGCAAAAAATGGCAACGCGTTTTTGCTTTGATTCGCGTTTGGTAGTGCGCCAACCAACCACTCCCCCAGTTCTTATTTTGACATTCAATTTTGATTTAATTGAGGACAGCTACCCTGTTCATAGTTTATTTATATTTACCATCATTTTTAGTATCATTGAACAACAACTTCCAATTGATCAATTCATTCATCATGTCTGAAATTGATCATGAAAAACTAGCTTTTTCAAAGCTTAGACCACAAATCTTACATACAAATGATCAAGAAGGTTCAACAATTGTACAATCAGCTATTTTTACATACTTATCTGAAATTTACACTCAATTAGAAAAGAATCAGAAAAGTATATCCAAAGATGATTTAACTTTTATTTCTGATCAGTTAGATGCATTAATTAGTCATTTTATGGAAACTTTCTCTGGTACTCCAGATGCCTTGCATATGTCTGTTGAAGTTGATAAATTGATTGCTAAAACTTATGTTTTCACCTTATCTTCAATGATGAAGACAGCTCATGAAAAGTTCAACATCAAATTGATCGATGTGACAACTAAAATGAATGATATACTTGTGTCTGATATTAAGAAGATTTCAATGAAATCAAATTGGTATTTTGCAACTAAACACTTGGCTCTCATTTTATTACAATATATCTTTACTAAATTTAATGGATTTCTAAATTCCTTTAAAGCTCCAATTTTAACTGCTTTATATAAATATATGACAAAATGTCATGATAATTATAATTCAAGTATTGAAAACTCCATTTTTAAAGCAAACTATTTTACAGATATGGGAATGCTTGTTGATATCATGTTATCAAATGATACAGGAAGCAATACTTTGGATGATAAATTATACAATAGACTGATCAAATTGTCCAAAGCACTAAATACAAGAAGTACTGATGGCCATTATATTTATCCTCTATTAAGTATTGCTCATGCTCGAAACTTTTTGGTTTCTCTACTTAAATCTGATAGATATATCTCCACTATAACTACTAAAAAATCGATTTCAAATTTACAACATTATTTGACTACTATTACTCCTTATATGAATGAAATAGTGAGTGATATGAAAACTCATAATAAGAAATTACGAATGTCTCTTTCAAAAAATCTTTCAGATTTACTAGTCTTCAATTGTATTGTTTATGGTGCTAACATGAATGAGGATCAAAAGGCTTTGGAATATTCAATTTCATTCATTATGATTAATTATATGAAGCCATCGTCTAATTTGGAAGTTAGAACTGGTCTTTTAGAAAGTTTAATTCAACTTATTGCAACTTTAAATCTCTATTATCAAACAAGTAGTGTTTCAACCAAATATATAAATGGTGTTACTTTTGCTAGTTTAAGAGTTTTTGATATTTTGAATACTGTGTTTTACCATGTTTTTGGCATTGGTCAATTATCAGTTCAAATAAAGACTTCCTCAAAAGATGAACAACCAGTTGCTATCAATGGTGATTCTAGTTTAGTTTCTGCCACCAATATATTAAATCATTTAGAAATCTTTTATCAATTCTTAATTAGAGAAATTGATAGTAATATTAATGAATTAATTCTTTTGGGTAACCTCTCTTTGAAGGGAACCCAACAAAAAGGTTTGAAAATATATTCAATTGGTGATTTAATTCAAACATCCGATCAATATGTGGAAAATCAATGGTATATATTATCATTAATGAAATTTTCTCAATTACTAATAACAAGTTTAGATGAATATATAACAACACAATTAGAAGCAACTAATGATTCTCATGATGATCTTGCAACCCAATTATCATTGCAATTCTTTCAATTATGTAAACATAATGATTTTAAAATTCGTGTTACTGCAACTGAAACTTTGATCTTAGTTTTGAAAATCAGACCTGAACTATCATTTCGAATTATAAATACTGCATTAGATACAATGACAAAATCGTTTGATGATTCTCAGGCTGATAAAAATTTCATGTTTACTGATAATCATGGATATGCTTTTCTAATTGCTTCTATCTTAACCTACTGCCCTAAGAGTTCAATTGGTACAGATTTTGTTTTAAGATTGTTTGCAATTAGTGGTAATTTGTTGAAAAAATTTAATTCTTCCGTCATTACAACAAATCTACTTGGAGGAAGTGGAGGAGGGTTTATAAGTAATATAAGTTATGAAAAACAATTAATTAGTTGGATGGTGATGATTGGTTTATTCAATTATGCCACCGACGAAACAGGGGTTACTAACTCTAATTTTTTCCTGATGGAAACCTCTCAATTCTTAACCATTTGGAAGAACTTATTAGCTCATGCTATGCCTTCTAATTTTGTTCAATTTGAAAACGCTGATACTAGTGGTTACTTACATATTAAAAATATGGGTGATATTATGAAATTGATGGAAATAAAAAATCATGCTTTAGTCTGTCTTGTTAGTTATATTACATACTTATCGTCAACAAAACCAGCTGTTTCTATCAATGGGCAAGATACCAGCTCTTTGTTAACTCCAGATATTGCTAAACAGTTAAATCATATAATAAACAAGAGTTTCACATTTGTCATCAACTTAAAATCACAAATCGAAAGTGTCTCTACCGTTCCTCCAAGTTTAGATATGAGTATAAAAGTCAATAAATTAAGAATTTATGAATGTTTCATTAAACTGGTTCCATTTTTAAATTTGAAAAACGATTTAAATTCAACTTTACTTATCGAGGTTGTTAATAACTTCAGTGATATGTATATGTTCTCTGATAAGGTTAATGAAATTCCACTTAAAGCTCCAAAAAAGAAAGAGACATCCCTTCCAAAAATTGATGAAAACACTGTTTATCAATATGGAGATGGTATTAACTACGGTTTAACCAGTAAAATTACACAATACAAAATTGATGAGTTGATGATCAAATCAAACCGTTTCAAATCAAGCAGACTAAAGTTTGATTACAAAGAATATGATATTGACATGGTTCCAATGCATAGCCTTTTAACTATTGAATCTTCTTATGTCAGAAGTAATACTTCTCCCGTTACAGTTTTTGATACTTTATTAGAAGCTTTGACCTTTGAAACCATCCCTCACTGCTTTTTAAATGATTACTTAATGCATCTTTTTAACGGAACTCTTGATGTTGGATACACTGATAATAAGAAATATCCAGTTAACAACTTGACCATGATTGTCGATGTTTCTATCGAAATATTTGCTATCTCGTTCCCTTATTTATCTGTTAAAGTCCAACAATCAATTATAGAAACTATGAGATCTTCAATTTTTTATAAAACAAATGATAATAAAGACACTTCAAGTACAGTAATTGGAGAAACTTTGAGAAAGAAAGCGATTATGATTAATTCTTCCGTGGCAATTCATAGTGCATTAACTTTTATGAACAACCATAACTCGAACATACGTAATTCTCAATCAAAATTGAAATTATCCAAAACAATAGCTTTAGTTATTATTGAAACTGTTAAAAGCATGGATAACTCTGACGAGCATATTTCGCTCTTGAATTCTGAAAGTGTTGGTCTTGTTTGTTCATTAGTTGAAGATGGAAGAGAGGAAATGTTAGCCAACCAAGTTTCCATTTTTATTAAATCAATTGTTGATAATCCAGAACCAAATGCACGTTCAGCTGCTGTTCAAGTTTTATCAAAAATAGCTCAATATTCTAATTTGATGAATACACAGGCCATTGTTAATGTCTTATTTGCTTTGATTGTTGACCCTCATCCTGTTGTCCATGCTGCTTCTATGGATGCATTAGCTACATTTGTTGCAAGTCAATCTCAAGTCGAGCTTAATCCCGGTTTAATAAACAAGATTTTGGTTGCTATACAAAATGCTTTTTTAAAGGATGATTTTGGTATTAGTAGTTCAATTATTGCTGCCTCAAATATGAATTATAGATCCAGTTTGAACTCAGATCTTTTGTTATGTAAACTTCTAAGAACCATTATTAATGTTGCTGGTCCAATGATTACTACTTGGTCTCCTGGTCATAAATTAATGGTCAGAAATTTACTATTTGTGTTCATGGATAATGTCACAAATGATTTTGATTTACTGTCAAGAGAATTGGTCAAAATCATTGAAGAGTTAGAAGTTTTTGATAAATCTTTTGTTCCATTAGAAAGATGTGGCAATTTTATTAAATTCATGTTGGTGAATAATTTCAGAGTTGGTATTTATAAAAGCAGTCTTAAGATTCTTCCTATGGTTGATGACGATAATGATACTACCGCTGAAATTTATCCATGTACTACAAGTGATATAAATTGGAATTTGGCCTTAAATGCTTTCAATCAATTATTAAAACTTGATACACAGGCTGTGCCTCAATTGATGGATGATACCATGATGAATTTGTTATGGATCGCATTGGAGTATGACCCTGAAAGTGAGGCCGTGAGAACTCTGTTTAAAGGGATGATTGAAGCTTCTGTTCAACAGCGTAGAGAAGACAGATTTAAATGGTTCAAAGTGTTGACTGAATTATTCACTCTTCCAAAGTTGGATCTATACCAAGAATTATTGAAAGTCTACAAAAAAAGAATCAACAATGGTGGTATGTTTTTCAATGCTACTATGTTGTCAAAAACTCCTAATCCTAACACAACAGCTCCTAAAGCTTCTGTTAATGTGGCACGCATGGATACTTCTAAGTCTGTTGTTGCTGATGATGACTCCACTCTTCAAGGTGACGATGACGCTGCCTTAAATGGTAGTGAAACTACTGTACCCGCTTCTAAAGCAAGAGACCAGGAAAATGAACCACAAGAGAATAGAATTATTGGATTTTCTGAAGAAGACTTAATTCAAGTTACTGTTTTGGAGAACGAGCCAACTAATTGGCGTTTTAAGCTGTTGGTGATTGAACTTTTGATACAATTTGTGTCTTATACCAGAAATGATGACAAGCTTAAGTTATTTCTTTCTAAAAAGATTCCAGAATTGATCAGAATTACATTTACATGCTCTACTTCTAACTTGGTTACATTAAGAGTAGCTTCCTTAAAGTTATTGAGTGATATAATTGATATCTTTGGTAAAATGAGAGATCCATTAGATCCAGAGGTTTCTATTCTAGACCAACAACAAGCACAAATTGTCACAGCTTTGATTCCAGCGTTCAGTAAAGATTCAAATATCGATTTGGCCGGTGAAGCCTTAGTTTTGGCATCCAAGCTAATTGGTAGCAAAATTACACACATTTCCAAGATGAGTAGAATTATTAAAATTTTAACATCAGCTTTAGAAGAATTATCGAGTCAGAGTAATCTTTCTGATATCGATCAATTGAATTCCAAGTCAAAAGTTTTGAAAATCGGTGATATAACAATTTTGACAAAGAAAGCTGAGACCAAAACTAAACTATATGTGCTTCAATCATGGGCGTTATTGAAAATTAATATTACTCCTGATGATTATGAACTGCAAGAATTAATTGGCACTTATATTGGTATACTTGTTCCTTTATGGTTACATACTTTGCGTGATTTTGCAATGACAAAATATGGTGGTGACTTCATGATTAGCAATGCTGATGAATTGGATATCCCTACATATGAAACTTTCTGGACTGAAATATTTGAAGTAACTGGGGCCTTAATTGAGGAAGATCCGAATATACTGACCGAATTGCTTGGTGACGATGCTATGAATTTTTTCTTCATTTTATTTGGACAAGCCATCGAATACTTGATTAAATCCTCTTCAAAGTCACAATATTCATTTATTACTGATAGAGATATAAAGGTTCTAAATTCTTTGGAAAAAACTTTGAATATGAACATCGCAATTGATATCCTATTTAAAGACGGAGTCTTTGTTGAATTTATAGATTTACTTGATAGATTGGTCATTGTCTCAGAAAGTCCAGTTAAAACGAAAATCATTGAATTATCATCTACTTTATTTAAAGGTTACTTTAATTCTAAACGTACAGCAGGTAAATCCACTGAAGAAATACACCATGATGTTGATAAATTATTTGAATTGCTAAGAATTAACTTGCTAGCGATTACAAAGATTTTACCATTTGTGAGAGACAAGGAAATTAATTTTGATAAGCTAGTTCCGATCAACAGTGTGGACTTAGCAATGATTAAAAAATCATATGATTCAATCTTGGAAATGATTAGTTACTTGCCAGATATCATGAAGACTGATATTTACACTTGTGTTTTGTACTCGTTTTTTTTGATCTATGAATTGAAAAATCAAGAAATCATTGGTGTTTTATTACCTACATTGAAGAGGGTCATTTCTAGCTTGGATGCAATCGATGGAGAAAATCAGAATTTACTACTTTTTTATTCTTCCATTAAAACTCATTTTGATTTGTCCAATAACAATTCGCTTTTAACTATTTTTATCATAATTACAACTTTAAAGAGTTTAACTTTGGATGAACAAGAATGTGATGAAATATCTGACTATATAATAAACGGTTTAACCTCTGATCAAACCAACATGGTTGCTATTTCTACACAAACTTTGAAGACTTTGATTAAATCAAGTAAAGAAGGTTCTAATGGTTTGGTTTTGATAAAATTAGTTCCTAAGTTAATTGATTTATTAACATCTGATTCTGACCAGCTTGAAGAACCAAGGCTGGTGTTGGGAGTTTTAATCACTTTCTGCAAATCTTTCACTAAAGAGGAGGATATTATCAATTCATATAAATTAACACTACCAGTGATGCTTTGGTTTGATAAATCGACCGAAGGAAAATACACTAGTTATCTACATAGTAAAATGTTGGAGTTGATTCAATTCTCTCCATCTTCTTTCAAGCGTTTCATTGACACTTGCTGCACTCCTGAACAATCTATTTCAATTCAAGAGCTTGTGAAATATACTTCAAGAGAATCATCGGAGGACGTTGAAACTGAAATAAATGGTAAATCACATATTCAGTTGAAGACATTTGGTTAAGACATTTGGTCAAGAACTTTGATTTATTAACACTTTACTTTATTTTCAGCTGTTTTCTCTTTTTGGGTTTTATATATCGTCAACTTCATTAATCTATCTAATATTTATTTGTTATTTCAAATCTGATTTATCTAAAATTAATGGTTCTTTGCTTTTTATGTTTAGAAAGAAAGGTCTAATGTAGTATCAAATACAATCCAAAGCAAGAGGCGAGTAATAGTATAATATCTATATATATGATGATGAAAGAGGAGAAACTCTAACGTAAAGAAGTTTTACATTACTAGTACAAAGGAACATAAATATCAAAAATCACGAAATCACAATCAATAAGTAATAAATAATTGAAAAGATTGCTCAAACACAAAAATAAAACGAAAATTACAAGCACTTATAATTTCTTAGCTAAGCACATCTTATTATAATGGACTTCACCATTAAACACAAAATCTTTCAAACTTTTAGGAACAAGTTTATCAATTTTAGTAACACCAATGTGAAAATTTTCAATCAACTTAGTCTTGACCTCTTCAACTTTTGGATTTTTAGTAACAGCAGTGTAAGTTTCACTACTTTTGATAGTATTCAAGACCTTATTGACTAATTCATTGTTCTTAATGGAATTCAAAAAGTTAGCAAGAGATTCATTGTTTCCAACTTGATTCGATATCCAGGAACGAGCAAATTCGTATTCGCTTTTTGGAATGTAGATCAATTTTGCCAAACCAAAACTAGTTTCGGAATCAACAAATTCATCACAATAGATAGTTTCCCAGTTATTTAGTAACGATTCACCAGTTTTTTTATCAAAAATGGAAATTTCTCCCATTTCTGTATCAACAGGAAGATTCAAATCAATATAATAATCACAGATATCAAAAGAACAAACCAATCCTGGATTATATTGATTCTTATTGTTATATTGAGTAGGTTTATATGCTGTAGAATCCAACACTCCACGAATTCCTGGCTTAGTTGGTTCTAAGAAATCTCCTGGTAACATACCTCTAAATCCATTTTCAACAAATTTTAATCTCTGGTTTGAATTTAAGAAGAATGAGGATGGGTAATGATACCATTCTCTACCAACACAGACATTTTCCATAGTAGGAGAAGATTGTGGCAATTGACTATAAACTGCCAAAGGAGAACCATAATTATGGATTAATGAGATAATTCTCAAAGTAGCAGTGACAGAGACTAAAACAAAAATGGCAATCTTTGTCCAGAATGAATAAACTCTGGAAATGAAAAATTTAGTACCTAATATCTCAGTAATACCTTGAGCAGCAAAAGAGCCACTCAGAGAAATCAAATGATAAATTGGATACATGAATCTTTCTTCTTTATGTGGTTGCGACCAGAAAATCAAACACCATAAAACAGATGGAAGAACTAACGTTTCAATATGCCAGAAATTAGCTTTCTGTAATTTTAGATAAACACCAGCACCTAAACCTAACACAGCTAACAAACCAACACCATAGAAATTCAACAATAAATTGAAAATATAATAGGAGACTGGTTCAACGCCAAAGATATCTGGACCAGTTTCTTTATCTGAATAAACAACATTATATAGTAAAATATTGATTGGGACAAGGGCAGTTTTACCATAAAAAGCAATATCAATCTGGGAAATTATAGTTAATGTTCCCAACAGAGCAGCCAATCCCACAACAAGATAAAATCCAAATCTTTTATAATCTTCTCTAGATAATAAAGTGATAAACACATTTATTAAGAACAAAACAATTAAGACCATAGAAAATGGCCAACCCAAAAATCCACCGATAGAAGTGAAAAACATGCTCATGGTAAAATATTTATCTCTAGAAATAGTACTATTAATACGCATTCCTTGTAAAACTTCTATTTCTTCATCATCATCATCACCAATTTTCTCATTGATGTTGTTATCATTGTTTGGATCGGACTTTTCGTTTATGTAACTTTCCACTTTTAAAGTGAACTGGTCATACTTGAAATAATTAATGATAGCAGCAGTTGAAAACATACCCGTGATCAATGTAAAAGAAGAAGGTAATAAACTAATTGAAGCATGTGACATACCAGGATTGAAGATTTGAAATATCAAAAACCAATTTGAAATTTCAGGTGATAAGTATCTTAATGAATCAGCTAAATTCAATTCAGCATAAGATGAAAATAAAGAAATTCCAATTCTAACTACATAAAACTGAAAATTGCTTGGAATAACCAAATAAGCTGATGATTTTTCCAGTAATCTTAAAGGGTATGTTAAAATTGCAAATGGAACAAGGTAAGCCCATGATCTGATGGCGTACTCAGGGGAGTATTCCCATGTTTGTTTACCAAAATAACGCGTCAGGAAATTCAATGGTTCCCAGTAGTTAAAGACTTCATCACAGTCTTGAATAACACCTTTTATAGAAAAGATAAGTCTTGCTGATATCAAGAGGATTGTAAGAATCGAGTTGACCTTAAAGCCAAACATTGTGTGATAGATAAAACTTGAATTTGAACGAGTAATAAGATTTAATAGAATGAATGATATTTTGTTTGAAATATTAGGCAAATATATCAATGTTGGAGTATTGATTAGTATTGAACAATAGGATCGTGGTAGTAACTGATGTTCTAATAAAGCTTGTTGATTAAAAAAACAAGAAGCTGGAGTTGTTTATTTACGTTTAGGAAAAGCTTCAAATAATTTGAGCGCAATCTTTAAATTTCTGATTTGAATTTGGCGTTTAAAGATTTCTCTCTGAAATAGGATTCGTTTGCTTTATCTCAACTCCACCACATTATTACTAAATTATCTACAATAACTAAATGTTTCCGTTTTTTTCTGTTTGAGAATGTTCGCTAATAAATAAATGAATTGGAATAAATAGTAAGTGAGAAATGTATATACATCTATATATAATTCAAGAAAAAATAGTTCAAGAGGTCATGAGAGTTAAACCTTGATATCCAATAAGGATCTAACACTGGAACTCTAGATTTGTGCTATAAAGTAACCATGTAAAACAATTTCAAGCAGGAATTAGAATTAAATCAATTTCTTCATTTCTTTTCTTCTTCATCAGGCCCCCATCTATTCTTTGAGTTTCCTTTCCACAAGAAGGAATCTTTATCTAATTGTTTACCAAATAACACAGTATGAGGAGGTTGAAATTCTTTTTTATCACTATAGGTATTTCTAACTTCCCACCAAGGAACATCTTTCATGATTTCTGCTTCCCTGTTATAATAACTCAACGTTCTTCTAACAACATCACGATCTTGTTCCGATTGTAACAAAGGCAAGATATGAATTCTAGCCCATAGTTTTTCTCTTGACAACTCTACATTTTCTCTATTACCTTGGATGATTTTAGAAAAACCATACCCTGTTAGTGTAACTAGACCAACAAAGTATACAATTGGTCTAAATCCTCTGCTTGGAAGATGTCTCTTCCATTGAATCTTATCGTATCCTCCGATTGGTGGTAAATCTTGAAATGCCATTTTAGTATATCTTAGTTTTAAATTGTTTGTATTCTTTTCTACAAGGAAAAAATGTCAAAATTGTCAAAATTAGAAACTGAACTAGTATTTGAATTACCCCTCAATCAAAATTACTGCGCCAATACAATATACGCGCAATGTGGCGCATTAAAAATGGATCTCTAATTGATGCTGGTGTACGGACTAAGTGTTTTGCGGGATCAGAACAACCCGATAAATAGATAGGTGATACATACTTGTTTCTGTTTGTGTCTTTGTTGTTATATACTATAATTGATTGTTGAAAAGTATTATCATGTCTTTAATTTCGTCTAAAATTACCTCTAAAGAACAGGTTGAAACTCTTTTATCAAAATATGATAATTTTTTGTTTGACTGTGACGGAGTTTTATGGTTAGGAAATAAACTTTTACCAAAAGTATTGGAAACATTGAATTTATTAAGAAGTCATAAAAAAAAACTTATCTTTGTTACAAATAATTCAACTAAGTCAAGATCTGATTATGTTCACAAGTTTGCCAAATTAGGATTATCAATTAAAAAAGAAGAAGTGTTTGGATCAGCTTATGCTTCATCAATTTACATCTCTGAGATTTTACAACTACCAAAAGATAGAAAAATTTGGGTGTTAGGTCAATCTGGTATTGAAACAGAATTACACGAATTAGGTTATGAAACATTAGGTGGTACAGATCCAAGATTAGAAAAACCTTTAGATTTAGAAGATGCTGAAAATTGTATGATTTATAACTTGGATCCAACCGTTGGTGCCGTTGTTTGTGGTTTAGATTTAAACATCAATTATCATAAGCAAGCAATCACATTACAGTATTTACTGAAACCTGATGTTGAATTCATTGCCACAAATATTGATTCTACTTATCCAACCCATGGATTTAAATTACCAGGAGCCGGTTCATGTATTGAGTCTGTTGCATTTGCTTCTGGTAGAACCCCTGTTAGTTGCGGTAAACCTAATCCAGGAATGATGGATGCTATTGCTAAAGCACATCATATTAATAGATCAAGATCAATTATGGTTGGTGATAGATTAAACACTGATATGAAATTTGGTAGAGATGGGGGATTAAGTACTTTATTAGTGTTAACTGGTATTGAAACGGTCGATAATGTTAAGAAGTTAGATGAATCATTGCAACCTACTTACTATGCTGATAAGTTAGGTGATTTGTATGAGCTGTTAAACTAGGTTGGTTTATTAGAATTGTTTTATTTTGAAATTTTGTATAGACATTTATTTAATAATATAGTATTTTCGAAGGTGAGAATTTGTGCGATCGCTCAATTTTTCAACTAATTTACGTGTACTATTTATTAATTTAGTCTTCCACTCCTTATCACCACAAATACCACTACCAATATACACAAGTACCATCACAATGATTAACGATACTGATTTAACAATGATTGCCCTTACTTTTGGAATGGTTTCAATGGGATTAATTCTCACATATTCTTTGGTTGAAAACAATTTCAAGAGTGCAAGTGATAAAAAATAGAATACATTTACACGTTATTACAATTTTATATATCAAAAGAAAATGAGATATTGTTATATATTTAAGATGAAGGATGATTTGAAGCGTGAGGAAATTTATGAAGTGCTCATTGTTAGGTATAGATTCTGAGTGTTTTTGTACTATTTCAAGGCTATATATATTATGTACTGAAAAAATCAAAATATTTTAGGAATGATTTCAAAATCAATTTTCAAAGTATCATTATTACTGTTAGGAGTTAAATTAATTGAGACTATAGTGGGCCAAGATCCAATGATATATTATAATATAATTGTAAAACATTCCAGAATGCTTTTTGTAACAGAAACAATGGATATAAAAGAGAGAGGAAGGCAAATAAAAAAACAGAAACGGAAATGGAAATGGAAACAGAGACAGAGAAAAGTTAAAATCAAAAACGAAATCAAAATTAAAAACAAGAACAGGAACAGAAACATAAATAGAAACAGAAACAGAATATTAACGTACTGTCAGTAAAGGCAAAAGGAAAGTAAGAAAAGGAAAGAAAGGAATAAGTAGAGTAAAGTTAGAAGGAATCACATTAAATTAAAGGAAGAAAGGAAGATAATATCAATCAGAATGACAATGATAAAACAAAGAAAGACAACATAAGAAAAAAAATCAATTAAAATATTAGTTGGAGTATGAAAATGAGTGGTTTTTTGAAAATAAAATAAAATTCATAATTCGGTATCAAAGAATTTAGCTAATAAGGCATTACTCTTGTCGTAATAAACTAGAGCAAGTTCATAGGCTTCATGGATGCATTTATACCAGTCACCAATTGATTTCGGGTCTTTAATATTTTGATCATCAAAATTAATTCTTTTCCCATAATTTTGTATTCTTTCACATTGATTTTGAACCTGATGTAAACCTAAAGCAGCGGCAGATCCTTTTAAATAATGACCCACAGAAGATAACTTAATTAAGTTATCTTCTGATTCTTCTTTTAATAAATCTTGAATTTCTTTAAATATACCACCTGCTTGTTCGATAAAAGTTTGAATTAAGGACAAAGCAAACCCTTCTTCATCTTCATCCATCATTAAGAGTTCCTGAAAGATGGTCCAGTTAATCAAATCTGAGTTTTCTAAAGTTTCTTGATTAACAATTTCGTCTGGAGATTCGTTGTCAGACACGTCGACCGTGGTTGGGTAATCCTGGGACCCAGTTTCAATATTGGCAGCAGTATTCATCGAGTAAAAAAGGTGTATTATTATTAACAAAGTTAATAAGAAAGTATATTATGGTAATAACTGTTTGAGTCAACGAAGTAGTTTGTAATGGATGATTTCAATGGGTTTTAGTAGTTGTGGCCGGTGGTCTGGATCTGGAGAAGAAGTTGGTGGCGCCGATGGACCTTTTGACGACGCGACGATAAGCGGGTCGATAAAAGAAAAGGGGTCGATATGGTTTTGCTTTTATGCGGCGCACTGGCTCTCTGGCTCTCTGGCTCTCCGGCAGACCGATTGGATTTTCTGGAGAGAAGGAAAGGGCCGGTGCTGGATTTCCACCCTCTACTCTATCCCCTCCTTCTAGTCATACATGGGAAGTTGTAAACAAGAATATATTCAATAAAACATGAACATTTACATCCCACATACTTACATATATATATATATATATCAAACGATTAATGAACAACCAGCGTATAAAACACACAAATCCGCCCATCTCCGATTCCCCTTAACTTTCCTTAAATAACCAAAACATCCCGCACTTTTTGCAACTTTGGTCACCTCCACCATTTTCTAATAAATATCTTTAAATATATCCACATGTCACCGAACACTTTTCTTTCTAGACTTTACGCCATTCAGAAACAAATAGTTCCAATTACCATCCAATTAACTAACATGTCAACTACAAGAAAACTAACTTTCATTCCAGGCCCAATCGAATTCTCCGATGCTGTTTTGGAAGCGATGTCAACTCCTTCTCAGGCTCATACTTCCCCAGAATTCATTCCTGTTTTTCAAGAAGCTTTGAAAAATACAAGAAAAGTTTTTAAATCAACCGATCCAAATGCTCAAGCTTTTGTTTTAAATGGTTCCGGTACTTTAGGTTGGGATATTACTGGTGCTAATTTTTTAAATGCTGGTGAGAAAGCTTTGGTTTTATCAACTGGGTTTTTTTCAGATTCTTTTGCTGAAGCATTAAAAGTTTACACTGATAATGTTGATATCATTGAAGCTCCAGGATTTGGTAAAACTGTTGAATTAACTTCAGTTGAATCAAAATTATTAGAAGCTAAAAGATCAGGTTCTCCATATAATTTGATTACAATCACTCAAACTGATACATCTTCAGGTGTTTTATCAGATGTTAAATCAATTTCTCAAATTGTTAAAAGAGTTTCTCCAGAAACCTTAATTGTTGTTGATGGTGTCTGTGCAACTGCTTGTGAAACACTTGAATTTGATGATTGGGGTATTGATTATGCTTTAACTGCTTCTCAAAAAGCCATTGGTGTCCCATCAGGTTTATCAATCTCATTTGCTTCTGAAAGAGCAATTACTAAAGCTTTATCTAAACAAAAACCAACTGCTTTCTTTGCTTCTGTTAAAAGATGGTTACCAATTATGAAGGCTTATGAATCTGGTTCTGGTGCTTACTTTGCTACTCCTGCTGTTCAATTGATTCATGCTTATAACGTTTCATTAAAAGAACTATTAGCTTCAGGTTCAATCGGTGCTAGAATTGAAGCTCATAAAGTTGCTTCTGATAATTTCAAAGATAAAATAGAACAATTGGGATTGAAATTGGTTCCTGTTTCAAGAGATGTTGCCGCTCATGGTTTATCAGTTATTTACTATCCTGAAGGAATTGAAGGTGGTGCATTCTTAAGTAAAGTTGCTACAAAAGGTTTTACTTTAGCTAATGGTATTTATAAAGAATATAAAACCAAATATTTCAGAGTTGGTCATATGGGTGTCTCTGCTGTTGGTGAAAGAAAAGCTGAATTAGATCTAGCTTTCAATGCTATCAAGGAATCTTTAAAAGAATTAGGTTACGAAAATTAAGTTATAAACTCTCTCAAACAAAATTTCATCTTGATATAAATATGTATATACATATATTATTCTCATTTTATATTATTTATTTTGTACTTTTTTTGCATTGTTTTTGGAATGATGTTTTGATAACAGCAAGTTTCTGTATTTTCCTTGTGGAAAGAGCAAATTTCAACTTTATATAAATAAAATTATTTGTGTTTTTTGAAAGAATAGTAGGTAGTTTCTTTTTTACAGTCATGAAAAGAACTTTACACTAATACTGTAAATCATGGACACGAGTGGATAAATTAAACGAAGAAAAGAAAACCAACTATATATATAAGTTACGTTAATAAAAAAAAATTGGAGAAAATTTAAAAGTACTATACTATAATGATTGTAAAATTAATTGACTTATTTAAACAGCCAACGGGAATTGACCAGCCCATTCTGAGATTTCATTCTTTAAAGAAGTTAACTCAGGAGAACCACCAACAATCTTCTTCTTGAAGTCTTTTAATTTGTTAGCTTCAATTGGTAATTCAGATTGAGTCTTCTTAGCATATTTAACAGCTTGATCAATGTAATGAGCAATTTTGGCAAAGTCAGCTTCAGAAGCACCTCTAGTAGTCATTGCTGGAGCACCAATTCTAACACCACCTGGAACTAAAGCGGATCTATCACCTGGAATAGAGTTCTTGTTCAAAGCAATGTTGATGTTTTCACAAACAGTTTCAATTCTAGCACCATCAATACCTTTATCTCTTAATGAAACTAAAACCATATGAGAATCAGTACCATCAGAAACTAATGTATAACCTAATTTCTTGAATTCATTTTCTAAAGTCTTGGCGTTCTTTAAAACTTGCTCTTGATATTCTCTAAATTCTGGAGTGGCAGCTTGTCTTAAAGCAGTAGCTAAAGCAGAAATAGTATGGTTGTGTGGACCACCTTGGTGACCTGGGAAAACTGAAAAGTTGATTGGGTTTTCTAAATCATAATAGATTTCTTTACCAGTCTTTGGGTTAACTGATCTAACACCTTTTCTAAAGAAGATCATAGCACCTCTTGGACCTCTTAAAGATTTATGTGTAGTAGTTGTAACAATATCAGCATATTCAAAAGGCGATGGAATAACACCTGAAGCAATTAAACCAGAAATATGAGCCATATCAACAACTAAATAAGCACCAACTTTATCAGCAATTTCTCTCATTCTCTTGTAATCAATTAATCTACAGTAAGCAGAAGTACCAGCAACTAAAGTTTTTGGTCTAAATAAAATGGCAGTTTTTTCTAACATATCGTAATCAATAATACCAGTTTCTAAATCAACTCTATATGGCATAGTTTCGAAATAAGTAGAAACCGCAGAAATCTTTCTGGTATCAGTTTGATAACCATGGGATAAATGACCACCATGAGGTAAATCTAAACCCATTAATCTATCGTGAGGTTTCATAATAGCTTGATAAACTTGTAAGTTAGCTGGAGAACCAGATAAAGTTTGGACATTAACACCCCATTTTTCGGTATCCAAGTTGAAAGCTTTTAAAGCTCTAGCTTGACATAATAATTCCATTCTATCGATGTGTTCATTACCACCATAGTATCTAGCACCTGGGTAACCTTCAGAATACTTGTTACACATTGGAGTTCCTAAAGCATCAAAAACAGAAGTAGATGTGAAATTTTCAGAAGCAATTAAGACAATTGAGTGTCTTTGTCTATCAATTTCATCTTCGATGATTTGAGCAACTTCTGGATCAGTATCCTTTAAATGGCCTTCGACCATTTGTTTGTGAGATTGAGATAAAGCGTACGACATTTTAATAGGATGTTTATTAATGAATTGATAATCAATTTCTTAAAGAGAGATAAAAAATAGAATTGGTGGAGAAATAACTGGAACAAGTCAGACTTATATATGTAAATAATTTACACACTTTCTCTTTCTCTATCACTCTCTATGGCCGCTATTAAAAAAAATTAAATTTCCACTCATCGCTAAATCACTTGACTTCTGCAGAAGGTACGAGTCAGAAAGTTAGGCTGAACTCTGAGTCACAGCCTTTATCCTTTTTGAATTTAGGTTTCATTCGCTAGGTTTATAGTGATAACTTATATCCTAACTATCCATAGACGACAATCCATCAATCTTACGTTTAGAAAAAGGTGTTGAGAAAAATATCGAAAAATCAGGAAGCACGTGACATCACGGAAAGGTTTGCGGCTCTTGCTTCTGCTTTGTGGACAATCGACGGGTCGTCGCGCCAGCAGCGCAACGTATACAACAGCGCAAATGTTTTACTAATTTTTATTTTTTTTATTTTTCGCTTTTGCGCTTTACTCTATCAAAATTATTTTTATATTATTAAATAATTAGAATTCCTCCTATACAAAATAAATTACCCAATGGTAGTATACACTCTCTTTCTGGATTTTTCGTCCTGGTTTTGCGCTTCTTCTTCAGCAAATTCGAAACTATGATTGATTTTCCATTGATTCTTGACAAATTTTAATCCACTGACATTAAATCCAACCTCTGTAACTGTTTTCTTCAAAATATCTCTAAGTTGAGTTTTCAATTGGGAAATTTCAGTCACTAAAGCTTCGTCCTTTTGACTGATTAATTCCATTGAATTGGATCTAACTGAAAAGAATAATGTTCTACAAATCAAAGAAATTGAAGTTAGATGATCATTTATATTGTGAGGTCTAGTCCAAATTGAAATAAATTTCAATAATTTCACTATATATGAAAATGGTAAAACTAGTAATGCATCTTCTAATTGAGATGACTTGATTTTACGCAAAACATCTAAAACATAAGCTTCTGGTTCCACATTTAATGCTGCTAATAATGAATTTCTTGCTGGTAAAACTGGTTGTGTTGCAAGTCTGCGTAATTTAAATGCCTTCATATCTTTTTCATATTGTTCTGTTTCTTGAATTTCTTTATAGCAAATATCTAAAGCTTCCATTAACTTTTCACCAGATTTTAAATTCTCCATGGTTTGTTTACTAACTCTAGTAACATCATCCTCTTGATCTTCATCGTTCCTTCTCTGTGTAATATCATCACCTTCTAAAGATTCCAATAATTCTTTTTCATATAATTCATCCATCTCTTTTTCTCTTTCTTCTTCAATGAAAACTTCATCGTCTGTAGCATTCCATATTCTAATACTATGATCATGAGAAACAGAACAAACAAAACCACCTCTAGAACTGATAGCTAAATTCCAAACTTCAGATTGATGAGCAGCTAATTTTTGAACGTTTTCAAATTTGATACCATCCCAATATTTAACAAGACCGTCTTTAGAACAACTGAAAAAATCTTTAGATTCAGGTAAAAATTTGACACACATGATTGAATCTTGATGACCAAAAATAGACTTATGACAATCTCCAAAATCTAAACCCCATATTCTAATATTCTTATCAGCTGAAGAAGTAATGATTAACTTGGAATCAAATGAGATATCAATACTTAAAACAGGTAACTTATGACCATATAAACTTAAATAGAATTTCAAAGAATCTAAGAAAAACACTTGAACTGTATTGTCCATTAACCCCACACTTAAAAATCTAGAATCTGGTGAAACTTTAACACTTAAAATTTCGTCTTTTAATTCCAAAACTCTAGTATTATCTAATTGTAGATTATTAATATATTTTTCCGTGGTACCTGGAACCAATTCTTTTTCAACTTGAATTTCCCAAAATTTAACTGATTTATCAGCAGAACCTGTAATAATGGTCTTCCCATCAGGTGTAAGATCAATTGATAATATACGTTGACCTGAGTGAGCATCATCTAAAGAATGCAAAATAGAAGATGAAGCTAAATCAATTAAAGATAATGTACCTTCTTTAGTACCTATAACAACAAGTGTTCCTCCAGGTAAAAATTTAGCAGTTAAAACTGTTCCTATTTTTTCAAAAGTTCTAATACAAGATCTACGTTTCAAATTCCACACTTTCAATTGATTCATTGACCCAGTAACTAAAAGTTTATCGTCATCTGAAATATCAACAGCTCTAATATCATGTCTATGACCTAAATGATCTAGTTTATATTTTTCTTCTGCAATCTTTTCATC
The DNA here is from genome assembly GCA_003706315.3 of Ambrosiozyma oregonensis (nom. inval.). Lineage (NCBI taxonomy): Eukaryota > Fungi > Ascomycota > Pichiomycetes > Pichiales > Pichiaceae > Ambrosiozyma > Ambrosiozyma oregonensis (nom. inval.). Next base: position 142,202 of record PPKY03000013.1, read on the forward strand.
CTTTGAATGCTTCTTAACGTTTTCAGGAATTGGAATATGAATGTATGAAATGGAGTTGTTGGCCAATGTTATCACAATATCTAATTTCTTGTTATTTGTGATACCCCAAGTTGTTGACTTCACTTTAGAATTAGAATAGATAGTAGTTAATGCGGATATTAATAAATTAGCTTGAGATTTTTTGATTGACTCTTTAATTTCTTCTTCTGATAAACCTTTTTCTTTTTGAAGTCTTGTTGTTCTTTTGGCTATAGCTTTGGAAATTTCTTTATCTGATCTTAATCTAAATAATTCAACAGTTTTATCGCCATTTGAAACAAAAAAGAATTCACCTTGATTGGTCATTTTGAAACTAACATTTAAACCTCTTGCCTTACTTTGTTTTTCATATGATCCAATTTCTATAATTTTACGATTTTCATTTGATAAATCAATTTTCCAAACTTTTAATTCATTATCCATACCACTTGTGATGAATAATTCTTTGGTTGTATTTAAGGCTAATGACCAACATTCAGCACTGTGTGCAACATGAGTTTCTATACATTGCTGAGCTTTTAAATCCCATAGTTTGATAAGTTTATCTTTAGAAACACTTATAAGCCAATCTTCCATATCATCAACACTTGTATTTTCTTCTTCAGCTAAAAAGGACAATCCAGTAATCTGATCAGTATGTCCTTTCAATTTGAATAAACCAGTTTCACCAACTAAATCCCAAACAATAACTGTTGTATCTCTCGAACCAGAAACAAGTCTGGTACCTGATCTATCAAATTTAAGTTGACTAATAGCTGATCTATGGCCTGTAAAATTTATAATAACTGAACCACTGGTGAAATCCCAAATTTTAATGGAACCATCTTGGTAACCTGCTGCTATAATATTTGAGCCTGGTTCATATTCCAGTTTAACAACTTGTGGTGGAGCAGATTGTGTATTTGAGTCCAATGCGCCTGGTGTTGGTCCATCTTTGAATGTTTTTAATAATTCTCCTGTTTTAATATCCCAAACTAGAATATCTTCCAAACCAGCAGTAACTAATAGTCCTGCAGAGGATGATGTCTTTTTAAATGAAGTTGAAGAGGATTCTGATGGGATAAAAATTGAATTTGAATCTGATGCAATTACACCAAAAAAATGGGACTGTTCATAACGTTGATACGATTTAACCATCTTTGTCTATATGATATAATGATGATAATATCGTGTCTTGTGATTGAATTATATAATTTATAGAAAATGATTTCATTCAAGTTTTAAATTTATCTCTTAGTAACAATATACCTACCTATAGGAAATTTTTCAAAAAAACTTTTATGAGTTATCCACGACGGTTGAAAGCTTTGGCTGTGCGGCTTTGACGACTTAGTTGATGATCTTAGGAAACTAAAGTATTATACTTAACTTCTTTGAATTAAGTGTCTAACTTGAATTATAATTAATTTATTTAGTCATCTTATATTTATATTTTGGTCAATTCTTATAAATAATAGAGGAAGGGTGAATATATGGGCTGGTATTACTCTAATTAAATAGAGAATTTACTAAATAGTTCAAGATTGACCTTGAGATTGAGAGTTGTGTAAGCTTTCGATAGACTCTGAAGAGAAAACCAAAACTATTTCATTACTATATTTAAAACATTTCATTTGTGTATCATTGTATTTGATGTATGTACTCTTACGGTAGCATTCCATTCCTGATTAGTTTTCCGTTATCATAATAAGTTAGTTTCTGAAAGAAGTTAGTTGAACTACACCTTAGACAAAACTTGACATTGTCACATTAAGTAAGTAATAGTCTAAAGAAGCAATCTTATTTCCTTTTCACAATAATGTTGAAATGATAATGATGGTTTAATTAAAGCTGATTATCTCCGGTAGAGAGTCTCTTAAAAAGATTATACACATCACTTAGACTTGCTAGGAATATATATCTGAATCATCTATTGATCTTTGCGTTGTGTCATATCATTTCTTTTACATCTCTTCTCTATATTAGCTTTCGCATAATATATAGTTTCAGGTAATTAATGTAATGAAGCATTGAATCAATGATTATCTCCCATTCTATAATCATTTTCTAGACTAGCATTGTCAAAAAGCCACAAAAGACATTGTGAACATGACTTTTGATTCTAAAAGAATTATCCAATTACAACAGCAACACCAATTGGATATATATTGACAAAAAGTATAATATACACTTCATGAGGTTTTCTTGTACAAGATGTTTGAAAGAAAGGAGACCCAAAAAAACAAGGACCATATTGTAAAGAAATCGAATAATCTTTTAATACAACTTTAATTCTCAGTAGGATAACGTTTTCAAGTGTGGGTGGATGCTCTTATATCAAAATTCCCACTTATAAGAAAGAAACTAGAATGAGTTTTATGATTTACTTTTTAAGGTTTCTTCATACAGTTTTAAGGTTATTTATTATATAAAGCAAATTATATTAATTTTTGCAGAGTAAAAGGTTTTGTGAGTTCGTTAAAACAATACTAGTAATTGTAGATTATTAGATGAAGATATGAGGATAAAAAAGATAATATACAATTCCAAGAAAATATCTTAACGGTAAGATTTTTGGAATCTAGATCTAGCACCACGACCACCGAATTTCTTTGGTTCCATTCTTCTGGAATCAGCAATTAATAGGGTTCTGTCGTAAGAAGCAAAGACCTTCTTTAATTCATTCTTTGAAGATTCATCAATGTACTTAGCAGTGTAAGCAATTAAACCTTTAGCAATAGCTTGTCTAATAGCGTAAACTTGGGAAACGTGACCACCACCGGTAACCTTGATCTTAATGTCTAAGGTAGCGAATTTATCTAAACCAACTAATAATAATGGTTCGTAAACCTTGTGTCTTAAGATTTCTGGTTGAACTAAAGTGATTGGAACACCGTTAACTTTGACTAAACCTTTACCGGCCTTAACAAGGGCAACGGCAGTAGCGTTTCTCTTCTTACCGAAGGTCTATAAAAAATTAAAAAAATCAGTGATGTTAGTATTATTGTCTATTTGAAAACATTAAAATAAAATTTGTATTACTCAAAATATTCAGTGAAATTAATGAAAGAGATCTGAATAAAAATTTGCTACTAAGTTGACTTTATTTCAGTTTCTGTATGTGTAATCAGTACTATATTTGAAAAATTATTTGATTAAATATATCTAATAACTTGATCAACTTGAACGGTCTTCATTGAAAGAGTTTTATTTTAAATACTTCTAATAAACAATAGGTGTTATTTATTATATTCAACAAGTGTAAAAGGGTAAAACTGGGATATCCAACTAATGAATTTTGACTGTAAATATGATAAAATTCATAATTCAAGATCTAAAATTAATTCATTCGGTTTTGTGGTTATAAAAATGATGAAATGGTATATAAATTTCAATTTGAATAATTTTTCAAGTACTAACTAACTTTTCACTATTATCTAAATCTATCATATTGAATAAGTTGAGCTGAATACTGTGGAAATGTTTTGACATACTTGAACAGATGGAGCAGCAGAGGACATTATGATCTGATATATTTGACGGTATTAAGAGTCTTGATATACGTTAACTGTGACTGTCGTTCAACACCTATAATAAAATTTTACCAGATGCTCAGCACCAGAACCAGAACCAGAACGAGAGCCAGGCTCGCTCTCTCCTCAGAGAGCGGCCAGCACCGCCGGAATTTGTGACTGCGCTTTTGGCAAAAAAGAGTGGGTCGTGTCCAAAATCAAAACTATATCCGCGCCGCTCGCTCGCAAATCAGCCGCTGCACAGCCTGGTAGTGAAGTCTCTCTGGTGAGTCTCAGTCTCTGGTGGCTGTCGCTCCATACTGTGAGAATTTTTCATTAAGTGAAAGTTCACTACAACCATAACTCAAACTTCTTGACTTATTCAACTGAACTAAACATCAAAGGAGTAACTATCAACAATGGGTATGTCAAAAATAGACTCTAAGAATTCCTTATAACCAATCTATTCCATGAAAGCCATCTGTATATCTTGAAAATTGGACTATTGAAATGTTGCAAATATTTTAACAAGTTAACTTACAAAATCAGTTCAAACTATCAATAGGAGTAACTGTATTTTGTTTATTACCAAATTAAATTATGTTGTATTAGTTTTGTTCGTTAAAGCCACTTACAAATGTCCAAATACTCTTATTATAAGATAATATATTCAAACTTTTTTTGCACCAGTCAACAAATCTACGGTCATGGTTTACTTACTTTGAATAACAGTACAATGTTATTTATTGTTCAAAGATTTAAGTTACAGTTATTATTTGTATAGATGATTCAGTGAACACATCTGATCTGGAAATACTTTATGAATCTAATTGGTAGCTGACTACAACGTTTTCATATTGGATATACATAGATGTACCATAGAATGAGAATTTATATAATATCATTTCGAAGCTTCTAATTACTAACATTATTATTTTTATCTTTATTACTATAGCCATTTCCAAGAATCTTCCAATCTTAAAGAACCACTTTAGAAAGCACTGGCAAGAAAGAGTTAGAGTTCACTTAGACCAAGCTGGTAAGAAAGCTTCTAGAAGACAAGCTAGAGCTTCTAAGTCTGCTCAATTAGCTCCAAAGCCAATTGACTCCTTAAGACCAGTTGTCAGATGTCCAACTATCAAATACAACAGAAAGGTTAGAGCCGGTAAAGGTTTCTCCTTAGCTGAATTAAAGGCTGTTGGTTTAACTGCTAAATACGCTAGAACCATTGGTATCTCTGTTGACCACAGAAGAGTTAACAAGTCTACTGAAACTTTTGAAGCTAACGTTGAAAGATTAACTGCTTACAAGAAATCCTTAATCATCTTCGACAAAGCTACTAAGCCAACCGGTGAGCAAGTTTCTGTTTCTGCAACTTTCCCAATTATTCAAACTGCTCCAGAATCTAAGCCAAGAGCTGTTGTTGTTCCAGAACAAACTGCTTACAGAACCTTAAGATTAGCCAGATCTGAAAAGAAATACAGAGGTATCAGAGAAAAGAGAGCTAGAGAAAAGGCTGAAGCTGAAGCTGAAAAGAAGAAATAAGTTAACTGATTAAATAATAATAATATATATCTTTTATATCTATCACGTTGGTTTGTTAATTCTTTTTTGTTGTACTTTTTCTTTACTTTCACATCCCCTTTAAATCTCCATATAAATAAGATTCGTTTGGTGTTTTAATAACATTTGTATTAAGACATAATGTAGTGTAAAACTTCATTTTAAATTCATTTTTTCTATCAAGATTTCGTAGAAACTCACATAGAATTGACGTTAAATTTATCGTTGATAAGATAGCTTTCCGAGTAGCTAGATACTAGGCAAGCAAAATATCATCGTTCATTCGTTTAAAATACTTACAATTTATATACATTCTATGATACAACTAAATATCGTAACTTTGAATGTATTACGTTACAATATTTATTTTTTACTTTGAAATAACTATTAGTTATGAATCCGTTTTTTGAAATTTAAATTAAAAAAATGCTAACAGGAATATATAGAAAAATATAAGACAAATAATAACAACTATTCGATCATAAAATTAGTGAATAAAGTTCCTAGTAATTCTGTAAAGCAACACATTTAATCGAACAAACCGAAACCCATATCGTCGTCGGATTCTTCCTTGGCTTCTTCAACTTCCTCTTCAGCTTCATCAGCGGCAGCAGCACCACCGACAGCAGCAGAAGAGCCGGAAGCACCAACAGCAGCAGAGGAACCAACGTCAAAGTTGGATAATAATTGAGTTAAATCTTTACCTTCTAAAGCTTTGGCGTAAATGGAAGCCCAGATACCATCAATTTCAATTTGAGCACCACTGGTTAACTTTAATAAGTTTTCAGAGGAAACTTCTAATTCGGAATCAGCTAAAATTAAAGCAGCATATGATAAGGCGGATTCAGTAGACATCTTTGATATGTTTGGAATAATCGATTTAAGCAAGTGCAGACTAGTTCCTTAGGGGGTCAAAATTATCTATATGTTAGCAAAGTAGTAAAAAATCCTGAATTCGTTGAAAAGTTTTTGCAGACACTGAGCCACTCACTCTGACCATTCGAGATCGCGGCGGTGCTATTAACATCAGTGCACCGTCTCGAATATTGTGAGCGTGAGATGGGATTCTCTTAACTATGGATAGATACCAGGGTGCTGGTCTATGTTAAGTGGCACGTGCTATGCGCGTGATCATTGCTGTTTTTATTTTACCATACCATTTAATAATTAGTACATTATTACATTAATACATTATTATTATTTTTCAGCAGAAACACTTACGATTAAATAGTTTGCTGATTGTATTTAGTTTGATGTCTTATCAATACTAATTGGCATGATCATTCCAATTTTTTCAATGTTATTCCGATATTGGCTCACGGGTGTGTGTAGTAATTTTTTACTATTAATTAATACTAGGGAATCAAGAAGTATATTGAAGTTATGAAAAAACAAAATAAAATGAAATGAAATGAAATGAAATAAACTAAAAAGACCAAACAGTAACCTTTTGTTTTCAATTATAATACTAAATAATTTTTGAGCAAACACCTGTTTGAGCAGAGGATGATGTAGATGTAGATGTAGATGAAGATGAGGATGAGGATGAGAATGAGGATGAGGATGAGGATGAAGTATTACAGTGATCTGGTAAAGTATCAGTAGAAACTAAACCTGGTAACTTGACATGGAAAACTAATGCTTCATTTAATAAATCAGCACCAGCATTGAATTGTATCTGACCAAAATCTTGGTAACCATTAGTAGTAGTGAAATCGTTATCAGAAACTAAAAGTAAATAGTATTCATCAGTGGTACATTCAACTGGTATCAAAGTAATACCTTCCCATTTTTCATTCAATAGGGTGACATCGTCATTACCACCATTATGTAAACCAAACTTAGATAATTCATCATTATCGTTGATATCTAAAAAGGAATAGTAAGTTGCTGGTGTAATATCAGAGTTTAATTTACCTTTCTTTGAAGCTGCTTCATCACCTTCACCGTCGTATAAACCAACAATATTAGTAGCATCTTTTAATGAATAAATATCAACATGTCTGTAAAGAGATTCAGTTAAACCAGTGTTTCTACCTCTACCACTATCTCTTGGTAAAACTAAAATCAATTCGTCAGAAATGTAACGCATTTCTGATTGAGCTGCAACTCTTGGATTTTTATCAGCATCAGCAGTTGGTTCATCATAAGTTGGTAAAACAACAATATATTCTTCAATTAATTTTGGTGGAGAGGAGGTCAAATCGTACTTCAAGAATCTTGAATTTTCAGAAGTGTATTTTTTAGTACCACCTTCTTGGTCAACTGCAGATTGTAACAAAACAATCAATGTTTTACCATCTGGGGATAAATCCATACCTTCGTAACCTTTGTTTGGATCTCTACCTGAATCTTGATCAGGAACAGTGTATTCGTCCCAAGATGGTGGATTGTCAGAAGAGAATTGAATCTTACCATTAGCCCAAGGTAAGATTGCGTCTGGAGCTTGAATGTATTCAAGTAAAGTACCAGAAGGATCAAACTTATAGATACCAGGACCATATTCATCGGAAATCCAGAATCCATTATTGATATCACCTTCAATTAAAGTTAAAGCTTCAGAATCTAAGCAAACTCTAGTGGTTGTAGAAGATGAGTCTAAGTCATTACCCCATCCATCACCATGATATTCAGTACCTGGTAACATATAACCATTTTGTTGAACTGTAGTATTACAATCTAAACCAGAGATGTAATCACCATTAAAATCTTTCAATAAAATAGTATCTTTATAATCCCAATCTAAATTTTGAGTTGAAGATGCATTTTTTGGAGTGAAAGTAACATCAAATAAATGAATTCTTGAAATCACATTGTTTGTACCTTCAACATTATAACCTCTATCAGGTAAACCATATGCTTCAAATGAGTAAACACCATCCTTTACAGATAATGAAGGTTTTTGTAAGGCGACTGAAGAACCAAATGAAATAGTATCTTTGTATTTGTCCACGGCATCAGCAGGTAAAGCACCAAAACCTTTTAAACCATAAGAAACATAATCATCACCTTCCACATTGACTATGGTATCAGCTTTAATGGTCAAAGCAAAGAAAAATAAAACGAGGGAACAATAACTCAATAACTTCATGTTTTGAAATTGTTAGATCTTATGATATGAAAACTAAAAAGAAAAAAAACAAAAGAAAAACGGTTTAAACTCATTGGGGACTATAGTCCATGGGAAGTTGATCTACTTTATAGAAATTGAGTTTATTAAAATGAATTTGATTCAATGAAAATCGAATCCACGTTTGAAAAAGTAATAGATAATAAATAATAATGAAATTAGAAATAGAATCCATGCATCCCCAGAGCGGTTAAAGTTTATTTTAAAACCGGAAAACGTACACAGACTCGATGCACGTGGGGGCTACCATGCATATACCCTTTAGGAAGTCCATGTACCCAACTCGTTTTCCGCTGATACGTGATTACCCTAATAGAGCATTTAATTCTCAATTTGATTGGAAATCCCTGTTGGGCCCCGGAAATTGTTTTATTACTTAGCGAAAGAAATCGTAACTGCATCTCAGATGGGAAATTAAACTCCAGCCTGCATTATAAAGAGCCCGTGGGTGGAATATGGGGTTTGTACTAATCACCAAATTAGGATAAGTTACTATAGTAATAAAATCTAAATCTCAAGTAACATTATTCAATCTAATGAAGAAAAAAAAAATTGAAATCAATAAATTAACAAATTAACAAATTAACAAATTAACAAATAGTGAGAAATGAACTTTTAAAAATTGTAAAAGAAAAGAAAACAAGTAGTATCAAACTTAATGAGATCAAAAAGTGTATATCTGTATGAATAACTGTTCATTAAGCAGTTAGACAAATAAAATTCAATTGTTATGTAAATACATTACATTAAAGCAGCAACTAATGGTAATAAAACAGCCATTAAACTAAAGTCAAATTTATTAGAATTACCTTCTAACACAGAAACAGAAACGAAGGTTGTTAAGCCAGTTGAAGATTTAGTTGCAATTATTGGAGTATATGATTCTTTGGCAAATGTAGAAGATAATTTAAGGTCACCATTTGAGAAAGAAGTTGTTGTTGTAACTAAAGTAACTTTAGTCTTATCTGGAGTATAAGAGTTGTCACTTCCACTACTAGTAGAAATAGGTGTAACATTAGTGGTTTCGCATGGAACAACTAAAGTTATCGTCTCACTCTCATTCACAACAGTGTAAGTTGAATAATCACTAGAAAAATAGGTTGATGGAGTTGAAACTAGTGTGGTTTCACATGGAACAATTAATGCAACTGTTTCACTTTCGTTGACTATAGTATAGGTGGAATAAGAAGCAGATGAGGATGTACTAATGGTATCACATGGTTCAGTAATGGTAACAGTAACACCATTTGAAACTGTGGTGATAGTATTTAAAGAGCTAGTTGACTTGGTTGGAGTTGTCGTTTCACATGGTTCAGTGATAGAAATGGTGATACCATTCGAAACTGTGGTAATGATAGTAAAGCTGTGATCTGAAGTTGAAAATCCAGATTCAGAGACACTAGACTTGGTACACTGAGGACAAGGTGCTGTAATTATTGTAGTACCAGTAACATCGTGAATTAAAGTCAACGTAGTGTAAGTAATATCTGAAGATGGGGTAATTGAATCAGTTGAGGATGTAATATCAAAAAGTAAGCTGGTTATAGCTGTGGTATTGTTACTATCACTTAAACACTCAGGGCAAGGTTCTGTGACTGTAGTAGTTTTAGTTTCATCACAAACCAAAGTGAAGGTGGTATATGGACCAGTGTAATCAGAAACTGAGGAACTAGAAACTGAGCCCGGAGTCATAGCTGAGGTTGCGGTTGGAGCTGTGGTTCCAGAAGTAAGTAAAACAGTACTTGAACTTTGGATATAAGATGATAAGCTGGATAAAGTGATAGTTGCAACTAAAGTATAAGTTGAAATATCTCTTTTGATTAATTTATTTTTGTTAGTATATTCCATTAAGAAGTTACCAACAACGACACTTGCACCAGATTTTAGAGAAGCACCAAACCCAATTTCAATTGGATCATAGACAATACTATCAGAGAAATCAAGCTCAAACTCAGAATCACCAAAAATTCCATTATACCATTCACTATTAGCAGAATGACCATCAACATTGATAAATAAACTTGATTCTTCAAAAATCATACCATCACTAAAATCCTTGATAAAGCTTAAAGCAAAAGAATCAAACTCTCCCATTTCAGATGGAGAATTGACAATGAAGAATGGGGATCCATTTTTGTTATACCCTGTAATCGAAGGTGCTCCAATTGAGCTAACAGAGCTTAAGAAAGCAGATGAAGAGAAGGATAATGAGGAAGAGAAAGATGATGAGGAAAAGATGACACTATCAGAAGCAAAAGTTGAAAAGCTTGATAATGATGGTTTAAAGGACGAAGTCTTTGATGCAACTAAGGAGCTAACTGAAGTTTCAAGCAGAGAACTCTTTGGAGTAGTTGAGTTCGAGGACAAAGAGAAGTAGGAAATTGATGCAGAAGTACCACTACCAATAATAGGTTCAGTAACAACAGTTGTAACGGTATCATCACAAACTAAGGTGTATGTGGTGTACGATCCAGATGAGTAAGATGATGTCATTGGTGCTTTACTTGAAGCTATGTATGAAGACTTTATAGTGATTGATGATTTTGAAGGTGATAAATAACTAGTTGGAGTAAGAACAGAAGATTTAGCAGAGGAGACACTACTGTTAATAGGTTCAGTAACGACTGTTGTTTCAGTTTCATCACAGACTAAAGTGTAGGTGGTATATGATCCAGATGAAAGAAATGATTGTGATTGAATTTTAGTTGAACCTTTTGATGAGACTCCTGAGGCTGATGAGCTTGCCTTAAAAGATGATAGTTGAGATGATATGAAAGAAGATGGCTTAATTGATGCTAAAGATGATGGATAAACACTTGGAGTAAAAACAGAAGATTTAGCAGAGGAGACACTACTGTTAATAGGTTCAGTAACGACTGTTGTTTCAGTTTCATCACAAATCAAAGTATAAGTGGTAAAAGAACCAGAAGAAGGTTTAACTGAAGAGGTTGTGTTTTGATAACCTAATGAAAGAGCATCAGCTCTTGAAAGTACCAATGCTAATGAAGTTAGTGAAAAATAATTTAGTAACTTCATTTTGATATAGATTAAGTTAACCAAAAATTCAATCAAATTAAAGAGGTGGTAAATCTTTTTATAACAATGATTTACGATGGAGTATCTGGGGGATCTAAGGGTTTAAAAGGGTGTGGATCATTTTAAATTTCTGTAAGAATAAGACGAGATCTGATAAGCACATGGCTAGCGGCAGTTTATAATTTAATTAGATGGAATTTTATAACCTTCTCAAAAGTCCAGAACAAAAGGCCGGTTAATCTGATTTATGATTGTGAGATAATTTGACGAAAGTCCGTTGGAGCTTTGGGTTTTCCTGATTACCGGATTGGTAAAAACGTTGGAAAACATGATGCTACCCATGCAGGGGCCGATCAAAATCTATGTTTTCCAGACTCGTCCCGACTGATTTGAGTGGATAAAAATGAATCTCTATGGTATGTTTAGATGAAAAGTATTGCTTTAAGTACTAATTACAAAAGGTTGTGGGATTGAATTGAATTAAATTGAAGTTTCTGGTTTCTGGTTTGTGGTTTGTGGTTTGTTAGGTCCCCAGTTGCAGCGTTCCTGGCGAAAGGTGAAAAAAAACGACCCTGCAAAAGACCAAGTGCGGCTTGAATAACCAACCCCGTCGGAAATAGCCGCTCGAGACTTTTTACCTTTCTGAGTTCAATAAATAGAGTTTTAAAAAGAATGAGAGATAAAGATAAGCTCAAGTTGATAACGGAGACTGGTGTACTGTACTCCTTATTCCCTTTTCCATTTTTACAAATGAATGTCCTTATGATAACAGTAAATAATTATTTGTTATTTGAAAACACCTTGAATACAATAAATTCTCCATCCACCAAAACAATGGTTATTAGATTTTCTTTCCGTTCCTTCAAATCACCAGCTAGGCCTCACCCACGTTTTTGCGCACGCGCTCCACACGTAAACAAGGCACAACTACTCTTTCTATATATGTATAATCTCTTTGTAAGATTTCTGGATTGGGAAACTTTGTTCCGTTTTCTTTCAATCTAAGTTCATTTTTTGAATAACTGATATTTCATTGAGCTCGAAATATCATTTTAGGCGGTACGTACGTTATAGACTAGGTTTTCCATTATTTATTATATACTAATTTAAAATCAATTAAACTCTCTATTGAATTTTGAAAAAAAAAAAAAGTAAATATGTACAGCAGCAAAATATCAATATCAACGAATAAGATGAATGTATGAATGAATATGTAAGTATGTATGAATATGTATGTGTGTATGTATGTATATATAAAGCTTAACAAAACACAAAGCAGAAAATACCGAGAACAGAGGAAAATGAAGAACTTTAATAAAGTATATATATACTATATGCTATATGATTTTGATGATGATGATGATTAAAATCTAAAACAAAACAAGAAAAATAAAAGTAAAAACGATTGACTGAGAAATAAAAATGATTTTTTTGTTTTTATGTTTGATTTGAAAAGAAAGAAGAGCAATGAAAATTCTAAGTGTGATTGAATCCTTACAAGTAAACTCTGTAATAACCAAACAACCAAAATAAATAATAATAATAATGATAATAGCAATAATAGTAGAAAATTTTCGAGGTGCTGCTGAAGTATATTAGTGAATCTTTTTTTAACAAAACTTATCGTACCCACAATATTCATTCTAATCTAAACAAAACTTTCAAATTTTCATACATTAAATAACTAATAGAAACAGCAGGAGCTACTTTAGCTAAGTTAGGCAATAAACCTTTAAACAAACCAGGGAATCCTTCTCTTATAACAGTTTGTCTTGCAACATCAAAAAACCCATTATATGTATAAGGATGAGCAAAAGTCCCTTGAGCTTGTAATCTTGTTCTTAATAAATTAACAGGATAGACCATTGTTGCTCCAAATGTACCACTTGCAGCACCTAAAGTTAAAACTAGATAATTAGGTAGTGTGACTTCATCTGGTGATACTCCTTGTTTTTCTGCTTCTTGTTGTAAATACCATTTTTTAACTGTGTTAAAAGTACCTAAATCCAAAGCCGCATAAGGAAACATACCACCAATTCCAACAAATAAACCTCTATAAAACATATTCAACCCACCTGTTGCATACATTTCTTTTGCAGTTTGAGACAGTAATTGAAATCCTTTAACATTTGAATCTAAGGGGGCACATTGTAATCTATATTTTAATGTATCTATCGGATATACAGTCAATTGGGCAATAACACCAGCGATACCACCACTTATATAGGTTGATAATTTTGAAAGTTGTGAATCATCAGAAACACCTTCAACTTGACATAAAAATTTTTTACAAGCTTCAAAAGACCCAAATTTCATAGCACTTTCTGGGAAAACTTTTAGAACATTTAATCCATTTCCAACATAAAAAGATCGTATTCCTCCTTGTTTATATAAAGTTCTTGCAGCTCTAACAAGTGGAGATTGGATCTTTTTCTTTGAAACATGATGATGTACTTTTTCTTCAGCTATATGTTGTAGTTCTTTTCTATTATGTAATAAAGTTGATGATAAATCTGTTCTTGCAATTAAAAACACTTTAACTCTATCAAATGGAGCTGTACACGTTCTTGAAACAACACCAGATAAACCACCAGCTAAGAAATATCCTACACTTTTCAAAATATCATCTGATATAGTAACATCACCCTCGGATGATAAATTATCTAAATCATCATTGAAAAATTTGTAAGCTGTTCTGATTCTTGAACCGTTTAATCGTGGCATGAATAATAAACCATCTCTGAAAACATCATAAGTAACATATCCTTTATGTTTCGTATCCAAAGTTTTGAAAAAAATATTTATCTCATCTTTGGTTGGTTTTAAACCTAATCCAACTAAATAACTTTCAATTTCTTTTTTACCAATTCTTCCATCATGATCAATGTCAATATTTGAGAACCCAGTTTCAATTTGAGTTTCTGTAGTTAATAAATATTTATTGAACTTGTCAAAATTAATATAATCATCTGTAGCTGGAGTTTTGACTGTTGATAGTTTAGGTTTCTCTTGTTGTTGTTGTTGTTGTTGTTGTTGTTCTAAATCACCATTAAATGATTTATAAATTTGAGCTATAGCATAAGAAGAATCTTTTAGAGGATGATTAGCTTTTTGTAAAGTTCTTTTGAAATCATCTAACGTAAGTTTACCTTGATGTGACGTATCAAATTGATTGAACAATTCTTTATGTCTTTGAACTTTATCAGTTATTGTTTCATGATTTGGGTTAATATCTATATTATTTGAATTAGAATTTGGATTAGAATTTGAGTTATTGGACATGATGGACTGAGAAGTGGGCATGCATCAACTTAAACTGAGTTTATATATATAATATGCCTGTGTATATAAGGCGAATCTTTTAACCAATGAAATTCAAAAAATGAGTATAGGGTAATAAAATAAATTTTTAAATTTTTTTTACTGCTCTGTGGTTTGAAGTGTTGAAACTAATCTGAAATTGAAAATCCAAGAATCAGGAAAACAAAAAAAATAATGATTATAAATATAGTTGGTCAAAAAACTTGGCGTGTTATATATCTGTTCTTGAGTTAGGAATGAACTTTAATTAAGTTAAATCACAGAGACGTGGTTGAATTGACCCGGAGAATCTTTACTGTTTTATTTTGGAGTTGAAAGTTGAAGCGAATTTAATTGTTAATCAATCAGAGTGGGGCTATTTCAATTTTTACCAGGTTTCCTAGTCTACGTCACTGGAATGAGGGGTCATTGACTTTATATTTGAATCTATTACCACTCTGCTATTAAGTTGGAGAACCACCTCTATGATTCCAGCCAATTGGTTTGTGAAGATATCCTCTCTCAGCAGCAAGTGAGGCTATACATAAAATATCACCAAATCTGGTGCACGGGTGTATAATATAAGGATAGGGGTGTGCGGCGGTAAGCTTTGTTCCGAACAACTCAACCCCCTGTTTTTTATATAGATATTTTATATATACAATCTAGTATAATTCAATCCCTGAAGATATTTCTAGATTTCTGTTATTTGAAGGTTTGAA
Organism: Ambrosiozyma oregonensis (nom. inval.); assembly: GCA_003706315.3. NCBI lineage: Eukaryota > Fungi > Ascomycota > Pichiomycetes > Pichiales > Pichiaceae > Ambrosiozyma > Ambrosiozyma oregonensis (nom. inval.). Next base: position 157,483 of record PPKY03000013.1, read on the forward strand.
ATTATCCATCATTCTATCTTTTTACACCAATCCTAATACCATTATTATATTATTTACACCGTAATGTTTGTAATTCTTATTCACACTTGTGTAAGATAAACAAGAGTGATCAGGGGGAACTCTACCAATGATGCTGAATGTGGGTCTAACTAAACTTGATTAAATTCAAAGAAAGGCGAACTTTAAAATCAGTAAAATCAGACACAAAAATAATGACTAAAAACTAAAAAAAGTGAATACAGCAGTTATCCCGAGACCATGTCAGTAATAACTAACCTATATTACAACTTGAGCTCGAAAGTATTATTATAATTTCAAAGATTAATGTGTTCATATGTCAGTTTTTTTTATTTTCATAATTTAATAAAGAAATTGAAGCTTTATTGGTGTCATGCTTGAACAACATTTTTAAATTTACAATTAATTTCTGTAAAATCAAGCTAATTTAGTTTTCATCCAGTCTTAAAACTATTATTTTTCTGTTTTGAGTTATATGTTATATTACCCCGGTAAAAGTTATAGATACATAACTTAAATTACCTAACATTACTGCTATTCACAATGATTATCAGCATTTTCAAACTTTACATTAGTGAAACCACAATTATACTTTTCTAGGTGTATCCTAACACTAAAGTTTACAACTATTATGTTATATATATTCAATTTTCAACTTCTTCTTGTCCTGAAATATCCAAGATTATGTTAATCATTCTTTCTAAAAAGGATTTATGCAATATAAATATCCTGAAAACCTATTTTAAACAAAAAAAGACATTTTTAGGTTATGATTACCAAGTCTTGATCTTTTTCTGAAAAACATCCAAAAAAACATCCAAAAATATATTTTTTTTGATATATATAATAAGCTAACTTACTATAATTATAACAAAACATACCACAGACCAAATCCTTTAACATCCGTACACCACGCCTCACTGAAAACTGAAAAGTTACGCGTTGATTTGATTGACGTTTCTCGTTGATGAAAAGAATTTGAGAGTTGATCATAAATAAATCATTGACAAAACTAACAAATTACTTTGACCAAGTTCTTAAACATATCATTTTTTAATTGATTCTTAAGTTTATATTAAACAATATATTATGTCTGTCAATATTTTTGGAGATCAAGTTACAGAAGAAAGAGCTGAAAATGCAAGATTATCTTCTTTCGTTGGTGCCATCGCAGTTGGTGATTTAGTTAAAACTACTTTAGGACCAAAAGGTATGGATAAATTATTACAAAGTTCCTCATCTGGTCAATCTTTGGTCACAAATGACGGTGCTACCATTCTAAAAGCTATTCCATTTGATAATCCAGCTGCCAAAGTTCTTGTAAATATTGCTAAAGTTCAAGATGATGAGGTTGGGGATGGTACAACTTCAGTTACCGTTTTAGGTGCCGAATTATTAAGAGAAGCAGAAAAATTAGTTGATCAAAAAATTCATCCTCAGACAATCATTGAAGGTTATAGAATTGCTTCTAAAGCTGCTTTGAAACAGTTAGATTCATTGGCTGTCGATAATGCTGATAATGCCGAAGTTTTCAGAAACGATTTAGTCAATATTGCAAAGACTACTTTATCTTCTAAAATTTTATCTCAAGATAAAACATATTTTGCTAACTTAGCTGTTGATGCTATTTTAAGATTAAAAGGTTCAACTAATTTAGATCATATTCAAATTATTAAAAAAGTTGGTGGTAAGTTATCAGATTCATTTTTAGATGAAGGTTTTATACTAGAAAAAAGATTTGGTGTTTCTCAACCTAAAAGAATTGAAAATGCTAAGATTTTAATAGCTAATACATCAATGGATACCGACAAAGTTAAGATTTTTGGTGCAAAATTCAAAGTTGATGCTACTTCAAAATTGGCTGAATTAGAAAAAGCTGAAAAAGAAAAAATGAGAGCAAAGGTTGAAAAAATCAAGAAATTTGGTGTCAACGTCTTTGTTAATAGACAATTAATATATGACTGGCCAGAACAATTATTTACTGATGCTGGTCTTAACTCTATAGAGCATGCTGATTTTGATGGTGTTGAAAGATTAGCGTTGGTTACTGGTGGTGAGGTTGCATCAACTTTTGATTCTCCAGAAAAAGTCAAGTTAGGATATTGTGATTTAATTGAAGAAGTTATAGTTGGTGAAGATATAATGACCAAATTCTCTGGTGTTGCAGCCGGTCAGGCTTGTACGATCGTTTTGAGAGGTGCGACTGAACAAGTGCTGGATGAATCTGAAAGATCATTACATGATGCATTATCTGTTTTATCTCAAACTACCAAAGAAACAAGAACTGTGTTAGGAGGTGGTTGCTCAGAAATGAATATGTCAAAAGCGGTTGAGCAAGCTGCACAAAAAGAATCTGGTAAAAAGTCATTGGCCATTGAAGCCTTTGCTAAAGCTCTCAGACAATTGCCAACCATCCTCTGTGATAATGCAGGTTTTGACTCCTCTGAAATGGTCTCAAAGCTAAGATCTTCAATCTATAATGGATTAACTTCTTCTGGTTTAAACTTAACAACAGGTGAAATTGAAGATATGAGAGAATTGGGTATTGTTGAAAGTTATAAAATGAAAAGAGCTGTTGTTTCTTCCGCTTCTGAGGCAGCTGAAGTTTTGTTGAGAGTCGATAACATCATCAGAGCTAGACCAAGAACTGCTGATAGAGGTCACGGTCATTAAATATTCTTTAAATATTTCTCTCTCTTTCATTCTTTTTTACTATCTAGTTATTATTTTTTTCGACTATAATATAAAGTTTCTCACTTCTAAATACCGAAGAATACTTCAAGTAAAGTGAGTTTTGAGTAAAACAAAAAATCAAAACTCTTAATAGAGAAACTAGTTAAAAATTGTAAAAAAATTAGACTGCCGATTGCCAGAATTGAACTAGCGACCTTTGCATTACAAGTGCAACGCTCTACCACTAAGCTAAACCGGCTAATTCTGAGTGTTTTTAATAGTATTTTAATAGTATTTTAATAGTATTTTAATAGTATTTTAATAGTATTTTAAATAGTATTTTAATATATCTATTTACACATTATCACTACATTTTCTTGCTGTGCCATATGTTCTGAAATTTTATTTGAAAATAAAAATATGGCTTTTTAAAAACATTTAGATTATCCATAAGCAAAATAAATTTATTGAAAATAACCCATCAGATTTTGTCATCATTACGATAATATGCATGTGCATGTCTTACTGTAAATCATTATTGTTATTTTTTGTTTGATTACTATCGGAAATAAGTCATCACATTCTATTATCATTATGATAATATGTATGTCTTATTTAATTTTTGTATAAAGGTGAAGTGTTTTCCCAATTTAATTTTTGTGTAATATATAGTTTTTTGTAAGAGGAAAAGATCATCGTTTCTATTACCCAAAATTCTAAGATCAAACTAATAGTCAATTAAGGTATGTTAATTCATACCACCTATTAAAGTAGTAAATATCCATGGTTGAAAACAACGGTTACATTCAAGTTCTCAAGATATCATATCAATAGAAGGTATATACCCCCCGTTGTTGGATAAATAATTGACGGAGATTTATCTCTCTTACTCCGACGGTTACAGACCAATTATGTTTCAATTCATTTATGTTTCAAACTAATTAATATTTCTTAAACTTTTCTCTATTACTGATTTTTGTATAAAATGTGAAGTGTTTTTCTGATTCAATTTTTGTGTAGTATGTAGATTTTATAGGAGAGGGGAACACTGAATTAATCACCCAGATCTCAAGTTAAATACATTTTACAATTGAGACAAAAAACTTAGTTAATCAATGTATATTAACTCATACTACTTATTAAAGAAGTAAATAATCATGATTGGGAAACAACTGTTGCATTCCAGTTCTCATAATATCACATCAAAAGAATATTCTTGGATGAAGATGTTAGACACTTATTTGCATTCAACTACAGATATATTATTATAAACAATATTAGAAATGCTGATTTTCTACAACCTACAAATGTGATTAATGACAAGTGCATGATTTAAATAAGATCTGAGCCACTTTGTATGAACTTTTATATTTTTATACTTTAAATGAATTCATCTATCTATCTACTACATAATAATTATTATTATTATCTATATCTATGTATACACATCCATCTCTCTCTAAAAATCTGATTACATTATATGAGATTCAGAAAATTGTCATTTTAAAAGGTTTATTTGGGATATACCTTAATTTATATTCCTCTATGAATTTCAAATTGCTTTCAGTTTTTTTTCTTTGTTTTTTTAAACTTCTTATTCTTTCATATAAAAGATTTCGAAACTTTAACTAGTTATTTTTGCTAATCTATGAGAACTCAAATATTGGTTTCATTCTTTTCTTTTAGGTACTGACTTAATTTTTTCTGTTAAGGGTATTACTAGTGATATAATCAAGTAATAAGTTTTGCTTACTTGTGTATGAGTTTTAATATAATTTCATTTCAAAAAAAATATATCCCGTATCAAACAGAAAATTAGCAACAATTTTAGAGTTTAATATTTCTTTCTATACATTTACGAAAGCGAATGATATAAGCGGTTTGAACTGAACCACGCTTGAATCACCGTTTAATAAAAAAATGAACCAACTTTATCCTTGAAAAAATTAAAGCGACTTGCAAATCCACTAAAATATTTTTTTTATATCCGCAATTTTGTTGTATGCGTTGACTAACCACACCAATTCAAAACAGTTTGAATCACGTGACTATATTTAATAACTATTTACAAGAGACTTTATTAAAGTGAGGATATGATACATAAAAATAATATAACCTGATGTATACAAGGCAAAGTGATAACCATTTCCTTAGAATATCAATCAAGATAATTTAGAAACATCCCAATCTTCTTCTAAACTATCAGTTAAATTACCAATAATAACTTTACTTCTGGTAGCATTCTCACCAAAGTACTTTTCTGAAACTTCCAAAACATCATCTAAAGTACAGTCTAACAAATTTTCTCTTCTTTGTTGTCTGAGGTCATCCTCAATATCAAACTTGAATAATGACATACCTTCATCTTTAACACTAATTGGGGAATCAAATTTTTGGAAAATTGTTAATTTAGCTTGCTCTAAATCTTCTTCTGAGGTTATAGTTAAATCCTTAATTTTATCAACGATTTTAGTAACAGAGTCATCAAACGTCTTGATTGATTGAATAGGTTTAGGGTCCCTGTATGAAGAAAAGGAAAATAAACCGTTTAAAGCATCATATGAGGCACCACCACCATAAGCACCACCTTTTTCTCTGATTTCACTATGCAAGTGTTTAAAAGTTAACAATTGGGATAAAATTTGTAAAGATGCAGCATCTGATGATGTATAATCCGAACCATTTAATGCACATGCTGAAAAACTCACTTGTGAAGGGATTTCAATGAAACTTTTAAGACTAGAGTCAGAAGAAGGTTTGATATCATATGTATTTGATTCATAAACTCCCAATGACAAAGAATTGTTAGCAAATTTAGAAAGTAATTCTTCTTGTTCTCTAACAACACCACGAGAACAAGTTAATCCATACTTGAAACCAGAGCCACTTAATAAGATATCTCTGATTTTTTCTAATTTTGGAACCACTTCTTGAGCTAAGTTGTTTTGAGACTCTACCGTTGCTAAATAATTCAAAAATTTGATTTGCTCAATACCATTGATTGACTCATCTAATTTTGCAGATTTCGATAATTTAGAAGCCGCATACGATCTTGCATAACTATGACCAGAACTAACAATGGAACTCAAGTTATCATTTGTTAAAGATTTGACCAAAGTAGTTAATTTCGGAATATTATTAAAGTTTGTTTCAATTAAAATTTGCTGGAAAATTGAGAGTAATTTATCAAAATTCTTATCCAACGATAACCCACTAAAACCAAATTTCAAGTAAGCAGAAGATGGATCTTCGATAGAACTATGCACAAAAGAGCTAGCTCCAACACCCCCACTGTATAGCTTGATTTCATCTTCTAACTGAGCCATTGTCTTGGTTTTAGTACCCAAATTCGTGATACAATCAGCAAATAAGGGTAACCATTCAACAAGTTCTAAAGGAAGATCGGCAGATTTAATTGATTTTTGAGCTCTCAAATACGTTAATCCATTCGTCTTTGGAGATAATCTGGTTTGAAATTCAACATTGTTTTTTAAACTGTTGTTAACTTTGAAATATGTATCATCTCTGTTGATATCTGAAACGGATAATGTAGGTAAACAAGATAAATCTTCTTTAGCAGATTGAATTTCTAACAGATTTAAACCTCTTTTGAAAATCGTCTCTTTGTCTTCATCATTCAAGTCTTTGGTTTTTTCTTGTAATCTTGTTTTTTCTTCTTGAGCGATTCTCTCAGCTAAATCATTCTTTGGGACCATGGTATAATGGACGTAAGGTTTATTCATTAGATATTTATCAATGAGTTCAACAAATAACTGATTACCTTTTTCTTTATATTCAATTTGGAACTTGGCCATAGTTTCGTTCCACTTTAAGCTGTCTAAAGGATTAACGTTATTTACCCAGCCAGGAACCAAAGAGCTCAATAAGCTTAAACCGAAAGAAGAACTTTCAACCTTTCTAGATAATTCAAGTTGATGAATAATAGCTTTCACCTTGTTTTCAGTGAAACTTGTTTTTGCATTTTCTAGTTCAGCTAATATGATCTCTGGTAGTTTATCAGCATTTTCTTTTGTTAACCCACTTAATCCGACAGTAAAAAGATTCACAGCGGTCATCGATTCTAAACCAGTGTTAATAGAATAGTCGGTCCCTAATCCTGATTCCACAAGACTCTGATATAAAGGTGAAGAGTGACCGTCAATTAAAAGTGTTGATAAAATCTTCAACTTGACAGTTTCATAATTGTTAACTGGTTCAGAGGCAAACCAAGTTATGGAAGCTTTAACTTGTCTGTCAGGAGCTAACATTGGATCTACTGGACCATCAGCAACAAATGACTTATTTTCAATTAACTGTATTGGTAGCTTCACAATATTTTTCTTAGATCTTTGACCGAATCTAACAAACTCTTTATCGATTTTTTCTAAATGGTTGGATAATGGAATATCACCATAGGTAAAAGTACGAGCATTTGATGGATGATAAAACGAAGCTTGAAAATCAAGCAAATCTTCATACTGCAACTGAGTCATTTTTGAAGGATCTCCACCAGAATTATTTAATGACGGATAGATGGACTCTTGAAATTTGATCCAGAAATAGTAAGAGGAATCAGACATTTGACCCTTCATTTCGTTATAAACGACACCTTTAAAAGTTAAAGGAGAATTCTTATTTTGAGTGATTTCATTTTCTAATCTCCAGCCTTCTTGATAAAAGTCCTCTTCTTTTAATAAAGGATTTAATGTTGCATCCAGGTAAACGTCCATTAAATTATTAAAATCAATTTTATTTGTAGTTGAAAATGGATAAAATGTGTAGTCATGACCAGTCATAGCATTCATAAAGTTTGACAAACTACGGTTTAACATTTTGAAGAATGGATCTCTAACTGGGTATTTCTCAGAACCACAAAGAGTAGTATGCTCTAAAATGTGAGGTAAACCAGTAGAGTTTGGTGGATTAGTTTTAAAAATAATGCTGAAAACATTATTTTTATCTTGACGGTCAATATGTAAATGTTTAGAACCAGTTCTTTTATGAGTTAAGTCAACTGCAACCAAATTAAATTCTGGAACTGGCAAAACATTATCAATTGTAAATCCGTTGGTCTCTTTTCCAACTGGATATCTCTTAGTAATATTGTTCAACAGATTTGAAGAGGAAGCATATGATCTCCTAAGGTTCTGAACTCTGACATTTCTTAGAGATAAACGATTCATATAAGAAAGCATGGCTTATTTTAGTTCGACTTCTATTAGTATAGTTGGATTATTTCTAGTATCTCTATTCACATCTTTACAGACAGTTTTAGTTTTATGTGAATATATTTCACGAATCTCGGAAAATCAGCATCTAGACCATTACGTCGATTGACGCGACACTGCGCCGAAACGTCGATCAACAAAAAGGTATCGAGCTGTCTTCTAGAGGATATATTGGCTATGAGTATTCAGTATACTTTCTTCGTAACACTCTTTTAATCTCAATCAAACAACCAAACTCATTCAAAGACATTCAATCGAGTTATTTTTTTTTTGATTCTTGTGCTTATATAATTCACAACATGCGTCTCTCAAATATACTTCCAATAGCAGCTCTTTCGTTCTTATCTTCCGTCATCTCCCCAGTTCAAGCTGAGAAAGCATTACTAACTGCTGAAGCTAGTGAATTCTGTACTGGTATGTACAGTAAAATAGACTGGGGTGGAAATGGAGACCCTATTATTAAAGTGAAATTGGATCAATATGATAGACCAAACCCTGACACGAAAAATGCATCCATAACCTTGCTTGTGTTCGAATACAAAGACATAGATGGGTTGGGTGTTTATGATCCTGCTATAGGACGTACGAGGTATTTGTGTTCTCAAACTGCTTTGGATGAAGGTTTATGTTCAAAGGATGAATTATACAAATTTATTGTTAGTGAAAATTATACTTCGAATGCACTAATCAAACAGACTACTTTGACAGATTTAAGCGCAAATGATTTCAGTTATAAGATTACCAAAACGGGATATTACTGTGTTGCTGCGTATAATCCACGTTATGGTAATGATGATGAAGTGAATAACTTTAAACTGATAGTTAATTTTCATAACGCTTTTGGTAATTTGCCAGCTTCGGAAATTCCTAAATTACCTCTTTATGGGTTATTAGCTGTCGTGTATGCTGTCTGTTTATCAGTTTATTTATTTCAAGTTTTCAAAAATAGATCTGAATTGTTATTGTTACAAAAATATTTAGCTGCTTTTTTCATTTTTTTAACTATTGAAAATATTCTTATTTGGTCATTATATGATGTTAAAAACAACAATACTACATATCCATTACCAAAGGCTATCAAGTTTTATGTTTTCTTTATTTCATGTTTGAGTGGGTTTAAAATTTCCTTTTCCTTATTCTTATTATTAATTATCTCTTTAGGTTATGGTGTTGTTTACCCTAAATTAGCTAGAAAAACGATGAATAAATGTAAAGCAATTTCTGTTTTGCATTTTATTTTCAGTGTCTTATTTATTTGGACATCCCACTATTCTAGTCAAGCTCAACCTGATACATCCACCACTGACACAGACAAGGCTACAAATTCTTTCGAATCAAATTCGTGGTTAGTCATTATCTTTGCGGCTCCATTATCAATCTTGGTCGTTGTCTTTTACTTTTTAATTTTGAATGCATTACAGAATACTGTTAAATTATTGAAGGAAAAGAAACAAGTTGTCAAACTAAGTATGTATAGAAAATTATTTAAATTGATTTTTGGTTCATTACTATTATTAATTTTTGGTTTTGTTGTTACTTCAATTTTGATTTTCAATGATTCTTTGACTGAATCAATTGAAAGATTCTGGAAATTTAACGACGTTTTAACTGATTTCTGGCCTTCTTGTTTATACTTTTTGGTTTTCATCGGTATTTCCATAATTTGGAGACCAACTGACTCTTCGTATATGTTAGCTGCATCTACACAAATTCCAACAACGGAAGGTAACACGGACGGTGATGACCCTGAGGCAAATGTTCAAATTTATGATAATTTAGAACAATTTGGTAACGAGTTCGAATTTGATGATTTAAGAAGTTTAGAAAGTGATGCCAATCCTTTCCGTGATCCATCGAACAAAAACACCCTACAAGATCAAAATGGTGCTAACCCTTTTGGTGACTCAAACAAATTGAATTCGTCTCAAGCTTTGGATGAAGAGTTAGAAAGACAGAAAAAGGACTTGAAATCACATTCAAATGATTCTGATTTTGCTTTAGATGATGATGAACCTGTTGATAATATTAAAGAAAAGAAGAAAAATTAGTATCGCGGAGAATCACTCACTATAAGTTGGTGACATTGCGGTCGTTATTTTAATTTGTTACATTTTGGTTTTTATATAGTATATTTATATTTAAAAAGAGTGACTGTTACTCATGCACTCTATTCTCCAGACTTTGATTTTTTACTCCTACTATTTTCTTCTTCAACATCTATTGTGTTTTAATGGTTTTAGTTCTGTGAATTAAAGCATGCCTTTTTTGGTTGTATAAAATAATTTAAAACATAGTTTAAGTTTAAAAAACAAAATCTGCGCAAGCCCGGAATCGAACCGGGGGCCCAACGATGGCAACGTTGGATTTTACCACTAAACCACTTGCGCATTTCTTATCAATTGTAAAGCTTGGGATGCTTCTTCATCGTTTAGGTCTAAGTCTTGGAAATTTAGGTTATTAGTCATACTAGTCATTAGGTCGTTCTGGGTTTCTTTCTCGGGATCGGAAGACTTCTTTAAAATTTGTTGTTAAAATATATATTGTTCTTATTTTTAAGAACAAGGATGTCGTTCCCTTACACAGACAAAGAACTGGGAATCGCCATCTATAAATACTAACTAAAAGAATACGTAATTGTTTCATGACCATAAGACTGAAACAATAGGTACTTGTAAAACACAAATAAATACAAATGTAAAACATCCACTAATTTGTAAACACAATTTAAAACACAAAATCTTTTAACCATCGAGCCACGACGCCAATCAGCCAGCCTGCCACAACACAAACCTATATTCACTAAAAGCGTCTGATACCTTACATCAATGAAAAAAGTTAGGTTGAAGATAACTCTTATAATAAACCTTGGATCGATCTCTAAATACTTAGTATCTAAACACCTTAGAAATTAGGTAATAATTTGTTAATTGTATTTCCCTAATTAGGAAGGTCACCAACACCGGTCAATCCTAATTCCTTACAATCAAGATAAATATCTTGAGTTTTTTGTTCTAAGTTTTTTATATATTTGTTCAAAATGTTTTAATATTTTTAATAGGTTCTTTATCGGAAATCAGTCATCAGATTTTATCGGAAATAAGTCATCACATTCCATCATCATTACGATAATATGTATGTCTTATTAAGATGTTTACTGTAAATCATTATTGTCACAAATTTCAGGTTATAGGTCAGCCATGTTTCAGGATCATTCATGTTCCAAACTAATTAATATTTCTTAACCTTTTCTCTATCACTGATTTATGTATAAAATGTGAAGTGTCTTTCTGATTTAATTTTTGTGTAGTATATAAATTTCATAGGATGGGGGATCATCAATTCAATTTGTAAATGTAAACTTGTAGTCATCAGAACGAGTAGTTGGACATAAATTGATTGGTTCTTGATATGTTTGTAATCATCTCTTGATAGCGTCTTCATGACTTGGTTGATTGTTTCTGTCAGTGGTAAAGGATTTTGTCTCAAAATTCCAAACTCAAAACTAATCTGTTTGATTCATCAACCACGGTAAATGTATGTCTGAAGTATTTATCTTGTCCTTCAATAGTGAAATTGAGGGTGACCTTTCTGTTTGGAGCAACAGTTCCAAGATGTAACTGTTTTCCGTGGAATATTTCGATCATGAAAGATTGTACCCCCAAATCATATAGTAAAGAGATAATTATTTAGCTATTTTTTGTTTATAAGTTTATAGTATCATTAATAAAATATACTTGTGTAAAATAAAGTGAATAAAAATTTCATTAATACTTATCTGAATGAAAATTCAACGATACTGAAAAAGAATATCAAGTTACAATTGCGAATAAAGATATTAATAAATATATAGTAATAATATTATTAAGTAAACCGATGTTGAAATCCCAGATTTGCACAAGATATATACGTAAAGTAAAGCAAAAAACATAAGCAAGAGTAAGAAAAAAGGAGTAAAAAAGAGTCATTGAGAGTATTTTAAAAACACAAGCCAATAAAGATACATTTTCTAAACGATAAAAAAGATTAAATAAAAACATAAACAAAAAAATAAAATTCAATTAATATGTGTAGTAGAAAGGACAACATTAATGTTGAATAAATGCTATCATGAGTTAAAATTTTTTTTTTTTAACTAAATAATTATTAGTAAGGACAAAGACCCTATTTAGAGTATTGTTCTCTGAAGTGCTTAGCAGCATCAACCATGTTAGTTAAAGAAACTCTTGTTTCTTCCCAACCTCTGGTCTTTAAACCACAATCTGGGTTAACCCAGAATTTGTCAGCTGGATAAACCTTTAAGATTTCACCAATTCTAGCAACAAATTCTTCCTTGGATGGAATTCTTGGAGAGTGAATATCGAATAAACCTAAACCAATATGGTTTGGGTAGTTGGAAAATTCTTGAATGTAGTTTGGATCATCCTTCTTAGAGAATTCAATAGAAACGACATCAGCATCTAAAGCCTTAATATGGTTTGGATCTAAATCAGAGTAACAGAAATGAGAGTGAATTTGAGTGGTGTTTTTGACACCAGAAGTAGCAACTCTGAAAGATTGAGCAGCCCATTCTAAGTAAGCAGATCTTTCTTCACCAGCTCTTAATGGTAAACCTTCTCTGATAGCTGGTTCATCAACTTGGATGACAGTAACACCAGCAGCTTCTAAGTCATTAACTTCATCTCTTAAAGCTAAAGATAATTGTAAAGATTGAACCTTGTGAGAAACATCAACTCTTGGGAAAGACCATCTTAAACAGGTGACTGGACCAGTTAACATACCCTTCATTGGCTTGGAAGTTAAAGATTGAGCGTAAACAGATTCTTTAACAGACATAGCTTCTGGTCTGGAAATATCACCAACAATAATAGGTGGTCTAACGTATCTGGAACCATAAGATTGAACCCAACCGTTTGTGGTAAAGGCGTAACCCTTTAATTTTTCACCAAAGTATTGAACCATATCATTTCTTTCTGGTTCACCATGAACTAAAACGTCTAAACCGATTTCTTCTTGGAATCTAACAACCTTTTCAATTTCAGAGTTAATGAATTGTTCATATTGTTCAGCAGTGATTTCACCCTTAGCAAACTTGTTTCTGTTAATTCTGATATCCTTGGTTTGTGGGAAAGAACCAATAGTAGTAGTTGGGAATAATGGTAAGTTATACTTAGTCTTTTGTTCAGCTAGTCTTTCTGGGAAAGCAGAAGCTCTGGTAGATAAAGAAGTGTCAATCTTAGAAACTCTTTCTTGAACATCAGCATCATTAGTGATAGAAGATTCAGATCTAGTCTTGATAGAAGCAACATTCTTTTCTAATTCAGCGGAAACATCGTCACCAGAAACAGCCTTAGCAACAGTAACAACTTCAGATAACTTTTGAGTAGCAAAAGAAAAGAAATCTTTAACATCAGCATCTAATTTCTTCTCGTTGTTCAAGTCAACTGGAGTGTGTAATAAGGAAGAAGAAGTAGCAACGGTAACTCTTTCAGAACCTAACTTGGCAATAGCCTTTTTAACGAAAGCAATAGACTTAGTGAAGTCGTTCTTCCAAATGTTTCTACCATCAATAATACCGAAAGATAAAGTTTGTTCAGCAGTTAAAGCATCAGTGACTTCTTCGAATTGATCAGCACCTCTGACGAAATCGAAATGGAAACCAGAAACTGGCAAACCTTTAATAGCAGCTAAATTTGGTCTAACATCACCGAAGTAAGAAGCTAAAACAATTTTTGGTAAACCTTCAGCAGCAGCTAAAGTTTCATAAGCAGTCTTGAAAGCAGCTTGGACGTTTTCTGGTAAATCTAAAACTAAAGTTGGTTCATCAATTTGAACTTCCTTGGCACCAGCAGCTGCCAATTTTTGTAAAATTTCAACATAGGTTGGTAAGATCTTAGATAATAAAGAAATTGGTTCTAAATCTAAAGAATCTTTATCTGGTTTACCTAAGTATAAGTAAGAGACTGGACCAACTAAGACTGGTCTAGTTTCAACACCTAAAGCCTTGGCTTCTAAATATTCATCAACTGGTTTTTGGCCGGTCAACTTGAATTCAGTAGAGTGAGAGAAAGTTGGTCTAACATAATGGTAGTTAGAGTCAAACCATTTAACCATTTCTAAAGCAGTAACATCAACAGCAGCACTGGTTTCAGTGGCTTTTCTTTGTAAACCTCTACCCATAGCAAAGAAAGTATCTAATTGAGATAATTCAAATTTAGTGTATCTATCTGGGATAACATTAAATAATAAAGATAAATCTAAAACGTGATCGTAAAAAGAGAAATCGTTAGATGGAATAACATTGACACCAGCTTCTTTTTGTAACTTCCAGTTGGTAGCTCTAATTTCCTTACCAACGGAGATTAATTGGTCAGCGGTAATCTTACCTTGCCAGTAAGCTTCGGTGTTTTTCTTTAATTCTCTGAAAGCACCAATTCTTGGGAAACCTAAAACAGCAGATTGAACCATTGTGTAATTATTATTTGTATATGTATACAGAAGGGTATAGGAAAGAGGAGAAAAGAAAAAAAAGAGAGCATAAGTAAATGTGCCAGATTATGGAAAAGTGGAAAATGGATCAAATTTATTCGATTTGTGAGAAAATTTTGTTGGAGAGCGATGAAAATTTTCAAACGAGCGCACATGCTTAAATTTTACTTAGTGGATCTACAAAGACAACAACAATAATATTCCTGACTCAAACTAAAACTCCAAGGAATATTTCAATTGATGAAAAAAGAAGTAAAATAAGTGAAGCAAATCTATTTGTTATTTATATGTAGTTTTTACAGAATTTGAAAATGGTTTTGGTAATGAATTATAAAAGAATCCCAAAACATTAAGATTAATTTGGGGGAACGAGAGAGCGACGCGTCGATAAGACGGCCCGGTCCAGGCGACTCAGTGGCGTGCCACAACCAATTAAAAGATTAGTGACGAGAAAATGTGGCTGTTGTTTGTGACTCTGGTTAATTGGGCAATTGGTCTGGTTTGTAAGTAGGTAATCATGTACGTAAGCAGCATATATCGATCATGTGCACGGGTGTGATTTTATTACCAGGTTAGACTAAACAGACTTGGCTTCTATTGGGGCTTCTATTGGGCTAGTATAGATATGGTCAATTTATAATTTACAATTGACCTCCCCATGTGTTTATGTTTGTTTTGAATTGGGATATGTTGGGTTAGACTAAAGCCTTCATAATTATTCAATTAATATTGACCTGATTTAATTGACGACTTCATAGAGTTATTAGCATGTGAAAACAAGTTATAAGACAAGTTTTTTGATTTCTCAATTCTGGAAAATTTGTTTATATGTATTATGTAAGACCTCTGAATAGTAACAATAAAATTTTAAATGGACGGAGAGTTAAAAGTATATATATTTGAGTTTTGAAACATACAGATTAGTATGTACATGGAACTGGATGATTTTAATATTAGATATTAGATAGGCAGATAAGTAACTCTGCTAGTCAATAGATGAATAAGATTGGACGTACCTTTAATAAGTGATAGATATTACTAGATCTAACCAAAAAAGATTTGATACCCAAACCTTTCTATTCAAGACTAATGGAAGTGTAAGATATACCAAGGCCGTTCGATTTGATGCAAGCGTACACGTACAGACGCAGAAGAGCGCAGTTGCTCATTAGCATCTTTGTTTTTTTCTGGTGAAAAATTACCGTGGTTAAAATGGTTAAAATCTACATTTTGACGGAGAAAGAGAGACAACCTGATAAAGTGAAGCTTGTAAAATGGGAAGCCCACGACCGCATAGTTTAGATTGATCGACCATTTTTTTTCTGAATTCTAGGCGACGAATCTTTAATGCTTTGTCTATGGTCCCTTTGAACATCATGCGGGGTATCAGTTTCTTTTTTTTAGTTTAGCTTAAAAAACCGTTTCAATTATGCTACCTGATAAGACTATTAAACTTTTCTTTTAATATAGTAAAGTAAAATGAAAAAGGTCAAGCTTTTTTCTAAGTTTTTTAAATAATATTTTATAAGTGTTATATATGACTCGATGTTTGCGTCTTATGACTTATTACAATTAATAAATTTTTACTTTAAGTTGTTGATGTGCATAGAACTTGTAAGAGCCATTTCCCATACTACTAATGTTTTTTATTTTTGATTATATTTTATTATGTTTAAGTGAGCTAATATAAGTTGACTGATTTTTTTTTTCAATGTTCTCTTTTCTTTTTTTGAATCTCGCGAAAAATCTGCGTTATTGAGATTAGCTCGGGGGAACTAAAGCTTCTTTAGTCAAACGAAACATTAGTTTTACTATATATATCCATTCAGCTTGATTTGATCTATAATTTTAAAGAAAGTTCTTGATCACATCTGGTTGATAGGAATCAACAGTATCTATAATAAATACATTTTCTCCATAGAAAAAGAGTTTTAGTGAGTTTTGTGTTAAGATCCTTTACACAGGTGGACTGCAGCTGCATTGAAAGTGATTCATAATAGAGGAGTTTGTTTCGCTTAGAGAGAAATCCCTGAACTAGGTAATTTATGTGAGATGCTGAATTATTTGCCATACTTGAACTTTTGACTGCGCTCACCTGAAAGCGGTGGCATCATTAGGAGTATGTTTATATTGTTAACACTCATGAGTGACTGAAGAGCATGTATCAATAAAGAATTCTACATGCAAGTTTCAAGTATTACATATTTTTTACAAAACCAAAAAACAAAATGGTTGAGAAATGTGTTTGCAAAATCTGGTTATAGGTAATCAGAATCTTCATTATTCAGAAAGAAAAAATTTTAAAGCTTAACCTGACATATTTCATTCCTTTACAAATTTAAATTAATTCATTAATAATAAATACTCAAAGCTATAGGTTTTTAACAATCACTTCATATATAAACATTTTTTAAAAACTCTACTTCATCATTTTATCTCAACTTTATACAATTCATTATCCAAAATATACTACAATACATTACAATTTTAATTTAGATATACAAATATAAGTATTTAAAACAAAACTTATCTTTTTAAAAAGTACAATATGTTCTCATTTATAATTCGAATAAAAGTTTTATTGGTGTTTATATTAGTAATTTCTATTTCCATAGGAAATACAAATGCTGCTACGTATGTTTTGGTAATTTTAATAGCTACATTTCAAAAAGGTTTTTTGTATTAGTTTTGACAAAAATTTATACTAACTTTATTAAAATAGAACATCTTGTGTTGGACAATATTCCCAATGTGGTGGTTCAGGCTGGACTGGTGGCACAAGCTGTTGTGATGGCTTATATTGCTCATCAGGAAATGACTGGTGGTATGCCTGTGCAACTGGCACTACAACATCAACAAAAAATAATGTTCAAACAACTACAACAACATCTCTACTATCTTCATCGTCTTCGACAAAGAACAATCAAGTTGCAAAATCAACTACTACATTAAGTTCATCAACCAGTTCTTCACCAAAATCATCATTAAAATCATCATCATCATGTTCTACTACTACATCATCTACTTCAAAATCGACTTCTTCCGTTTCAGGAACTACACTAGGAAGTTATGCTAAGTGTTCTGATTCAAGTATCAATTATAGCTACAAGTGCAAGAATGGTAATTATCCATGTGCATCAATTACCGTTAGTGACCCTGTTTCATTAGGTAACAATGAATATCAAATCACTGTTAATTTTGCAGCTGATGACTGTGCATCTTTATCCAATCTAGGTGAACTCAAGATTATTGGATTAAGTTCTCCAGATTCTAGTACAGTTATATTGTACTCTAGAAACAGTAAAGTTTACGATATTTCCGAAGATGAGGTGTGTAATTGGTCTTCCACATTTGTGGTCTATGGAACAACATCGGGTTCAGCTACATGCGTGTCTTCTTTCCAGATTCAATATGATTGGTTTTCAGCAGGAGCTTCCACGAGTGAGGAAAGCTCTTGGACTTACAATGCCAGTTATGATTATTTAGTTGCGTGTAATATTGACAATCAGAACAATGCTCAAGCTGATGCACCAATATATTGTTTTACCAGTTCTGTGTCCTCTAGTTCAACTAGTAAAGCCAGTTCAAGTAGGAGCAGCAGTTCAACTTCATCAGAATTAACTATAACATCAACAACAACTCCAAGCTCAACTTCATCTTCTTCGACTGTTACAACACCATCAACACCATCAACGGCATTAGGACAGCAATCAACAACTTCATCTATAGGAGCTACTACAACATGTGTTGGTCAATATTCTCAATGTAGTGGATCAGGTTGGACAGGAGCAACTAACTGTTGTGATGGTTTCTACTGTTCTTCAGGTAATGATTACTGGTGGGCATGTGAGGTTGGTACAACCACTACTTCAAATAAAAGTACTGCTCAAGCTGCTACTACAACATCTTTACCAAGCATCGATTCATCTTCCAGACAGACTTCTTCTAACAAGCCGATATCTACTTCATCTCTACAAGGTCAAACAACTTCCACTACAACATGTGTTGGTCAATATTCTCAATGTAGTGGATCAGGTTGGACAGGAGTAACTAACTGTTGTGATGGTTTCTACTGTTCTTCAGGTAATGATTACTGGTGGGCATGTGAGGTTGGTACAACCACTACTTCAAATAAAAGTACTGCTCAAGCTGCTACTACAACATCTTTACCAAGCATCGATTCATCTTCCAGACAGACTTCTTCTAACAAGCCGATATCTACTTCATCTCTACAAGGTCAAACAACTTCCACTACAACATGTGTTGGTCAATATTCTCAATGTAGTGGATCAGGTTGGACAGGAGTAACTAACTGTTGTGATGGTTTCTACTGTTCTTCAGGTAATGATTACTGGTGGGCATGTGAGGTTGGTACAACCACTACTTCAAATAAAAGTACTGCTCAAGCTGCTACTACAACATCTTTACCAAGCACCAGTTCATCTTCCACTCAAACCGTGAAGTCAACATCCTCTTCATTTACTTCAAAATCGACTTCTTCCGTTTCAGGAACTACACTAGGAAGTTATGCTAAGTGTTCTGATTCAAGTATCAATTATAGCTACAAGTGCAAGAATGGTAATTATCCATGTGCATCAATTACCGTTAGTGACCCTGTTTCATTAGGTAACAATGAATATCAAATCACTGTTAATTTTGCAGCTGATGACTGTGCATCTTTATCCAATCTAGGTGAACTCAAGATTATTGGATTAAGTTCTCCAGATTCTAGTACAGTTATATTGTACTCTAGAAACAGTAAAGTTTACGATATTTCCGAAGATGAGGTGTGTAATTGGTCTTCCACATTTGTGGTCTATGGAACAACATCGGGTTCAGCTACATGCGTGTCTTCTTTCCAGATTCAATATGATTGGTTTTCAGCAGGAGCTTCCACGAGTGAGGAAAGCTCTTGGACTTACAATGCCAGTTATGATTATTTAGTTGCGTGTAATATTGACAATCAGAACAATGCTCAAGCTGATGCACCAATATATTGTTTCACTTCTGCTAGTTATTTGAGCAGTGTTATATCACAGACCGCTCCAGTTACTTCTAGCTCTTTACCAGGTAGTGTTAGTCAAGTCTCTTCAACATATTTACTAAATGATTCAAGTTCTACTCTTAGAAATGATAACACCACTTCATACATCACTTATTCCTCATCTCAGGCCACACAATCGAAAGGGGTTGAAAGTCATACATCTTCTTCTGGATTAATTGCATCATTTTTTTCTTCTTTGTTTTCGTTGACCCAATCTTCAACCGATTCATTTTCTTCAGGATTGACTTTTGACAAATCAACTGAGACTATTTCCTCAACTACTGTTCTTCAGAGCTCGATCACAGGTGTCATAACTACGTTATCGAACCCAAATGAGTCTTCTCGTTCAAGCAGCTCATTGATACCTAGTTCAACATCTTCTTCAAAATGTTCTGATTATGTTTCAAACCATGGTTATACCTGTGGAAATCACTATCCATGTGCGAATATTACTATAGAAAATATGATCTCTCTTGGTGACAAGGAATACGAAATAACGGTCTACTTCATTGGTGATGGCGACTGTCCTTCCATAGATGGCTTGTCTGAATTACAAATCACTCATATCAACTCACCTGATGATAATACCATTGTTTTATATTCTCTAAGCAATGATATCGATGAATTACAGGACGATGAAGATCCTTGCTACTGGTCCACTACATTTGTTGTATATGGGTCGGAAATCACTGACTATGTTTGTATGTCCTCATTTAAAATCGAATATGTCTGGTTCGCCAATGGAGCATCTACTGATGAAGAAAGTTCATGGAAATACCCTTCCAGTTACAACTATGTTATTTCTTGTGATATAGAGAACACCTACGACGATGATTCAGCATATTGCTTTCAAAATCCAAGTTCAAGTTTCAATAGTTCTAAATCTCTTCCTTATTCTAATTCAATTTCATCGTCAATGATCTTTTCCAGCTCATCTACTAGCTCAAAAGACAATGCAAGTAAAAGTGTTAGCCTTTACGTTTCCAGTTCAGAAACAATTAGCTCAACAGCGGGAATATTATCCCCAATCGAAACCTCAACTATTTCAGCTCAAACCAAATCGACAACATCATCAGAAAAGACTGTACCTTCACTTTCGACCATTGGAGGCGAAGACGGAGGACAAGAAACCAGTTCAACTAGTTCCACAACAAAGTCTACGACTACGGCAAATGCTAAAACCACCTCAACCAAGAAGTCCCTTGTTCCAATCACACCCAACAAGGGAGAAGAAGTAACTACCACCACCTCTACTACTACAACTGAGCAACAGATAACATCTCTAGCATCATCAATGAACCTGTCATTAGATAATACCTCTTCAGATAGAACATCTTCATCTTTTTTCTCTACCATATCATCTAATTCCTTTCAATCAACCAATGCCTTCTTCGGTTTATCATCAACTCAAACTTCATTTCAGGAATCATCTTCTGCAGATCCTTTATATACCCCATCTCTTCTAGAATCAACTTCCAACCCACTTGCGCAGTACTCTTCCTTCAAAATCTCATCATTCTCACCGGATTCATCTCTACCAGCATCATCCTACTCTGCCTCAGCACCACGTTCCGCTCCCGCTGCCTCAGCACCAGGTTCATCATACGCTGCTTCAGCACCAGGTTCATCCTACTCTGCTTCAGCACCAGGTTCCTCTTACGCTGCTTCAGCTCCAGGTTCATCTTACGCTGCTTCAGCTCCAGGTTCATCTTACGCTGCTTCAGCTCCAGCATCATCCTCCTTTAGTTCAGCATCAGCTTCATCCTACTCTGCTTCAACTCCAGGTTCATCCTACTCTGCTTCAGCTCCAACATCATCCTCCTTTAGTTCAGCACCAGGTTCATCTTACGCTGCCTCAGCACCAGGTTCATCCTACTCTGCCTCAGCACCAGGTTCATCCTCCTTTAGTTCAGCACCAGGTTCCTCTTACGCTGCTTCAGCACCAGGTTCATCCTACTCTGCTTCAGCTCCAGGTTCATCTTACGCTGCTTCAGCTCCAGGTTCATCTTACGCTGCTTCAGCTCCAGGTTCATCTTACGCTGCCTCAGCACCAGGTTCATCCTACTCTGCCTCAGCACCAGGTTCATCTTACGCTGCTTCAGCTCCAGGTTCATCTTACGCTGCTTCAGCACCAGGTTCCTCTTACGCTGCTTCAGCACCAGGTTCATCCTACTCTGCTTCAGCTCCAGGTTCATCCTACTATGCCTCAGCCCCAGGTTCATCATACTCTGCTTCAACTCCAGGTTCATCATACTCTGCTTCAACTCCAGGTTCATCTTACGCTGCTTCAGCTCCAGGTTCATCATACTCTGCTTCAGCACCAGGTTTATCCTCCTTTAGTTCAGCACCAGGTCCCTCTTACGCTGCCTCAGCACCAGGTTCATCCTACTCTGCCTCAGCACCAGGTTCATCCTTCTCTGCTTCAGCACCAGCTTCATCTTACGCTGCTTCAGCTCCAGGTTCATCTTACGCTGCTTCAGCTCCAGCATCATCCTTCTCTGCTTCAGCACCAGCTTCATCCTACTCTGCCTCAGCCCCAGGTTCATCTTACGCTGCTTCAGCACCAGGTTCATCCTACTCTGCTTCAACTCCAGGTTCATCCCTCTCTGCTTCAGCACCAGCTTCATCTTACGCTGCTTCAGCTCCAGGTTCATCTTACGCTGCTTCAGCTCCAGGTTCATCTTACGCTGCTTCAGCTCCAGGTTCATCTTACGCTGCTTCAGCTCCAGGTTCATCTTACGCTGCTTCAGCTCCAGGTTCATCTTACGCTGCTTCAGCTCCAGGTTCATCTTACGCTGCTTCAGCTCCAGGTTCATCTTACGCTGCTTCAGCTCCAGGTTCATCTTACGCTGCTTCAGCTCCAGGTTCATCTTACGCTGCTTCAGCTCCAGGTTCATCTTACGCTGCTTCAGCTCCAGGTTCATCTTACGCTGCTTCAGCTCCAGGTTCATCTTACGCTGCTTCAGCTCCAGGTTCATCTTACGCTGCTTCAGCTCCAGCATCATCCTCCTTTAGTTCAGCATCAGCTTCATCCTTCTCTGCTTCAGCACCAGCATCATCCTCCTTTAGTTCAGCACCAGGTTCCTCTTACGCTGCTTCAGCACCAGGTTCCTCTTACGCTGCCTCAGCACCAGGTTCATCCTACTCTGCCTCAGCTCCAGGCTCATCCTACTCTGCTTCAGCACCAGGTTCATCCTCCTTTAGTTCAGCACCAGGTTCCTCTTACGCTGCTTCAGCACCAGGTTCATCCTACTCTGCTTCAGCACCAGGTTCATCCTCCTTTAGTTCAGCACCAGGTTCCTCTTACGCTGCTTCAGCACCAGGTTCATCATACTCTGCTTCAGCACCAGGTTCATCCTACTCTGCTTCAGCACCAGGTTCATCCTCCTTTAGTTCAGCACCAGGTTCCTCTTACGCTGCTTCAGCTCCAGGTTCATCTTACGCTGCTTCAGCTCCAGGTTCATCGTACTCTGCTTCAGCACCAGGTTCATCCTTCTCTGCTTCAGCACCAGCATCATCCTTCTCTGCTTCAGCACCAGCTTCATCTTACGCTGCTTCAGCTCCAGCATCATCCTACTCTGCCTCAGCACCAGGTTCATCCTCCTTTAGTTCAGCACCAGGTTCCTCTTACGCTGCTTCAGCACCAGGTTCATCCTACTCTGCTTCAGCTCCAACATCATCCTCCTTTAGTTCAGCACCAGGTTCATCCTACTCTGCTTCAGCACCAGGTTCATCCTACCTGGCTTCTGGATCAGGTTCATCGTACGCTGCCTCAGCTTCAGGTTCATCGTATGCTGCGTCTAAGTCTGGTTTGTTATTCACCTCATTCGTTGAAGCTACATCGCATTTCATTTCCTTGCGGGACAGTTCAGCAGCATCATCAGACAGTAGTGGACTATCATTTTCGACCATTGGAGCCGAAGAAGGAGGACAAGAAACCAGTTTAACTAGCTCCACAACAAAGTCTACGACTACGGCAAATGCTAAAACCACCTCAACCAAGAAGTCCCTTGTTCCAATCACACCCAACAAGGGAGAAGAAGTAACCACCACCACCTCTACTACTACAACTGAGCAACAGATAACATCTCTAATATCCTCCATTGCGACCTTGGATGATTCCACATTTTCATATACAGCTGTTGAATCTTATCATTCCTCGATTCTGAGTTCGTCCCAGAAAATGTCAGGCCAAAGTCCATCTTATTATGATTTAACTCACGTTATATCTTATCCTACTTCAGTGATAGGCTTATCTACAGTTAGTGAGCCATATTATTCAACTTTGGTTTCACCATCTTATACAAGTCTAGTTAAAGGTACTTCCGATGCTTCATCTTCTGAAAATGCATTTTACTCATCTATAGGTGGAAACTCAGGCTACGTATCTTTAAGTTATGTTTCATCGGAATCCACTATATCAAATATTGAAATAAGTATCATCGTTGAATCTTCGACGTTTACTTACGAATCTTCTGTACCAAGTTCATCCAGTTCATTAGATATTGCAAGTTCATCCTACATGGGGTCATATTGTCCAACTTGCATCCTTGAGAGTTCTTCGTCTTATCCCGTTAATCCAGTCACTATACCCAATGATTCTACTGTTGATAAAATAACTCTACATGATTCATCTACTTCCAGATATGTCTATCAAACATCATTATCACTTGGGGGATCTTTAGTGACACCTTCATTTATACCAACAAGCATCAACAGTTTCATATCAAAATATAGTGTTTCAACAGAACCAGGGTTAATGTATTCAAATTCGTCGAAAGCGTATGAATCAACCATACCAGGGTTTACTTTACCAGATAATATTCCATCCGGTTCCACATCCGAATCCACCCCAGCTGTCTCTACTACATCTAAGTTTGTCTCATCTGAGTCAAACCTATCTGACTCTAACTTATCTAGTTTGAACTCTGAATCTACTTTACCTTCATTTATTTTGTCTTCAGCTTCATCATCTGTCTGTCCTACATGTACATCCAACACAGAAGCCATTTCATTTGAAGCTTCATCATCTAGTTTAAATTCTAGATCTACTTTCACTACATCTGAGTTTGTCTCACCTGTCTCTACCACATCTACTTTCACTACATCTGAATCTATATCCGAGTCCACCCCAGCCGTCTCTACTACATCTGAGTTTGTCTCATCTGAGTCAAACCTATCTGACTCTAACTTATCTAGTTTGAACTCTGAATCTACTTTACCTTCATTTATTTTGTCTTCAGCTTCATCATCTGTCTGTCCTACATGTACATCCAACACAGAAGCCATTTCATTTGAAGCTTCATCATCTAGTTTAAATTCTAGATCTACTTTCACTACATCTGAGTTTGTCTCACCTGTCTCTACCACATCTACTTTCACTACATCTGAATCTATATCCGAGTCCACCCCAGCCGTCTCTACTACATCTGAGTTTGTCTCATCTGAGTCAAACCTATCTGACTCTAACTTATCTAGTTTGAACTCTGAATCTACTTTACCTTCATTTATTTTGTCTTCAGCTTCATCATCTGTCTGTCCTACATGTACATCCAACACAGAAGCCATTTCATTTGAAGCTTCATCATCTAGTTTGAATTCTAAATCTACTTTCACTACATCTGAGTTTGTCTCACCTGTCTCTACCACATCTACTCTCGCTACATCTGAATCTATACCCGAGTCCACCCCAGCCGTCTCTACTACATCTGAGTTTGTCTCATCTGAGTCAAACCTATCTGACTCTAACTTATCTAGTTTGAACTCTGAATCTACTTTACCTTCATTTATTTTGTCTTCAGCTTCATCATCTGTCTGTCCTACATGTACATCCAACACAGAAGCCATTTCATTTGAAGCTTCATCATCTAGTTTGAATTCTAAATCTACTTTCACTACATCTGAGTTTGTCTCACCTGTCTCTACCACATCTACTCTCGCTACATCTGAATCTATATCCGAGTCCACCCCAGCTGTCTCTACTACATCTGAGTCCATCCCGTCTGGTTCTACTACATCTGAATCTAATTTTACTACAGTCGAGTCTACAGCTGAGTCTAATGCATCTAATTCTGTTACATATGAGTATATATCAAAGTCTAATCCATCCGGTACCACTGTATCTGAGTCGACCCCTTCTGGTTCTACTTCGAATTCATCTAGTTCTACTACATCTGGCTTTATTTCACTTGGTTCTACTCTGGTTAGATCTGATTCTTTTACTGGCGTTCCATTAGAGAGTACTGTTGGAGGCAATGAAGCTTCCGTTAATGTTAATACAGATTCAATGACTCCAAGTGTTAGTTATATTGCTCCATCTGACTTTGCTGCATCTGTAACAACGCCATCGGATGGCGACACCCAACCGCTATTTACTACAGATAGTGTAAACAAACCTTCTGCTACTGAATTAAGTGATATTGCAGGCAATGAAGAGTCCACTGCAAAACATAATAATTACTCAGAAGATTCTTTTATAACCATTACCACAGGTAAACAAAATAATCCATACGGGTCATCATCACCTGAATTTTCTTCATCAGATTCAAAAGCAAGTCTTTCAGGTATTGGAAGTTTGAATGGAGGTGGGTTATCGACATACGATGGTGGATCAAGTAGGCTTTCTAGAAGCTCATTTGTCATTAGCTTTATTTTTGTTATTGTTGCACTTGTTTTATGATTCACCAATTCTTGATTATTTTATCTCATTATTTAATAATATTTTTTTAATTTTCCTTTTATTTTCCTTTTACTTTCAATTTTTTTGCTTTTGGGTTTTTTTACATTTTGATTATTTTTTGCTTTTTCGTTTTTTTTTCTTGTTTTATTTATTTGGAGTCTCTTTCAATCAAAATTACCTTATAAATTTTTTTACTTTTTTATAAAAATTTTTCAAAACAACTATTATAAAGTTGCCTTTTATATCTTATCACCTTTTTTTCTTCTTCTTGTTCATATAATTATTGATCATATGTTTGTTTTATTATTAAATAACTGATTTTGTATTTCTGTAAAATCAATTTGGCCTAGTTTAACGATTGATGTAATTGATGTATGTAATCGGTAATGGGGCAGTCATAAATTACGTAAGCGGGCTATGCTTGGTGGCGTAGGAAGTCATTTAAAATTGATTTACTCGTTGGTATATATATGATTCGATTACTATCACTCATTGTGGTTTAGGGTATATCCCACTTATACTCTTTCTTGTATTTCATACAAACATAGGAATTTCAACATGGGTGATCCAAACAGCAAACCTAATGTTCCAAAAGGATGGGTTGCAGTCTGGGACGACAAGTATCAAGGTATGTAAACCCCGGTTTTTATCTATTATTTTTAATTCTAACTAACATTTTTATTTTTTTGAATCCTACAGAATGGTTTTACGTTAATGAAGCTACTGGAAAGTCACAATGGGATGCTCCCAAAGATACCACACCAGCTATTTCACCTCCTCCGTATGTAGCAGATGAAAAAGAACAAGCAGGCTCAGGCCTAAACTATCCTTCGGTGGGTCAAGATAAGAAATATTCTGGTACATCTTATGGACGGAAACCTGTTCAGCAACCACAATATCAACAATATCCACAACAACGATATCAACAGCAGCAACAATATCTGTCACAGCAACAATATCCACCACAGCAATACCAACCACAACCATATTATGGCCAACAACAAGTTGTTTATCAACAAGCTGCCCCTAAAAAATCTTCAAGATTTGGAGGTGGAATGGGTATGGGATTACTGGGTGGTGCTGCTCTAGGTGGTTTAGGTGGCCTTCTTATGGCTGATGCCATGACTCCGGATTACGGAGGAGGAGGAGATTTTGGAGGAGGAGATTTTGGAGGGGGAGAAGGAGATTTTGGTGGCTTTTAATGAATGTCATTCTCCTTATTTTACTAATCTATGAATTTGAGTTGTACAATGGAGTCAAGTTAATTGTTCAAAAATTTTCAAATCGTAGATTAGAGACATTTATGGTATTTTGTTTTCTCGTTTCATTTATACTTTATACAAACTTAACAATATTGTACTTTGCTTTTCGGACCCCCCTTATGTTTTTTCTCTAACTAATGTGTTTTTATATAAACGTTTTATACATGTTTATACATGTTTATACATGTTTATTTTGTAATTTAAAGATCTATAGTAGTATACGCTTAGGGGTGAAGTGGCTTAGCAGGAAGGGCCCTCCGAGGCTAGTGCCGGTGCGGAAGTCAAGTCCGTTTTCGATTTAATTGATCTAAACCAAATTACTCAGATTCCAATTTCAGTTCTAGTTGCCACCCGCTTTTCTTTAGACTTGAACCACCAACATTTAAATCGAAAAGCATGGGTGACCAAAACAACAAACCTCAGGTCCCTGCAGGCTGGGAGGCAGTCTGGGATGAAAAGTATAAAGGTATGTCACCTCCTTTCTTGATGTCCACATGATATCTATACTAACGTTTTTGCTCCAATTCTAAAGAATGGTTTTATGTTGACAAATCAACTGGAAAGTCACAATGGACTGCTCCTGAACCTTTGGCTACTGCATCTTCCTCTGCTCCTACTGGTCCTCCTCTTTCAAACGACAAAAAAGATGGTGAAAAGGGGTTTTTAGGGTTTGGCCATAAAAACCAACAACCCCAACAGCAACACTACCAACAACAATATCCACAACAAGGTTACCCACAACAAGGTTACCCACAGCAAGGTTACCCACAGCAAGGTTATCCACAACAAGGTTACCCACAACAAGGTTATCCACAACAAGGTTATCCACAACAAGGTTATCCACAGCAAGGTTATCCACAACAAGGTTATCCACAACAAGTTTATCCACAGCAAGGTTACCCACAACAAGGTTACCCACAACAAGCTGCTCCCAAAAAATCAAGATTTGGTGGCGGTATGGGAATGGGAATGCTAGGTGGGGCTGCTTTGGGTCTTGGTGGTGGTATGTTATTAGCTGATGCCATGCAACCAGATGTTATTGTTGAAAACAACTATGGTGACAGTTACGGTGATGATAACTATGGGGGTGGTGATGATTATGGAGGAGGTGATTACGGTGGTGGTGATGATTTCGGAGGTGATTTTTAGCTTTAAGTTCTATCATTTGATACTTAATTTATATAGCATGCAACATCATTTTTTACTTTACTTCATTCGTCTTCTTTTTACTTGAGATTTAGATAAATATTTTCTATTCCATTTTTGCCTTATTTTTTAAAGTTTACAATAAAGTCTTTATTTTCTTTTATTTTCTTTTATTTTATTTTATTTTATTTTATTTTATTTTATTTTATTTTATTTTGTTCTACTTTGTCTTGTATTGCCTCTGTGATAGGTTCAATTGTAATAAGATATATTCAGGCCGAACATGGGCTGATAGAAAATGCGGCTCTATGAAAACATTCCGGGGATTTTTAAATTTGGCGCACTGTTCTTTAATATGAAAATATGATATAATATGATATAATTACTTTGGATTGGAATTTTCAACAATAAGTGCCATAACAGATCATTTATCGTTTTCATTTTAAAAAGAAAAGTTTCTGAAGATGTCGAAAGACAAGAAAACTTCACGACATCTTATAGCAGGCTTTTCAGGTGGCCTGACTTCATCAGTTTGTCTACAACCATTGGATTTACTTAAAACTAGGGTTCAACAATCTCCAGAGGCTTCATTATTGTCTGTTTTGAAACAAATAAAGTCTATGAAACAATTATGGAGGGGAACATTACCAAGTGCACTACGAACTTCTGTCGGAAGTGCTCTTTATTTGACTTCATTGAATGGTTTAAGAACTAAGATTTCACAACTTAAAATAATAAGTGATCCAAGTTTTACTAAACAAAAATCATCTTCGTCTTTCCTACCTGTTTTATCACCTTCTGAGAACTTGCTGACTGGTATGACTGCTAGAGGGTTTGTTGGATTTTTAACAATGCCAATAACAGTTGTTAAAGTTCGGTTTGAATCAGATAAATACAATTATAAGACATTAGGTGAAAGTTTTAAAAGTATATACAAAGAAGATCGTTTTAAAGGATTCTTTAGAGGATTTGGTGCAACTTGTTTAAGAGATGCTCCTTATGCTGGGTTATATGTTTTGTTTTATGAACAATTGAAAGAATATGGTCCAATGATAATAGCCAACCGTAATAATCATGACTCTTTATCAATTTCGCAACAAGCAGTAGTGAATTCTTTCAGTGCAGTTATAGCTGCTTCTTGTGCAACTACAATAACAGCACCATTCGATACCATCAAAACAAATATGCAAATTGATCCAAAAAGGTTTTCATCGTTTAAGAAAACGGCTAATTATTTGATTAGTCATAACTGGAAAAGACTTTTCGATGGTTTAGGGTTAAGGTTAACGAGAAAAGCAATGAGTGCTGGTATTGCCTGGGGTATTTATGAAGAATTGGTTAAGCTCTAATGTACTTATAAATAATGAGCGTGACCTGTGTATAATTATTATAATCAACATGTACATAAATTTGAGTTGAAAAATAAGTTGGAAACTATTAAGGTTTTTATATTTTTTATTAGTCTATGTAAATTTGATGGAGTCCCAATGTTCAATCACTCTTTTAGGTAAAACAAACTCAGTATTTAGTCCATCCAACTCTCCAACACCCAAAATACTTAGAACTGAAAGTCCTAAATAAGAATGCAATGGATCTGGCATTTCATCTTCTGCATTAGTTTTGCAAAATCCTCCCATATACGGATGTTGAGTTTGTGTTAATAGATAATTAATTAGCTTGTCTTTGTCAATCAAATCCTTAGATCCCAAAAGATCCAAAGATGCTAAACACCAAAACCCATAACATGTATCAGCGTACTTATTGATTCTACCATCAAATCCACCAATATCATCAGGATCTGCATCATCACTTTCTTCCACTTCTAATTGATTATAAGTATTAAAATCCAATTGTCGATGAATCAAAAACTCAATAGTGTCTTCCCAATCTTCGAGTTTTAAAGTATCAACCATTTTTAAAGCAGCCAACCCACAATACGTTAATCCAGCATGCGATTCAAGCATATTACTCTGACTCAACCCACCGTCATACGATTTAAGTGATTCAATATAACGAGTTAATAATTTAATATCGATATCGAAGTCTTCAGATGAATCCCATTTGATTATCTTTCTTATTGTTGAAGCAAGCATACAATATCTTGGATCAACATCACCAAATGGTTGATTATGTATATCCAAAAAAGGAGCAAATGATCCATCCAACTTTTGACATTCACATAAATATTTCATTACTTTAACTCTATTTATACGTTGTAAATCATCTCCAAGAATCAACAATAATTGCAAAGCAAAGCAAATTGATGCTATATTTGGTGGATCATACAACCCACTATCTTGATAACTCATTGAACCTCTAAATCCAAAATAGCTCTCAGTTTCAACAACATGAGAATACACCCATTCAATATGATACTTGATTTCTTCAGGTTTAAAAGTCTTGTTGATGGATTGTAATATATCTAGACCAGACAATGAAAAGTAACACATTGCTAATTTATTCGATTCTTCAGCTTCAAACTTAGTGGGGAGTAATCCTAAACAACGTTCAAAAAATTTGATGTGCCTTTTCTTATCTAATTGTGGTATTTCTTGTTCTTTTGAATTAACCATATTTGAATATGGTTTTAGTTTATGTTGAACTTGGGTTTTAGAAACACTCTGTTTTGTGATAAATAAAAAGAAAATGACGCCTGAACTTTTATTAAAAGCGCGAGTGAACTCCATGAATATTCTATTCACTGTTCACAAAGCTGTTTTACAAAAGATAATCAACTCTAACCAAATTAGAATATATATATATATAGAGAATTATATAGAAAGATAGAAAACATGTATTTTTGTTGAAAACCAGTTTAAACCGCAAATTAATGTAAAATTAAAAATAAAAAAAGCACAATGTAACTAAACAAATAAAAAAAACAAAGAAAAGCGTATTATATTAAGAGAGTATGGAACGAAAATGACATTAAAAATAAAAATACCCTGTTGAAGTGTGTATTTTTATGCAAAAATAAGAAAGAAAAAAGAGAAAGCATGTTTAATCTAATATAACAGTCTAACAGCAATACTGAACGGAGTACTTTCTAATTGTTGATGTAATGAATTAATATCATCGGTGGTAACACCAGAAATATCAGCCATTAAGTAAGCAACATCACCTCTTGAATCAGAAAATTGTTTTTCAATA
This sequence comes from Ambrosiozyma oregonensis (nom. inval.), assembly GCA_003706315.3. Taxonomy (NCBI): domain Eukaryota; kingdom Fungi; phylum Ascomycota; class Pichiomycetes; order Pichiales; family Pichiaceae; genus Ambrosiozyma; species Ambrosiozyma oregonensis (nom. inval.). Next base: position 189,169 of record PPKY03000013.1, read on the forward strand.
TTGTGATCAGATAAGATATGATTGACGGTCTTCAAAACACCAGGAACGTTTTGATGAATATATAAAATTCTAACAACATTATCTTGATCTAAATCTAAACCTCTTAAAGAAACTTCAGGGAAGTTAACGGCACCAGTTGAACTACCTTCGTTAATATAACTAGTTAAAGCAGTACCAACTTCGATACCGATAGAAGATTGGGCTTCTTCAGTTGAACCACCAATATGTGGAGTTAAAATAACGTTCTTCAAAGATTGTAATTCTGAAGTCCAGGTATTTAAAGAGTCATTGAACAATGGACCATTCTTAGCTGGTTCTTGAGGGAAAACATCAATAGCGGCACCAGCTAATTTACCTAATTTCAAAGCACTAATTAAAGCTGGAATATCAACGACAGAACCTCTAGAGTTATTGATCAAGTAAGAGCCATCCTTCATAGCTGCCAATTGGGTAGTTGAGAACATATTCTTGGTATCAGCAGTTTCTGGAACATGTAATGTGACAAAGTCAGATTTGTTTAATAATTCTTCTAAAGTAGAAGTTTGCTTAGCGGTACCTAAAGCCATAATCATTAAAATATCATAATACAAAACATTCATACCAAAAGCTTCAGCTAAAACAGATAATTGAGCACCAATATGACCATAACCAACAATACCTAAAGTTTTACCTCTAATTTCCCAACATTTGGCAGAAACTTTATTCCAAATACCATTATGTAATTCAATTGATCTATCACCCATTTGTCTTGATAAAGTAATAATTTCAGCAATTGTCATCTCAGCAACAGATCTAGAATTTGAGAAAGGAGAATTGAAAACAGCAATACCATGTTCAGCAGCAAATTCTAAATCAACTTGATTAGTACCGATACAGAAACAACCAATAACAACTAAATTCTTAGCATGCTTTAAAACATTAGCAGTTAATCTAGTCTTTGATCTAATACCAATAGCATGAACATTCTTGATTTTTTCAATAAGTTCTTCTTCACCTAAAGAAGTCTTATAAAATTCAACTTGGTAACCTTGCTCATTGAAAATGTTGATTGCAGTTTGATTCACATTTTCTAATAATAAAATTTTCATATCACCAGTTGAAAAAGGTTTCAAAGATTTAGTTGGTTTAGTGGCACCAAAACTTTGAGTTCTGGTTCTCATTTGAGTTGTAACGTAAGAAGATGTTGGAGAAGTTGAAACAAAGTTAGATGGAGAAGAATAAATGGCAGCATTTTGAAAGTCTTGAGTTAATTGACTGATTGGAACAGGGGAAGACATGTTAATGGAGATTATATAAGGATTTAGTGGATTTAGTGGATAAATGTTATGGAAAACGAACAATTACTTAGTCAATATCAACTGAACAAATGTGATATTGAGGAAACTTAAGTGTACTTATATCTAACTCAACAATTAAACGAGAAGAGTCATCATCATGCATTTAAAAAATAAAAAACAGTCAAGGATCAAGGTTGCGGCTTTGTCACGTGCCACCATTTCAAAAACCTTAACCACACAGCCGCAATTGTGTATTGTTTTCAATCCCCGCGGTGCTGCTGACTTCTTTGCAGAGAAGTCACACAGAGAAGTCAAAAGGGTGTGGTTTTTCCCAACCTCCTGAGACTCCTCTTCAACACACATCTGCTGGAAGATTAAAAGGCTACAATGGTCTTAAAGTATCCAGGGACCTATATTAACCGGAAACTTAGAATAGCTTACACTTGCTAATCAAAAAATATGTTGGCCATGTTAACAGAATTTTTCCCAACAATAAATTAACATAACTCTAATAAATTGCAATTTTACTTAACGAATTGGTCACACCAGATGTCGCAATTTTTAACCGGCGAAGTCCCGTAATATGGATTTCATATAATAAGTAATTGCTTATCGCACGTGCTTACTACAAGGGTTATTATGCCCTATTATTATCACGTGTAATTTATCACGCGATTCATTTTTATCGAGCCGCTCAGCGAGGTTTTTTTTCACCTCTTGAACAAATTGTAAAACCTCTGGCTAGTACCCCTTCCACACAGACTCTCTGATTCCCTTCTACCTTCCCTATCCAAGTATTGTCGATTGAAAACCAACAACCCCGGCTTTCCACGTTATATTCCGACCTTATCTAAATCAAATCAAAGTTTAATCATGTCCGGTGCTCCAAGACAACAACAACAACAAGGTGGTCCAAGAGGTGGCCCAAGAAGAGGTCCAGGTGGTAGAAGACCAAGAAGAGGTCAATCTGAAGAAAAAGGTTGGACTCCAGTTACCAAATTAGGTAGATTAGTCAAGGCTAAGAAAATTACTTCTATTGAAGAAATTTACTTACATGCTTTACCAGTCAAGGAATACCAAATCATTGATGAATTATTACCAAACTTACAAGAAAAGGTCATGAAGGTCTTATCTGTTCAAAAGCAAACTAGAGCTGGTCAAAGAACCAGAATGAAGGTTGTTATGGTTGTTGGTGATTCCAACGGTCACGTCGGTTTAGGTATCAAGGCTGCTAAGGAATTAGCTACTGCCATCAGAGGTGCCATTATCATTGCCAAATTATCTATCATTCCAGTTAGAAGAGGTTACTGGGGTTCCAATTTAGGTGCTCCTCACTCTATTGCTAACAAGACCTCTGGTAAGTGTGGTTCCGTTAACGTTAGATTAATTCCAGCCCCAAGAGGTTCTGGTATTGTTGCTTCCCCAGCTGTTAAAACCATGTTACAATTTGCTGGTATTGAAGATATTTACACTACTTCTTCTGGTTCTACCAGAACTTTAGAAAACACTTTAAAGGCTACTTTTGCTGCTATTGGTAACACTTACGGTTTCTTAACTCCAAACTTATGGAAGGATTTCGCTTTAACTGAATCCCCATTAGACTTATACTCTGATGATGCTATCTCTAAGAAGAAATTTTAAATTTAGTTAGATAATAAACAATTTTATAATTTTATAATTTCAAGTATCATTCATTATTGTTAGTAATTTATTAAATCTTCTGGAATTTCCTTAAAAGTTAATTTGAGTTAACTGTAATTAGTATTTTTTCTACAACAAAATAATTTCAAAGCTTATCACTAAACGTTTCATTCCCTACTATAAATTCTACACTACAAATTCTAGATATTTATCTATAAAATGGGTAATCATAAAACAACCCAAAACACCCCTAAAAACTCATAGGAGATGATAAAATTTAAAAAAAAGGTAAAAAAAAAATAGATAAACTTACAAAATAAAACAAAACAAGACAGTAAAACAGTAAAATAAAATAAGATAAAATATAAAAACAATTTGACAAAACACACAAAGCAAAAAAATAAAGAAGATTTATTTGAGATACACATAACTAAAGCCAAAATAAAAGAAACATATTCAAATGTGCAATGAATCCAATAAAAACACATTAGTCTTTCTAAGAATTGTAGTTTCAATAAACATATGATTATTTTTTCTCTGTGAATTATTCAAACTTCTTGAATAGGGGCTTGTTCCATGACTTGATCATCAGGAACAGCAAATTGTCTTTCACTAGTAGAGTTAGCAGTAGCGACAGTTTCAGAGTTCGGGTTGTTAACCCAAACCATGTTATTTTTACCAGCATTTAATTCTCTTCCTTCAGGATGTTTAAAAATACAGTTTGCATTTCTGCAGTTAATACCGAATCTACAGTCATCGCCAATTGGATGTTGGAAATAACAATCGATTCTGGTACAGTTAGCACCTTCACGACAGAAAACCGAAGAAGTAGCATGTCTTTTTGGACATCTCTTATTCTTACAATAATTTCCAAACTTACATTGTTCTAATGTTTTTTCAAGAGCATTTGAAAAACCACCGGCAGCTGCACCATTTTCAGGAGTAAAATTTGGTGATGAGTGTGCTTTTTGACATTTTTGATCTTGACAGTCTTTGTTTTCAGCACACCATTGTAATAATGTAACTTTAGCATCTTTGTTTGATGGGGTAGGATGACCAAATGGACATAGTTCCTTTTGACAAATAGCACCGAACTTACACAAAACAATTCCTGATTGTTGATTCAGTTGCCTACCAACTTCTTTTGAAACTTGATTTGAAATACTACTATTGTTGTTTTGTCTGTTCATTCTGTTACGTTTGACATTTTCATATTCAGCAATTAATGCGTCGTCTTCACCTGGATGTAAGTAATTACAAGTTCCCGGTGGGTTAGGACAACCTGGAAAAGCAAAACATGCTTTTGTAGGATGAGAAAATTGGCAATTTCTTTCTTTACAATGTGGAAAAAATTGACATCTTTGAGGAGCTTTTCTTTGTGGAACTAAATTAATTACAGAGCCATCATTAGAAATACTTTTATCCATTGCATTCATGAAATTAGTTGCATTTTTTAAAGCAAAATTCTTTCTGCCACCTCTTGAAAAGCCTTTTGAAATTCCACCTCTACTGCTAACGCCAAAACGTGGTCCACCTGGGAGGCTAAATGGTTTAAAGCTTTCTGGTGTCTGTGTTGACTCAGTTTCCATAAAATGAACTTGTTGTGATTGTTGAGGTTGTTGAGGAAGTTGAGGAATTTGCTGTGTTGCTTGCAATTGTAATTGTTGAGCTTGTTCCTGAGGCTGTTGAGATTGTTCCTGAGGCTGTTGTTGCTGTTGTTGCTGTTGTTGCTGTTGTTGCTCTTGTTGCTGTTGTTGTTGTTGTTGTTGTTGTTGTTGTTGTTGTTGTTGTTGGTCTTCATTAGATGATGGTGCACCACCTTGTTGTAGTCTAAGGATTTCTTGAAACACAGCTTCAACGAATGATCTGTCTATCACATCACCAAATAAAGCAGAAAATTCTTGAACTATTTCATCAGGTGTTCTATTATTTGAAATGAGCACTAGAAGAAATTCAGCAACATAAGTTGAATCTTCATTAATATTCAAGGATTGAAGTTTTTGACTAACGTTCACTTTAAGTTGTTGAGCTAACTCTGAATCTAAATCTAAATTTATTTGAGACATAATTTAACAGTGGAGAAATCGTTTATCTTAGTAGTGTAATTAAATTTATATAAAAAAAATAGAGAAGAACAAGAAGGGCATAAGTTTCAGTGTGTTTTTAAATCTCTGTTTATTAAAAAAAAACCTCACTCACTCCATCAAGGGCAAAAAAAAAAAACTATGATAAATAAAAAATGTAGGAAAATTGTTACACGATGTACGGGTTTTGCTTTCACTTCAAAATTGTAGGAAGTTTTTTGTTAAAAATATACAATGTACGGGTTTCACTTCAAGCGTTTGGAATAAGCTAATAAAAAACTCAATGTAATTGCACTTGTTAATAACAGTGTTCCTACTGGGTATTCTTCGATAAATTCAATAACAGGAGATGCAGTATTTCGAGATTCTGGTGATTGAAAACTTTTATTTTTCTTTTTTCTTTGTGCGATTTTAGATTTGATATCCAGAACAAGAGTAATATTTGTATCTCCTTCTAGTGCAGTTTCCAAATCTTCATCTCTGTCGATAGCAATTAAATCTCCGTCTTCATCAATATAACTTAAATCATAAATACATTCATCCAAATTTATTTTAATTTTACTCGTAATTTTTTTCTTAATTTCAGCCAATTTACCAAATGTTGATAGGTTAACTTTTAATTTGTGAATTTTACCATTTAAATGTAATCCAACATTTTCAATAATTTTTAGTTTGAAAATAACACCCATAGAAGAAGAAAACGTAGTGCCACCTCCCACAGTACCACTCAATGGTCTTGAATCAGGAATTTTGATAAAAGAATCAACATTAGGAATTGATGGGGTGAGTGGTGAAATAAGATCAGTTGTAAAATCAAGGGAATTTGTTAAATTGGAATGAACTGACGGTAACTTTTCAAAGCTCTCATGAGCAGTGGTAGTTTGCTGACTATTTGTGTTAACTAATAATTGATCATCTATTTTAGAAGGGTATATCGTGGTTGAATGTAAATTTCTACTTAATAATGAACTTTGCTTTGGAGTATGACGATGAATATATTGGGGTTCTTGTTCTTGTTGCTGAAGTTGTTGATGCTGGTACTCCTGATGGTGATGGTGATGATGATGCTGCTGTTGAGACTGCAGATAAAGATTACGATTCTGAAAATTAGTTGAACTCCGTCTAGAACGTTCTGAAGAGTCAATTGCACTTAAAGGTTGATCTAAGGATTCCCAAAATCTATCCCAAGCAGGGCCACTTTCAACGTTATAGGAATATTGATGAGCAACATCACTTATATTATCAAGAATATTTAAAGCTTCATTTGATCTTCTTCTGCTTAACCAAGGTTGCAATCTAGCACCATCCAGAGTCTTTAATAAAGCATAAGTTAATTGTAAAACACTAACCAAACCAGTAACTTCACCAGATGCATCTTTCACTGGTAAATTTAAAAATTTTCCTTCATACATGATTCTTAAAGCAGTATGGATAGATAAAGTCTCATCAGCAAAACTTGGCTTGGGAGTCATTATTCTAGCTACAGCTGTGGATTCTGGATTCAATTCATTTGCTAATGCTCTAAATGCGATATCTTTACTAGTTAAAATCCCAATAATATGTTCAGTTTGTTTTGTGAAAGAAGTTGAATCACAAACTAAAGTAGCTGTAGTATTATGCTGTTTTAATAGTTTAGCAGCATCTAAAATAGAGGTTTTACTATCGATGACTATAGGCGATACTATATTCAAATCAGAATCTTCCAATATGATTTTTAAATTTGGTTGCTTCATTATATCAATTAGATTCTTCAATTCTTCTACAATTTTTTTTTTTCTTTCCAAAATTCTGAGATCTAAAGCACCGCTATTACTAGGACTTGTATTATCAACTTCTAAACCACCAATAGGATTAGCGTCAGTAAAGGATTCAATAGTTTCAGGTGGAGATTTGATAATATTATATTTACTAAATTCAAGTTCATTTTGAGTTTCTCTTAAATCATCAAAAGTTGTTTGTAATCTTTGTGATTCTAAAGACATTTTTTCTAGTCTAATCATAGCATGATAAAAACATTTTGTTATATTTAGAATTCCAACAACAACTTCTGACTCATCAATTAATGGCAAATGCCTAATTTTTCTTGTAACCATTAATCTTAATGCATCAGTAGCACTGGTTTTAACAGAATCAAAATAAGGATTCTTTGTCATGATTTCACTAACATGAGTTTCAGGATCATTTTCACAAGCTACAATTCTATAAGCTAAATCCCTAGCTGTAATCAAACCAACTAATTTACTAGTAATATGATCTGTTATTATAAGACAATGATTTCTAGATTGGTTCATTAATTTTGATGCCTCCAACACCGAACAATTATGAGCACATTGAATTGGTACATCTGCTATTTTTGCAATAGAATTAGAAGGAACAGTTAAAGAATTTTTGAGGTCTAAAGAGGAAGTATTTGATCGTCTGTTAAATGATGATCTTCTAAGACTTTCAGACATTATGAATGGTTATAAATTACCAATGATATACTAGGATTTTTTGTAACTTATTAGAGATAAAGATCACAGTTTTGGTAAAGGAGTTAAATGAACTAGGAAGTATATCATTAAAAGGAATTGGATTCTTAATGTATAAAAATGTATGATTTGTAAATTATGTGTTATTTGTCGTGTATCGTGTATCGTGTATCGTGTATTGTGTATCGTGTATTCTATATTGTATATTGTATATTGTATATTGTATATTGTATATTGTATATTGTGTATTGTTGTGTATTATGAATTGTTGATCTAGTAAATTGCCTTTCTCGAAGGCACGATAAGAAAGAGCGGAGATCAGTAAAATGAGTCGAGTCTGAGAAGGGCACGGTAAAAATTTTGACAGGTTCAGAGCAGTTGCCAACTGGTCTGATCAATGAGACGTGGACGTGTATTTAAAATTTGAATTGGAAATTTTAACTGGAAAAATGCAAGAGTTAGGATATTAAAAATAGTAATATGAAACATGAAAAGTGAAAGGGGGAGTAAGGTACTGGAAGTGTTGGTTATTTATTAATCGATAAATCATTTTTGAGCAATCCTTGTTTTATTAAGACGAGATGAGTACAGATACTGGTCTACAAATATGCATACAGTATATAGATCAAATAAAGTTAGTCCTTTTTATTTTAGATCCATCAATCAAGAACTTAAAAAGCTAACTATTTTTCGATTTAGGTGGTGCTCTAGTCTTGATTGGTATTCATTTAAGGTGATTTTATAGTAATCAGGTACGATATGAGTGTTATAGGTAATTTCTAGTGTTTTCATTGGCTCTATATTGCTCATATTTATTAACTATGTGAGAAGTAGAGAGGAATGAAATCATTATATAGTACAGTTTGTTAAACAACAAAAGTAGAGTTGTGAAAAGGCTGGTACTATCAAAATCAAATGAACTTCTCATAATAGGGCGTACGTACCCTTGTAATTTAATTCAAGTGCAACAAAGCTTTATAAGAAACATCATATAGCACAACAGTTTAAATGTTATGCCGTAAATTGAATCACATAATGCCAAAGCAAGACTGAGAAATGCAGGAGTAAAATGTATAGTGTGATCTTCCACATTCATATGCTCTCCTTTTAAACGTTACATTTACAAAAAATAAATACTATCAATCCATTGGCTTGAAAAATGAAATGCAGAAACAAAAAAATAAATAAATTACAAAACGGTTGTATCTAAAATTTAAAGTTTTTTAAGGTGACTTAATAAGGGACACTTTAGTGAAGATAATTTGAATTTGAGCATGGTCTTCTTTTTGTATTAGGCTTATAGCATAACCTTTATTAAGATTACAAAGTATATGTTTTTTTTCGATTTCCTTATTAGTTGAATTACATTGAACAAGTCAAAATCAAAAAAAGAGTTAATTTTAAAACATTACAAAATTACAAAATACTTCTAGTCAAATTTCATTTCATATATATAATGTGGTTTTTTTTTCTTTTATTTTCGATACCTCCTGGTCTCCTGGTGCCTGGTGCGTTTCTTTTTCCGCTCTTGTGGGATCAGAAATCACTAATGAATCAGGTTTATGAAAATCAAAATCAACGGCGCTGTGTGAAAATTTTTAAAGGGAGTTGAATAGCGGCATCGTCCCTTTGGGTCGAAGTCGAGATCGAGATCGAGCTAGAGTTGGGCCTTTGCCCGTACACGACTCTACTGGGGCTCTCCCTCCTGCCAGTCCTACCAGGTTTCATCCCAATACGGAAATATTGAAGGGTCGGATATGAAGGGTATATAGCTTTGTTAGAAGTATACTTTCACTTCCGATCATATTGTGCCCAGAGGACCACTGCGCCGCGAGCACCGCAGGCAACGTAATTAGACTTCCAAATCGGGTCTAAGCATGCGCCGCACTGCGTCACTTCCTCTGAACCCGGTGGCCTGTAAATCCCCCCCCCCCGTATGTGGTTCCCTTCCTCTTTGGGTTTTGGGTTTTTTTCAGTTTGTGCGGCCATCGTTCGGCTCAAAACTATAAATATAAATCAAGTAGGATCCCCCCCTCAAGCAGCTTTGGCTGTTTCTCTTTTTTAACATATTAGTCTTGGTTTCCTTTCCCTTCTTATATCTTTATATCTGCTACTGCTAACTCACACTCTTTTGGTTATATTCCACATATTTTAACTTCACTCTCCCTATTAGACCTTTTCATTTTTTTATCGACTCTTCAAAGTTCGTGTCCTCTCCTTTAAGAAAGTCTTATATTATCCTATCCTTATTATATTATCCTATTTTAAAGTTTTGTCAACAGATTACAATACAATAAACTTAACTCACTTAGTCATTCCCTCTATTAAATATTAAAATTATTCAAAATGAAATACTCCCACGTTATCTCAGCTTTAGCTCTTTCCTCCTTTGCAGGTGCTGCTCCTGTTCATGTTCATCATCAACATATGCATAAGAGAGACGTCGTTTATGTTACAAATACTGTTGTCGTCGATCAATATGGTAATGCTTACACTGATGCTGCTTCTGAAACTTCAGCTTCCGCTACTGCGACTGTTGCAGCTGATGATAAGCAAGCAAAGACCACTACCAATGTTCTTTCTACGACTTCTTCTTCTTCCGCCTCTCCAACTGAATATACTTCTTCCACTAAGGAAGCATCGAGTTCAACCTCTTCTTCAAAATCTTCAGAAACTTCTTCTTCTTCTACCAGCTCTTCAGGTAGTAGCTCTTTTGAAGATGGTACTGTTGCATGTTCCGACTTTCCATCTGCTTACGCTGGTGTCATTTCTTTAGACTGGGTTGGATATAATGGTTGGGCTTCTATTATGAACATGGATGGTGAAACCTCTAGTGAATGTACTGACGGTTATTACTGTTCTTACGCTTGTGAGGCTGGTCAATCAAAGACCCAATGGCCATCTGACCAACCTTCTGATGGTAGATCGGTTGGTGGTTTATTATGTAAAGATGGTTTCTTATACAAGACTAACTCAAACTTTGACTCATTATGTACTTCTGGTGAAGGCTCTGCCACCGTTGAATCTTCTTTAGATGACGTCGTTGCTTTATGTAGAACTGATTACCCAGGTTCTGAAAATATGGTTGTTCCAACTGAATTAAAAGCTGGTGGTTCAAGTGATCTTTGTGTCGTTGACAGTGACAACTATTTTGAATGGAATAATGCTAAAACTTCTGCTCAATACTATGTTAACAATGCTGGTGTTTCCGTCGAAGATGGTTGTGTCTGGGGTACAAGTAGTGGTACCGTTGGTAATTGGGCTCCATTAGTTATTGGTGCCGGTTACACTGATGGTTTAACTTACTTATCTTTGATTCCAAATCCAAATAACAAGAATGCTCCAAACTACAGTGTTTCTATTGAAGCTGCTGATGGTGGTTCTATTGTTGGTGATTGCTCTTACATCGATGGTTCTTTCTCTGGTTCCTCTTCAGATGGTTGTACTGTTACTGTTAAAAGTGGTAGTGCTGTCATTAAATTTTACTAGATCATTCATTCTTGAAGATTGTGATGGTGTGGTACCTTTGTTCATTTTTTAACTAACACCTTGACATATCTTCTGTTTTAGAATATTTTTTTAAGGTTTTTTTTGACAATACACTCTTATGTACCACTATTTTTTAAAATTATTTCTATTAGCTATGATGTGTTTTTTTATTTTTTTTTGCTTATTGATTGATACCCTCGTTTAGTTGTTAAATTTTTAGTTTTTAGTTTCAATTATACTTCCTATTTTATTAGAATTATAATCATTTGTTAATTTAAATCCATTCTGGGGGCTCATGTTCTTTTTCTACTCTTGGTTTATTCTTCTCAACAATCTTGATATGTTTTTTTTTCCATTATGAGTTCGTTCCGTTTTTTTTGCAATTATGATTCCTAATTTCTTCGTTAGGAATTTGCTGCCCTATTCTTTATATTTTTGATTTCTTTTATTACTTTTTCACTTAAATCAAGCTATGTCAATTCAGACCACGCACGTCATACAATCGAAAAAAACCAAAAAAAGTAAGTAGAATAATAGCAAGGCTGATCAGAAAGAAAGTGATATTTCTTGTAATTGTTTGTTGTGTAGTTTGCCTAGAATGGTCTAAAATGGGATGTATTACATTTGTCCCCCTACCTAGCAATGCTATTATTGTTTTCTGAGTAGCCTGAGTGGTTTTTACAGTCTCAAGATCCCCTCAAATTGGAAACATAGTCATTACTCATGCGTAAACAACAGAGCAAAAATATTACTAAAAATAAATAAAATAAGTAAAATAATAAAATAAACCACATGTTGTGATCACGTGAGCCATTCAGGTTTACCCGGTGCAAAGATGGTAAAATATTTAGTTTACGTCAGCAGCGGCAGGATAAGCAGTTAATAAAGACTCTGGGGGTAAAGCCCGGGAGGGAATGACAGCAAGATAATCTGATATAATTTCTAATTAATTTAATTGCCACTTTTTGTTCTTAGTGTCAATTTTACATATATCAAGAAAATGTCATCTCATAACCCAAGACATCTTGACTTTAACTCAAAGTATCCTCAATTAAACAATGATCCAAAATTTAAACCTGTTGATTCGATTTATGGGGCTAGATTACGTCAATTTATTGATGATGGAGGTGGATATTCTGGATTGATGTTACCTAAATTTTATATAGTTGAAAGATTTGATAATTCAAAACCAGCAACTGTAGATTCAGAAACTGGATATATTGATATTAAACATTGGCCTGCTCCAAAAGTCACTAAACCTTTGTTTCATGATGTTATTCCAGATAAACTACCAGATTTTAAGACAGTTCATAAAGGAGATTCATTTGGTCCTGCTTGGTCATCACATTGGTTTCAATTGAAATTTAAAGTTCCTCAACATTGGATTGATAAGAAGTATCCTGTAATTTGGAATTGGGATGCTGCTAATGAAGGTTTGGTTTTCAATGAAGATGGTTTACCATTACAAGGTTTAACTGGTAATAGAGAAAGAGATGAATTTATTTTTCCAAAAGAATGGTATGATGATGGTAAAGAACATACTTTTTATTTAGAAATGGGTTGTAATGGAATGTTTGGTGCTGCTCAACCTAGTTATAGATTAAGTCGTTGTGATGTGCTTGTGCCTAATTTAGAAGCTAGAGCATTATACTATGATTTTTGGATGATTAGCGATGCTTCAAGAGAATTAAGTGGTCCTCAAAAATACAAAGCTCTGGAAATTTGTAATAGGATTATGGATGTTTTTGATGAAACTGATATCACTACAATTAAACAATGTAGAGAAATTGCAAAAGAGTTTGTTGGCCCTAATGTCGATTCTGATAAAGTCTTTAAAGAAGGTGATTTGTTACCATATAGTTCAGTTTATGCAATTGGTAATTGTCATATTGATACTGCTTGGTTGTGGGATTTCGCAACTTCTAAGACTAAAATTGCAAGAAGTTGGTCAACTCAACTGAGAATGATTGAAACATACCCTGAATATGTGTTTGCTGCTTCTGCAGCTCAACATTTTAAATGGCTTATCGATTATTATCCTGACTTGTATAAAAAAATTAAAACTGCCGTTATGCAAGGTAGATTCATTGTTTTAGGTGGTTCTTGGGTTGAAAATGATACAAATATGCCTAGTGGTGAAGGTTTAGCAAGACAATTTTTACTAGGTCAACGTTATTTTCAAAATTTGTTTGGTTTCAAAAGTGATATTTTTTGGTTACCTGATTCATTTGGATATTCTACACAAATCCCTCAAATTTGTAGATTGTCTGGAATGCCAAATTTTTTAACCCAAAAATTGTCTTGGAATAACATTAATTCTTTCCCTGAAAGTTCTTTCAATTGGGTAGGTATTGATACTTCTCAAGTTTTGGTTCATATGCCTCCTGCAAACACGTATACTGCTTCTGCTCATTTCGGCGATGTTAAAAGATCAATTGAAGGCCATCACAATTTATATAATGATCAAAAAGGTATGTTGTTATATGGTAAAGGTGACGGTGGTGGTGGCCCAACTCCGGAAATGGTTGAAAAATTGAGAAGAATTAGAGGACTAGCAGATAAGGCAGGCGGAGAAATGCCAACTGTGCAAATGGGTTGTACTGTGTCTGATTTTTATAACAAGTTGAGAGAAGATACTGCAAATGGCTCCAAATTACCAACTTGGAGAGGTGAATTATATTTAGAGTATCATAGAGGTACTTATACAACACAAGCTAAGGTTAAGCATTTAATGAGAACTTCTGAGTTGCTAATGCGTGATTTAGAATATTTGGCAACTAAAGCCTCAGTTTTAGTTAAAGATTATAAATATCCTCACGCAAAAATTGAAGCATTATGGCAAGATATTTGTTTGTGTCAATTTCATGATGTCCTGCCTGGTTCTTGTATTGAAAAAGTTTATAAAGAAGACGTTTGGCCAATGTTGAGGAATGTGATTGAAAAAGAATACGAATTGATTACAAAAGCTTTAGATGTTTTAACTATTACTAAAGCTAACATATCTTCAAATTCAGTTATAAAATTGAGTACTTTACCATGGGAAAAATATGAAATTGTTGAAATTGATAATGTTCCTTCAAGTTTGAAATCAAGTTCTCAAAGTGATAAATATTTGGCCTTTAAAGGAACCGATATCTTAATTCCATTGAAAGAGAAAATGAAATATCCATCTTCAATTACAAAAACTGATGATGATCAATTCTATGTTTTGGAAAATTTTAAATTGAAAGTTAAAATTGATTCCAATGGTGTTATTGTTAGTTTATTTGACTTGTTAAATAAACGTGAAATTATTGATACTTCCAAAATCCCAGGTGGTAATCAATATGTTATGTTCGCTGATACCCCATTGAATTTCCCTGCTTGGGATACAGAACTATATTCATTAGAGAAATATAAATTGATCGAATCGTCAACAAGCATTGAGATTTTAGAAAATGGCCCATTGGTTTCTTCATTGAAGGTTAAACATCGCTTATCAGCCACTAGTTACATGAGTACTGTCATTTCACTAGATGGTATCAATGATTTAAATCAACTTACAATGTTGAAATTTGATTGTTTTGTTCATTGGGAAGAAAGTTACAAGTTCTTAAAAGTTCAATTCCCAGTTGACATTATTGCAGAGACAGCAAATTATGAGACTCAATTTGGTATCACCAAAAGACCAACCCACTTCAATACATCATGGGACACAGCAAAGTTTGAACGCTGTTGTCATAAATTCATTGATTATTCTGATTTCAATTATGGTGCTTCAATTTTAAACAATAACAAATATGGTGGTTCTGTTCATGGGGGTGTTATGACTTTATCTTTATTAAGAGCACCTAAGTATCCCGATGCTCATGCTGATTTGGGTGAACATCATTTCAAATATGCTTTCATGCCTCATGCAGGTCCTCTAGGTTATGAGACTGTCCGTGCTGGATGGGAATTTAATGAACGTTTGCATACTGTTTTTAACTCAGCTTCAAATGCTTTATTACAAAAATCTTCTTCTTCTTTGGTTACTATTTCAGGCGATAAAAATCTAATTTTGTCTAATATAAAAAGAGGTGAAGATGATTTCGATACTGATGATAAAGGTACTATTATGACTAACTTACCTAAGAAGTTTTCTGGATCACAAACATTAATTCTAAGAATATATGAATCATTGGGTGGTGCTTCAAAGGGTACCATCAGTATTGGTGTTCCTATTAAAAAAGTTTTCAAAACCAATTTACTTGAAGAAGAGCTTGAAGAGATTCCATTTGATGATACTGAAAACAAATTCAGTATAACTTCAAGATCTTTTGAAATATCTTCTTACAGAGTGGTTTTAGGTTAATTGTTCGTTTTGCTTTTTTTTATAAAACAACAACAACAAACAAAATGGTTTTTATGAAAACAAAAAAAAGTTAGTTGTGTTTTTCTCTTTGATTATGTGTCTGTCAATTTTTATGTACCTTGTTTAGCCCAATCTCACATTATTCTTTTGATGATAATCAGTAGCTACCATTTTATTCTTTGTCTTTTCTTTTGAGGTTTTGGTATTTTTTAATACTTTTTAGTATGTTTTTTGGTATAGTATTTTCTGGTTTTTGGATAGCTGCTAGATTTTTAGAGTTATTGTTCATGAAGTAAAATTCATATCGAAATGTGGTGCTATTGGTTAAATTTATATTAGTTTCTTTGTTTTTTTTTATGGTTTTATTTAGTTTTATTAAGGACATAGTTTTTAAAAAAAATGATGAATCGTCGCTCGACGCGCAAACCGACGCGAAAGTTCTCGCCTGGAAATTGAACAACGCTGGTTGATCAGAGAGGGTGGCAAAACAAACGGGCAAAAGACATCAAGAGGGTTTAACACAAGCCATTAGTAGACTTGAACACATTATTAAAACATTCGAAATGGCTGCCACAACATCGGCTGCTCCATACTTGTCTCTTCTTGATGAAGAAGATCCACAATTGAAAACATACGCTTTAAGTTCATTGAATAATTTAGCTGACCAACTATGGGCTGAAATTGCCAACAATATTTCTGATATTGAACAACTTTTTGAAGATGAAACCTTTCCAAGTAGATACTTGGCTGCCTTATTAGCATCAAAAGTTTATTATAATTTGGGTGATTATGATTCTTCTGTGAAATATTCTTTACTGTCTGGGTCACAATTTGATGTAAATCAAAAGACTGAATATGTTGAGACTATTGTTTCTAAATGTATTGAATTATATATCAAACAATCTCAAGCTAAGTTTAAGGATCCTTCAATTAAGATTGACTCTCAATTGGTTTCTATCTTTGAACAAATGTTACAAAAATGTGTTAAAGATGATGAAATCAAATTGGCACTGGGTATTTCTTTGGAAAGTTACAGATTGGATATTGTTAAAGCCATCATTGATCAACAACTGCAAGAGAAAAAAAGCGAAGAATCTGTTAGTGGATTATTATCCTACATTTTAACTTGTTCAACTACGGTTATTCCAAGTATTGAATTCAGAACACAAATTTTAAACAGTTTAGCTTTAACCTTATTGAGTCTAAACAGTCCAGACTATTTTCTGTTAACTAAGATCATTGTTCAATTGAATGACTTTAATTTGGTTCATAAAATTTTCAAAGATTTGTTGAAGACACCTTCAAACAAACTAATTGCATTTCAAATTGCATTTGATTTAGTTAGTGTCGCTTCACAAGAGTTATTAACAAAGACTATTGAAATATTAGATA
Source organism: Ambrosiozyma oregonensis (nom. inval.) (assembly GCA_003706315.3). NCBI lineage: Eukaryota > Fungi > Ascomycota > Pichiomycetes > Pichiales > Pichiaceae > Ambrosiozyma > Ambrosiozyma oregonensis (nom. inval.). The sequence goes on from PPKY03000013.1 coordinate 205,856, forward strand.
GAGATTCATCCATTGATCAATCTGACAATAGTACAATTAGATTAAAGAAAATTTTATCTGGTGTTCCAACTTGTGATTTAGATATTACTTTCTTGTCAAACAATAACAATACAGACATGTCTGTTTTAACTACTACAAAGAAAGTCATGGATGGAAGAAATTCTATGTTCCATTCTGCTGTTACCTTCACTAACGCTTTTATGCATGCTGGTACCACTGATGACTCTTTTTTCAGATCCAATTTAGAATGGTTAGGTAAGGCCAACAACTGGTCTAAATTTTCTGCTACTGCTGCTTTAGGTGTGATCCATAAAGGTAACTTATCTCAAGGTCAGTCCATTTTACAACCATACTTACCAGGGAGCACTTCTTCTCCATACACAAATGGTGGCTCTTTGTATGGTCTTGGCTTAATTTACGCTGGTCATGGTAAAGAAGTTTTAGATTATTTAAGAAAACAGGTTACTGATGGTAGTAATGCTACCGATAATAAGAACACTGATATTGTTTTACATGGTGCTTGTTTGGGTGTTGGTGTTGCTGCTATGGGATTAGGTGATGATGATATATATGAAGAATTAAAGACTGTTTTGTTCACCGACAATGCAATTGCATCTGAAGGTGCTGCATTAGCTATGGGTTTGGTTATGTTAGGTTCTGGAAGCGAATCTGCTGCTCATGATATGTTCACATATGCTCAAGAAACTCAACATGAAACAATCATTCGTGGTTTAGCAATCGGTATTGCTTTACTATCATATGGTAAGGAGGATATTGCTGAAAATATAATTGGTCAAATGTTAGGCCATCAAGACTCAATTTTGCGTTATGGTGGGTGTTTCACTTTAGCCTTGGCTTATTGTGGTACTTCAAACAACAGCGCAATCCAAAGATTATTACATATCGCTGTCTCTGATTCTTCTGATAATGTCAGAAGGGCTGCTGTTTTATCATTAGGTTTTGTTTTACTTCGTGATTATACAAATGTCCCAACTATTGTTGAACTATTATCCCAATCTCATAATCCGCATGTCCGTTATGGTACTGCTATGGCGTTAGGTATTTCATGTGCGGGCCGTGGTTTACAAGCAGCTATTGATGTTCTAGAACCATTATTAAAGGATTCAGTTGATTTTGTTAGACAGGGTGCCACAATTGCCAAATCTATGATTTTAATTCAGCAAAATGAAAAAACATATCCAAAAGTTAAAGAATTCAGAGAGAGTCTTGCTAAGAGTATTTCAAATAGACACGAAGAAGCATTAGCCAAGTTCGGGTCTGCTATAGCTCAAGGTATTTTAGATGCTGGAGGACGTAATGTTACTATTCAATTAGAAAACACACAAACTAACACATTAAACATGAAAGCTATTGTGGGCTTGACACTATTCACACAATTTTGGTATTGGTTCCCATTGACACATTTCTTATCATTGTCTTTTTCTCCTACTTCCATTATTGGTGTGACAGATGACTTGAAAGCTCCCAAGTTTAAGATTAACTGTCATACAAAACCAGATGTATTTGGATATCCACCAAAAGTTGAAGCACAAGTAACCAAGCAAGCTGAAAAAGTTGCCACTGCTGTTTTATCCACAACCGCTAAAGCTAGAGCTAGAGCTGCCAAGAAGGACAAAGCTAATAAGAAGGAAGAAGATAAGATGGATATAGATGAAGTTTCTCCGGCTGAAAATGAAAATGATAAAAAAGAAGAAAAACCAGAGGAACCATCAAGCAAAGAACTCGAAGATAATCAATATAAGTCTCTATATGTTAAAGAGCCTTACCAATTCGAAAACATGACTAGAATCCTTCCTGCTCAGTTCAAATATGTCTCCTTTTCTAAACAAGAAAGATTCGTTCCAGTTAGAAAGTTCAAAGGCATGAGTGGTATTGTTGTTTTGAATGATCAAAGTCCGGGTAAGCCATATGATAGAATTAAAACAGTCAGAGAAAAGAATAATACAGAAGCACCTATTCCTGATCCATTCACAATAGATGAAAATTTAGATAAAGAGCTTTTTGAGAATGATGACTAAAAAGGAAATTATTGTATAGTTTTATTTGTTTCTTTCCTTTTATATTCCTTATTTTTAATGTTTGTGTTACTTTTTTATAATAAATTTTTCTTGAAAAGTTACCAGAAGCTATACAATAAATAGCAGATGAGTATTTTATTCATTATACAGTCTAATGAAGTATATATTAACTACTTGAATCTTGATAGCGCACCGGATAAAACATCCTTTTCATCGTGAATACCATTTTCCGAATCAATCTTCTTCTTCCTTAGATCTTTTTCCTTTTGTAGAGCAGCATCAATACGTTTAGAACGTTCAGTAACCAAATTTTTCCTTTGTCTTCTCTTGAATTTACGCAAAGCAGAGTTCTTACCTTTAGTCTCTGGCTTAACTAATTGGTTGATATTTTCATTAGTTTCAGATTCCTTCTTTTCCTTTTTCTCTAGTTCATTCAAATCAGCACGTGTCATTCTCTTTGTTGTGGTCTTTCTATCGACAGTACCGATAACGTTTGGATCTAAAGTAATCATATCTGGAGACAATTTATTCATCAAAGATCTCACTTCGGATTGTTGTCTTTGTTTGGCTGATTCAAATGGATTCAATTCATATGCATCATAATTAGCTTCACCAGAACCTGGAACAATTAATGAAGAAATACCTTTATCGTGAGAAGCACCCAAAATATCTTCAAATGGAACAAATCTCGTCGTTTGTATTTGGGAAGAAGGTATCATATGATTCATGTATGGTGACTTTTGTCTAGTTTTGAAGCAGTCTTTCCAAATTGTAATATGAGGTCCCCAACCTATTGAAATCAAGCCTGTCTCTGAAATATCCAATGTATTGGCTTGAGTTGGTGTATAATATGAATCAACTTCTTGGAATTTTCTAATATCCCATATTTTAAGTGTCTTGTCTGCACCTGCAACAGCCATATAATTACCATCCCTATTAACTGCTAAAGCTCTTACTGGGCCTCTACTGGCTTGAATCTTAGCTAATGGAGTAGCCATACTTGGAGACCATAATGTAACCTGACCATTACTATGACCTAAATGCATAACAGCATTCCATGGATTTTGTACCATACATTGTGTAGGACCTTGTTTAGTTCTATGTTCTGCTACTAGCTCACCTGTGGACACATCATGATATTTCAAAAACCCAGTGTGACCTGCAGTTGTAAGCAAGAAATGATATGGTAAGAAATCCAATAGTGTACAGTCTATATGTTGTTTCAATCTGTGTAACTCCATACCTGTTTTATCATATATAAAAACATACTTTTTTTGAGCAGCAGCAAAATACTGATCATTATGTAAATATTTAACGGCGTGAACAGTTTCATTCAAATGAAGTTCACAATCAAGTTTACCTAATCTCCAATCAATTGAAGCAATATGGCCCTTTTTACCTGCAAATAATAATTCTCTACCATTTCTAGAGTAGTCTAAAGTATATGGACCAAAGGTATCAAGGTTCAACTCGAATCTTTTGTTTGCTGTTCCAACATCAATTTCTTTCACAATTTCATCTTGTCTATACTTATAGGTCTTTTCCATACCTTCAGATTCTAAGAAACCAGCATCTTCTTGTAATAGTATATCTGTTTTTGCAGCTGATCTCACAGTGTCTTTATATTGTTTGTCTATTCTCTTTAATTTATCATTCAACTTTCTATCCTTCGTGTGGCCTGGTCTCTTTTTAGAGGAGGTTCTCTCATATTTCTCAGAAGGTGCCATACTTGGTTTTATTAGTGACGAATAATGTTATCTGAAATTCCAGTAGTCTTATATATAAATATCTGTGTAATATTGAAAAAGTAGAACATTTTGAAAAAACGTAAAATAAAATTTTGCTGAAAGCCGCACAGCTCAAAATTTCGGCTAATCCTCCAACCGCCAAATTAACTCGATGCTCAAGATGGTTCTTAAAATCCATTGCTACTCAGTTTTTTGAAATCACCCTGAATACCACACGAAAACAAAACAAATAATGTCAGATATATCAGCAGCTGAAAAGAGAAGGATATTAAGAGAGAAAAGATCAGCCAGAATGGCTACTAAAGGTTCTGATAGACTTAATAAGATTACTGGGGCAAATGGCTCTTTCATGCCAACTGATTCCCCATTGACCTCAAGTTCTACAGATTCAGCAACTTCAACTGAAAAATTGAACTCTAATGTTTCATCTACTCCATCTCCAACGAAATCAATGTTAAAAAGAGTATCACATGATTTTTCTGATGATCCGCCAACTTCAGACTTGAATTCTTTCTCTGTTTCCGATCCACCACATACTTCACCTTCAGAAGATATTTTAGGAGGTTCTAACGCTGATATGGAGAAAATTTTATCGTCTTTGTTTTCCAAAGGTCATGATCATAACTCTAAAAATGGAGAAATGCCTGATTTGGGTTTACCTGATGATTTTATGAAATTGTTATCTGGTGCCACAGGAAGTTCAAACATGTTTAATGAAGTCTTTAAAAATTCAGGAAATGCAAACACAGATCCTCAGCCAGATAAATCAATAGAAGAAGTTGAATATGATAAACAACTATTAGCTTACAATACACAACAATCCAAAAAATTAAGATTAACAGTTATTGCTTTACGTTTCATTGGACTTTTCTTTTTCATTTTTTATTTGATTTCAGGCGATTCCAATTCATACCCATCATTTACTAATTTAAGACCTAGGGTGACGCCAAGGTCATTTTTCAGTAGATTTAAATTTTGGGATAATGGTGATATAATTTTACGTGATGCTCACAATTCTTCGTTTTGGATGTATTTTGTTTTATTTGAAGTAATCAGTTCTGCTTTATATTTGTTTGCGTCTTCTAAATTTCCGAGACCACTAAGAGGTGGTATTGTTACATTCGTTGAAGGGTTCATTCCTTTCCATTTGAAAAGCTATTTCGATCTGATATTAAAATATAGTGATGTTTACACTCTTTCACTGAACGATTTTGCCTTTTCTATCATTTTGTTAGGTCTTTTTAGTACCGCATGAGCTGTGCTTATGTAGCAAATAAACAATACACATAGTTATACACATAGTTATACATATAGTTATACATATCAACACTTTCTTCATCTATACCCACTGCTTATTAGTTTTGGTAAGAGGTGAAAAATAAAGCAAGTTGTAAAGTAAAACTTTCTTGTAATTCATATAAATCATATAATGGAATTAGACATCTTTTATAGATCTCTATATATTCGTTTACTCTTAATTTACATATATAATTTAAAGTTTAAGGAATATAAAATTTCATTATATTAACAAATATGTATGTATAATAAGTATAGTCGAGTGTATATTTTAAGTGGATAAATTATTATAAAAAAGCTTTACAAAAATTTATCTAAAATCTATTCAAATCACAAAAGTGATAAAAAAACAATATGAGAAAGAAATAGGTTGGGTTTGGGCTTTAGCCATCAATTAGAAAAGAGAAGTAATAAAGTAGTAAATTTAATAACAGAAAAAGAACACATAGTAAAAATTCGACTATAATAACAAAAACGAATATATATCATAACATACCCTTAGAAGAACAGCAAACCGGAAACCAAAATACCAAATAAGGCACTATTAATTGAGTATTCTGAACCTATAATTCTACCTTCACCTTCGGAAACAGTAGCAATGGAAGCAGTAGAAGCAACTTTTTCCATGCTTGGAGTAGCAATAGCAGCCTTCACACCACCTTCTTGTTTCAAATGATATGACTCAGAAACTGAAGATGAAGCCAAAGAGGAAGCTGAGGATGAAGCTGAGCATAATTTTCCAACGCAATCGTAAACCTTTGTGGTACAAGAAGAAGCAGTACAAGCAACTGATGTTGACTTTGATGCTGAAGTGTATGTACTGAAATCACCCATACGAGCAAACTTTCCAGAAATAGCAGCATATGAAGAAGCCCTTGGAACGTTAGAAACTTTTCCAGATGAATAATATCCAATAGAACTGTAAGCAGCTGATCCAGTCATAGTACTAGTAGTGGTTTGAAGGAATGCCGGCAAACTTTCTTCGGCAACAGTAACTGAACCACCAGAATAAGAACAAATGTTGGATGAACAAGTCATAGTGTAAGTGTTACCAGCATTGATACTAACCATGCCCCATTTTTCAGACTTCTTGGTAGCTGTTGCAACGCTAGTAACAGTACCAGCACTTTCTTCTTCCCCTGATTCTGAGGATGAACCAGATGTTGAACCGTTGGAAGAAGAATCTGAAGAATCGGAGCCAGAAGAATCTGAAGAATCGGAGCCAGAAGAACCTGAAGTAGAATCATTAGAAGATGAACCAGATGAGCCAGATGATGAACCAGATGAACCAGATGTAGAATCATTAGAAGATGAGCCAGATGAGCCAGATGAACCAGATGTAGAATCATTAGAAGATGAACCGGTAGATGATGATGAGTTAGATGAATCAGATCCTGAGCCAGATGAACCGGTAGATGATAATGAGTTAGATGAATCAGATCCTGAGCCAGATGAACCAGATGTAGAATCATTAGAAGATGAGCCAGATGAGCCAGATGTAGAATCATTAGAAGATGAACCGGTAGATGATGATGAGTTAGATGAATCAGATCCTGAGCCAGATGAACCAGATGTAGAATCATTAGAAGATGAGCCAGATGAGCCAGATGAACCAGATGTAGAATCATTAGAAGATGAGCCAGATGAGCCAGATCCATAATCATTAGAAGATGAATCAAAAGATGCATCACTGGTGGTATAAACACCATTGCCAGCAGCAATAGAAGAGGAGACAGCAGAAGAAGTAGTGATGGTAGTCAAAACAGCCTTGGTTGGAATATCGGTAGAATCAACAGTAACAGTTATAAGAGTAGACTTTGCGGTACACTTAGCGCCAGAACAACCAAGAGTGATAGTCTTAGTACCTTTGACAGTGTGTGTTTGCCAATATTCTTCAGTGGTGTAAATAGTGGAAATATATGTGGTATCTTGATATCCTGAAGCTTCAGCAGCAGCAGCAGCAGCAGAGGAAGATGAGGTAACGGTAGAGACAACAGCCCTTGTAGGAATATCACTAGAAGCGACAGTAACAGTCATTAATGTTGAGTAAGCAGTACATAAAGCACCAGAACATCCAAGGGTGATAGTCTTGGTACCAGTGGTAGTATATGTGGCCCAGAAAGTGTCAGTAGTAATGTATGTAGTCAAATATGTGTAAGCATCATATTCGGAATCAGCATTATTACCAGTAGCTAAATTATTGTTATTTTCGTAAGATGAAACACCAGTAACAGTAACAACAGGAATTTCAGATGATGCAACAGTGACAGTTAATGAAGTGGTTGTAGCACTACACAAAGCACCAGAACAAGTTAAACGAACAGTATTGGATTCTCCAATGACAGTAATTGTCTCCCATTCCTCTAATGTGGTAGTGTATGTAACAGAAGATGACTCTTGAACATAAGAAGTGTATGAGCCAGCAGCAGCAGATGAGTAAGAGTCTCCAGTAACGGTCAAAACAGGGACATCAGATGATTCAACAGTAACAGTTAATGAAGTGGTTGTAGCACTACACAAAGCACCAGAACAAGTTAAACTAACAGTATTGGATTCTCCAATGACAGTAATTGTCTCCCATTCCTCTAATGTGGTAGTGTATGTAACAGAAGATGACTCTTGAACATAAGAAGTGTATGATCCAGCAGAGGCAGCAGAGGCAGCAGCAGCAGCAGCAGCAGATGAGTAAGAGTCTCCAGTAACGGTCAAAACAGGGACATCAGATGATTCAACAGTAACAGTTAATGAGGTGGTTGTAGCACTACACAAAGCACCAGAACAAGTTAAACTAACTGTATCAGAACCACCAATAACAGTAACTGTATCCCAGTCTTGTAATGTAGTTGTGTAAGTGATAGCAGCTGATTTTTGAACATAAGAAGTGTATGAGCCAGCAGAAGCAGCAGCAGCAGCAGATGAGTAAGAGTCTCCAATAACGGTCAAAACAGGGACATCAGATGATTCAACAGTAACAGTTAATGAAGTGGTTGTAGCACTACACAAAACACCAGAACAAGTTAAACCAACAGTATCAGATTCACCAATAACAGTAATAGTTTCCCAATCTTGTAATGTAGTGGTATAAGTGAGAGAGGATGATTCTCTAACGTAAGATTTATAAGTAGAGCCAGAACCGGAAACATTTGAAACTAAAACTTTGGTTGGAACAGCAGAAGCAGCAACAGTCATTGAAGTAGATCCAAATCCACAAATAGTTTCAGTACATGTGTAAGTAATAGTTTCACTAGATTCTGTGACAATTGAATACCAAAGTGTAGCTTGAGATATGGAAGAACCAGAAACGGCAGCAACAGATGAATAAGAGTCTCCAGTAACGGTCAAAACAGGAACATCAGATGATTCAACAGTAACAGTTAATGAAGTAGTAGTAGCACTACATAAAACACCAGAACAAGTTAAGCTAACTGTGTCATAACCACCAATAACAGTAACTGTATCCCAATCTTGTAACGTAGTGGTGTAGGTAACAGAAGATGATTCTCTAACATAAGATCTGTATGTAGAAGCAGCTCTTGAAGCACCGTTGTAACCAGAAGCAGCAGAAGCAGCGGCGGCAGCAGCAGATGAGTAAGAGTCTCCAGTAACGGTCAAAACAGGGACATCAGATGATTCAACAGTAACAGTTAATGAAGTAGTAGTAGCACTACATAAAACACCAGAACAAGTTAAGCTAACTGTGTCATAACCACCAATAACAGTAACTGTATCCCAATCTTGTAACGTAGTGGTGTAGGTAACAGAAGATGATTCTCTAACATAAGATCTGTATGTAGAAGCAGCTCTTGAAGCACCGTTGTAACCAGAAGCAGCAGAAGCAGCGGCGGCAGCAGCAGATGAGTAAGAGTCTCCAGTAACGGTCAAAACAGGGACATCAGATGATTCAACAGTAACAGTTAATGAGGTGGTTGTAGCACTACACAAAACACCAGAACAAGTTAAGCTAACTGTGTCAGAACCACCAATAACAGTAACTGTATCCCAGTCTTGTAATGTAGTGGTATAAGTAACAGATGCGTATTTGCTTGCATAGGAAGTGTATAAATTACCTTGAGATCTGGATCTTGAAGCGGCATGATAACCGGCACTAGAAACACCAGAGACACCAGAGGCAGCAGAGGCAGCAGCAGCGGAAGAGTCACCAGTAACAGTTAAAATAGGAATTTCAGAGGATGGAACGGTTGTAGTGTAAGAAGCAGTAGCTGCAGAACATAGATCACCAGAGCATGTTAAGCTCAAAGTGTCTGATTCACCGATAACAACGACAGTATCCCAATCTTCCAAAGTGGTGGTATAAGTAACAGAGTCTGATTTACTGACATAAGAAGTGTATAAGCCACCTCTTGATCTTGAAGCAGAGGCAAAAGAATTTGAAGGATTATAATAATTGTAAGATTTAGTTACAGAAGCAAATAAATACGAAGGATAGGAAGAACCAAGAGCAGCTGATTTAGAAGTGTAGTCAAAACCATAAGAAGAATCTGATGGATATTCCGATTTAGCATTGAATGATGAAGATTGGAATTTAGCTGATAATTCATTATTGTTTGGAGCATCAGAGGAAGATTGGCCTAAAGTGGAAGATAAAGACCCTGAAGAGCCTTGTAATGATGATGAGGTTAAATCGTAACCAGAAAATGGAGCAGAAGAATTACCGTAATAATAGGCTTCTGAACCAAGAGAGGAAACTAAAGCAAGTAAAACGGTACTTAAAATCATTTAAAAGTTAAAGGAATGTAAATAGTTGGTTTAATGAAAGTAAGTAGTTGGATAGAATAAGTTATTCTTAGGATAGATAGAATGGAGTGGGTGGTTGAGATGGTATCAATGAACTGTGTGATGAAAGATACTAATCAAGCTTCTTCTTATATTTTGGAAAACAGATTGAGAAATACCATATTTATAAGAAAAATACTTAGTCACTAATGATTGAGTGATATATGTATTGCTATTGAATGCTTTGGATAGCTGTTTCAAAAAGATTTGTGTCGTAATAAGGCAAATTTATGTATGCAATTTACACCCAAGACTTAAAGATTCAACAGGTTGAGAGATCGGCATGGTGATCGTTTGGGAAAGGGATATAAAAGGGGACTAAAAGTTAGATCTAGAGCTAGTCAACAATAGGGCCAAGCCAGTATTTTAATATGTTACAAGCTTAAATTAGGCCAAAAGAGAAAAAAAGAAAGACTAAAGAAGGAAGTTTTGTAAGAAGAAAATTGAATATTGAAACAATTCAGGTAAATAGTGTGAATGCACGACTACAAAATTCTTGAAATGTTTTTTTGGAAGCTCGTCTAAAGCATATTCACGTGTACTTTATAATCTAAATAAGGTTTACCTAAATTATAAAAGACCGATCGAATAAATATCTAAATATCTTGAAACGGTCTATTAAGTAATTCCATTCCGAAGCGCAGGGGAAGTAATTGAGGCCATATATAGAAGGTGCAGAGATGTTCTTGTTTTAGGTAGCTGTTACTCCAGTGATTCTTATTATACCATATATAGCATATATACTATATTTCATTTGCGGGAACGGAACTGGAAATTTCAGTAACCTTGGAATTACTTTTATTCTAAGATGGAATTTTAAGTTACAAGCCATCAGTTTAACTTGAATAAACCATTATGGTTTCGAAGTTAAACGTGATCTTCTTAAAGAAAATTTCTTGTCAATGAGTAGCTATTCTAAGCTTGATTTTAAGTATTGTTAAATATAAACATGATCTATTTAGGTATATTCTAGGGTCTAGGTCCATGTATGGATTTTATTTTAGTTGGTCTAGACATTCAAATTTTTGTAAAGAGGAAACTTGGAAATAGTTCAATATCATATAATTCACGTATAAATGATAGATTGTTCTTTTGAGGAATCATGTATTCACAACTGGGTTTTTACCTATATTTACTGCTTATTTAATTGGTTTTGAATTAATTTGAAAAAAAGTAGTCACAAAAGAAGGAATATCGAGTAATTATTTTTGCTTAGGCTGGAATGAATCTAAGCTTTTGAAATCATACTAAAATCAGAAGAAACATGGTCATATAGGCAGCAAACCTTTAACCCCCTCCATCTTTTTCTACAATGAATTTATAAGCAAAACCAATCTAACATTATACATTTAAGTTCAGATGTAATCTTTCAAAAGAACCTAAGAAAATAATAAACTTACTAGTATGAATAAATATAATAATATATGTTTAAATTTTTATATAAAACAAAGTATCTACATGAATGAGTATATGAATTATGAGGAACCAAATAAATAAGAACTAGATGAAGGTGAACATAAAAGAGAAAAATCAAATTAGAAAGTCATCAAGCATCATCAGACCCAACAATTTGTTCCCAAGTTTTACCTTCTTTCTTTAATTCGGAAGTGATATCATCCTTGATCTTTCTAGCTAACCCTGGACCCTTATAAGCAAAACTAGTATATAATTGAACAAAGGATGCACCAGCTCTGGCAAAATCTAAGGCATCTTTACCAGAGCTAATACCACCACAACCAATTAAAACTAAATCAGATCCTTTGGTATACTTTCTCAATAGTTTAAAAGAAGCTAATGAAATTTCTTTTAATGGTTTACCTGATAGACCACCAGCTTCAGAAACAATATCACCTCGAGTAATCATTCTATTAGTTGGTCTTTGAATTGTAGTGTTAGACATGATAATACCATCAATTTTAGCATCTTTTGCAGACTTAGCAATAGATTCAATTTCAGGTTCAGTTAAATCTGGAGCAACTTTAACTAAAATTGGAGGCTTGGTAGAGCCATCTAATAGTTTGCCTTCTAATTTATTTCTTTCACCAACAACTAAAGTTAGTAAATTGGTCAATTTAGATTCGTTTTGTAAATCTCTCAAACCTGGAGTATTTGGAGAAGAGACATTGATCACTAAAGCATCAGCATAAGGTCCAAATGTTTCAACACCTTTTAAATAATCTTGAATTTCATCACCAGTTTTATTTTTACCTAAATTAATGCCTAACAGTTTACCATCTCTAAAAGAATTGTCAACTGCATATGGGAACTTTGACAATAAGGATTCAAATCTTAGTCTAATACCAGCTAAAACATTCCAATGACCAGAAGAGTTAAATCCATATCTATTGATAACAGCATCATCTTGTCCTAATCTGAAAAATCTTGGTTTTGGATTACCAGGTTGAGCCAAAGGAGTAATTGAACCTATTTCAACATAACCAAAACCTAAATTAAACAAAGAGTCAATGGCTTCACCTTCCTTATCAAAACCGGCAGCCATACCAATTGGATTTGACAATTTTTTACCAAAGACATTGACTTCTAAAACTGGGTCATCATAATCATTTAACAACCTTGGATAAAGACCGTATTTCAGACAATTGACACCAACTATATGACCCTGTTCTGCATCTGTCACCAATCTAATTAAAGGACACCAAAAATATTCATTAATAGCAGATCTAGCATCAAGAGTATAGAGACCGACACCTAGTCCTAATATTAATAAAGTTGTTGAACTAGGAATCAAAGATTTCTCTGCGGTTGCCTTTGTGGAGCCCAATCTTCTAAAAGATAAACGTAGAGATGACAAACGTAGACTTCTAAAAGAATATGTAGTAAACATTTGAGTAAATTTGGTTTTGGTTGCTGTTGAACCTTATTTTAGTCGTCCTAGTTCGAATCAACATAGTGAAATCTTAAAATCTTGAAATCTTAAAATCTTGCTCATTTTACTCACGCGCTGCTTTTTAAACGAAATCACAAAAAGCACCAGATATTGTGGAGAAGGTGATTGGAGCAGAGCTGACCGGAAGCTACTGTAGTTATGAAATATCCCATAAACCTAATGATTAATTGTATAAAGAAAGAGTAGTATAAAATTTATTATATACATATATATTTATTTGGTTCCATTTTGCTGTCTAACCTTATCCCAAGCTGATGTGGTTGACTGTCCAGAATTTGTATTAGTAGATCTAGGATTATTATCCAAATCCAATCCGGAATTCAGAATATCATCATCAACTGTACCACTATAATTGTAATCAGAAGAGGTTGATTGTTGTGAGGAAGAAGGATTTCTAACTTTATCCCAAGCACTGGATATTTCTGTATTTTCAAATGCCGATGATGGTGATTGTGACAAGGAAGATAATTCCGATGATTGTAATGATGAAGTTGGTGATATTGATGAGATATGTTTATAGGCAGTTTGATTATCAGCTAGCGTTTTATCAATCACAAAAACGCTTTCTCCTTGATCTATTTTTCTTGGATCAGTGAATCTATATGAAGGATCTACGCTGGACTTATTGAAATAACCAGCCCAGAAGTAGGATTTAGAAATTGGAGCAGGGGTATTTTCAATAGCTTTACAAACAGCTGATTCATCACCATATTTATCTTTTAAATTTGCCAATCTTTTATTGAAGAGAGGAACAGCAGCAATGGAAGGAATAAAAGAAGATAAAATAACACCAAAGAAAACTGGGTAAGCTGGGTTAACGATTCGACCTTTCTTTTTCAGTATGAATGGAAGAGCAACACCCGCTACAAACCCAAACCCAGACATGTTTACAACAGTGCTAGTTGTAGTTTTGAAAAAAGTAGAAACTTCTCTTCTTTGTTCAGAATCTAACTCATGTTCATTATCATAAAACTTGATTGCAACTTCTTTGGCTTTTTCAAATAAGGCTCTGGTATCAGCTTCAGACATTGGGATGACAGTGGTTAAAATATAGGGTTATCAATTGGTAATACAGAATTAGAGATATGTGCAATTGAATTCAGGGTGTTTGGAGAGTAAAACCAGTAAAACTAAAAAAACCAGTTTATTAAGATTACGGGCTTTGTGATTTCGGTTTCAATTCAACGCGCCACACCTGAATATAAAACAGATTGTACAAAATGGTTAAAATATTGGGAGATAATCTAATGATTTAAATAAATGAAATATATATTTTACTAGATTCCTTATTTGAAGAATCAACAATAGATAAAGAGATTGATAAATTGAAGAATCAACAATAGGTAAAGGGATTAAAAGAACTAGAGAGGACAAGACTTTATCAAATTGCGCCACGTAATTCTTTTTACTTTGCCACATCTAATCTTTTTTTTTTTTGGATTTTAATTTTAAGGCTCTTTTTTTGAATTTTTCATCTATTTACCTAATTTTGATAGGAGATTATATAAATTTTATTTAATTTTTAAACTTTATTTAATGATGGTATTGATACTCCGGAAACCTGAAATTTTTGAACAGCATATTTTAAAACAAATTTTTAGACGAACTTATAAAGTATTAGCAATAGAAACTTCTTGTGATGATTCATGTGTAACATTATTAAACAGATTTTCTTCAACTCAACCACCAGTAATTATAGATGAAATGAAATTAACACTAAACTCGATTGAATCAGGGGGGGTTGTTCCTGCAGATGCAGCTAGTCATAATAGAAAATCCATTTCTTTAATAGTGAATGAGATAGTCAATAAAAATAAATGGAATACACCAAATACCAAACCTGATTTGATTTGTGCTACTAGAGGACCAGGAATGGTTGGTTCATTAGTTGGAGGATACCAGCTAGCAGTTGGATTATCTATTGGCTGGGGGATACCATTAGTTGGAGTGAATCATATGTTGGGACATTTATTAATACCTAGGTTGAAAACCAATGGTGAAGAGCCCAAATTTCCATTCTTAAGTTTACTTGTAAGTGGAGGTCATACTATGGTTGTATTAAGTACATCATTGTTCAAACATGAAATTTTGGTAAATACTTTAGATATAGCTGCTGGTGATGCATTAGATAAATGTGGAAGAGAATTGGGTTTAAGGGGTAACATGATTGGGAAAGAAATGGAGATATTTTTAAATGAACATCGAGACCAATGGGGGGAATTTGTTGAAATGGATTTGAAAGAACCAATGTTAAATGAATGGAATAGAAAAGATGTTTTAGCATATTCTTTTGCTTCTTTCATTTCACAAATTAAAAATTCAATTAAAAAATATCATGGAAATGAATTACCAAAAAATGAAGAAATTCGAGCTAGAATGGCTTATAATTTACAGAGAA
Organism: Ambrosiozyma oregonensis (nom. inval.); assembly: GCA_003706315.3. Taxonomy (NCBI): domain Eukaryota; kingdom Fungi; phylum Ascomycota; class Pichiomycetes; order Pichiales; family Pichiaceae; genus Ambrosiozyma; species Ambrosiozyma oregonensis (nom. inval.). The sequence goes on from PPKY03000013.1 coordinate 221,039, forward strand.
CTGTATTTCAGCATATGATTACAAAACTTAAATTAGCAATCAAATTGAATAATTTAAAAATTGAAAATTTTGTTTGTTCAGGTGGTGTTGGATCTAATTCAACTTTAAGAAATATGTTAAATGATCAATTAAAGCCCTTAGGAGTGAAGAATTTTTATTATCCGGAACCTAGATTATGTACAGACAATGCAACAATGATTGGATGGGCAGGGATTGAATTATATGAAAGTGGATTAACTACAAGTTTGGGTACTTCAGTGATTAGAAAATGGCCAATTGATCAAATATTAGAATTAGAAGGATGGGTAAAGAATGAGAAATAGCATCATACATATAACTTATATATAGAAAAAACTTAGATTATTTAGGAGATGGTTAAATATACACATTCATCTTGTATATATATATATAATGAGTATACATACACCAATTTAATAATTTTTGTAAGCATCATCAACTAACCTAGGAAAGATTCAGTAATATGATACGTTTCAACTAAACCTTTCCAAGTATCGTGATCTAAATTGAAAATGATGTGCGATTTCACATTAGGATGCAAAACGGATTTTCGAGTTGTGCTATTTGCTTCTTGTATGAAAGGTATTCCATCTGAATCTCTATTAAAGATTGCTCTTTCGTTATTAATTAGAAAACTAGTGTAAAATAAATTTTCAATAGTTTTACCAAAATCATTTGGATCGACAAAAAACTTATAAAAATTAATAGGTCGAGTTTGTAATGTTTGTAATTTATTAAAGCATCTAATGGCATTTGCAGAAGTATCATCTTTTTTATCTTCACTACTCAAATCAGTTGCTAGTTTTTCTTGAGCTGTTTTGGAAACATTTTTTTTTGAATCATCTTTAACTCTTGGTTTTATTACTCTTTGTTTTCTAATGATTTCTAAAGGTCCCAACAAAAAATCACAAGTTGCAGCTCTTCTAGAACATCCATTAAAGATTAATCCATTCGATAACCAATTATATTTAATCAATTCATCATCACCGATATTATAATGTTCAGATTGACTATCTTGGAATCTATCAGTAAACATACTAACAAATTGATTAAAATCTAAGAGAGTTTCAGAAACACCAAGTTTCAAATTTGAAGTTGCAACTTTTGCTTGATATCCAATTTCTTTCATTGTTGCTGCATCTTTAGCAACTAAATTAGCATGTATTGTTTTTTTACTTAGTAAAAATAGTGAATCTGCTTCATTTAATGAATTTGTAACTAAAGTTAATCCATCTTCTTTTGTTAAATCATTTCTCTGTTGGATAAGTTTCTTGCTTAATTTACGATATCTAGACTGTAATTCAAATTGTTTTTTATCTGAAATCAATTCTCTATCACGGTTGGTTATATTACCATCATCACTATCATAGTCACTACTATCACCACTATCAATATCACTATCACTATCACTATCACTATCACTATCACTATCACTATCACTATCACTATCACTATCACTATCACTATCACTATCACTATCACTATCACTATCACTATCACTATCACTATCACTATCATTATTCTCATTTTCTCGTTCAACAGTACCACTTCCAGTAGTTCCTCCAGCTATCATACTTTTCCCAATATCATCATCAGTAACAGATAAACTTAAATTTCCTTGTAGTGTAGTTCCATTTGATTGAAGTTTTTGTCTTTTAAATGATTCTTGATCATGATCTCGATCTTGTGATTCGATTGTTCTTTTCATTTTTATTTGTAATTTAGTCGTAATTTAGTTGTGATTTAGTGGAATATACCAGTATTGTTTCTTTCTTATAAATCTAATCGTATCTGATCTATGTAGATGAATTTTGTATAAACTTTACTACCTTTAATTAGTTGTCATCTGTTTCTGTTCTTTTGTGTATACTTATGAATGAATATGATACAAATTATTTGATCGATACTGGTTTCAAAAAAATGTTTACGCGTTGTACGTCGATCTTTTCTTTATTCTTGTATTTTTTGTGTTTTTGTTTTTTATTCTATTATTTATAAATAATTTATTTAATTAAAATTAATTATCTACCACCATTAGTTCTTCTTTTCTTTATGAAAAAAATGGATGTAATATAAATGACTTTGATGAAGTGTATACATATAGAAAAATGATAGATATAAAGAAAGAAAGAAAAGATGGATGAATGGTGAGTGAAAAAAAAACTAAAAGACCAAGAACTATACAAAAAAAACGATAAACGGTAAACGAAAAACGAAAAAACAAATACTTTGTTTGAAATAATAATTATAGTTAAAATTAAATAACCTAAAAGTAAATCTTTAAGAAAGCCAAGAAGAAGAAAGAATGGTGTGATATAATGTGTGGGAGTGATGGAAAAGAGTAGAAAAACAAGTGTAAACAACAACCTTAAACTAACTAAACTGGAAAACACAAACTAAGAAAGAAAGAAAGAAAGCACAAGAGAACACAAAGGGAAGGACAGCAGGGGATCAAACAAAATACAACTAAACTAAACTATACCGTTAAGAAAAAAACAAAAAGAAAACAAGCAAACAAGCAAACAAAGACACACATACTCACAGACATACACACACTCATTAAAAAGAGAATAGAACAAGACAAAGTTCATATATAATAGAAATTGAATATGTTAAAATTCAAGTCCTCCATGACTACTTCCAACGCCATTAATGGAATTATAAAAATCATTATCAACTAAATCATCACGTTGGAGAACTTCCTCTTTTTTCATAGCACCTATATCACCTAAATCTAATCCACCCATTAATTTTGTATTTGTTAAAGAACTATCTGTTATTTGTTGTACCCCTGATGAAGCTATTGTAGTTATATTTGTATCATTTTGTGTAGTTAAAAACATATCCAGTCCGTTTGGTGATTCAATTTTAATCATATCTTCAGCTTGAGCATTTGATAAATGAGATTGATGAGGAGCATGAAGATTCAGATTATTTAATGAAGTTGGGGTATCTGCTGATGTTATTGTTGTATTGTTTGCTTTATGATGTTGTAAAAAATGATCATCCGGAAGTGGAGAATCTGTCATAAATGCATCAACTGGATAATCAGTAGGTATATCAGAAAGTTGTTGTTGTTGTGGTTGTTGTGAAGTGTAAATTGGAGTTGGTTCTAAAATTTGAGGTTGTGGTGAAGGACCAGGAAATGATGAGCGATGAGATAATGAAGATTGATGGAATGAAACTAAATAAGAATTTAAATATTGTAGATATTCTAATGGACCAGTTAATAAATGTGGAACTGAAGAACCTCCTTCACCAACATGAGCAGCAACAACAGCTTGACCTTCGGAGAAATCTTCACAAATTGACCATTGATTAACATTTTCTTTACCAGTAATTGGATCTCTTGGGAAATGAACAGCAAATTTTGGTGGTGCAACTAAATCAATTTGCAGTCGGGTTGTATTGTTATTATCTATAACTTCTGAATTATTGTTAATTAATGAACATTGCATAATATTGACTAGAGGATAAAATATTCTAAATAAAACTTTTTCATTTTGGAAAACACCAGAAAAAAAATAATTCAATTCATGATCTTTTTTTGATAAAACAACTAATAAATCAGTTGTCATCATTAAATTATTCATTAATCTTGGAGATAAATTTTGTAGATTTTTCAGTATAACTTGATTCCAATAACCAGATTTTAATCTTTGCCAATTTCCAACAGAAACGGATACACAATCTATTAAACTGTATCTTTCATTAACTTCAATTGGTATTTTATTTTGATCTTCTAATGCAGATAATGAATTCAATCTTTTTTTAACAGCAGTTGCTGTACTACTAGATGATGAAAGATTACCTGAATGAATTATATCATCTGTATTATTTAAGGAATCAATTTGTTTATTTGAGTTTGATATTGAAGAAGAATCTTCTTGACGATTTTGCTTTTCCATTTTTCTTGCTTTTGCTCTTCTATTTTGAAACCATATTCTAACTGATCTTTCAGACATACCAGTTTTATCAGATATTTGTTTTCTAATTGTAGTACTTGGATTTGAGTTTTTATTAAATTCTGAAATTAATAATGCTAAAATTTCACCTGAAGCTCTTGATCTTCTTTGTTGTTGAGATGATCCTTCTTCATCAATTGATCCTTGTTGTTGTTGCTGTGAATGAGAATGAGAATGAGAGTGAGAGTGAGAGTGAGAGTGAGCGTACGAATGATTTTGAGGGTATGGATGTGGATGAGAATGAGAATGAGAGAAACTATCATTGGATTGAGCATGTGTTAACTGATTACTTGAAGCTGAAGAACGACGACGAGCTTGATGAGATTTAACTGATTTTGTAGAAGAAGTTGGAGAGGAAGAAGAATCATTATCTTGAATTACCATATTTGGGTCTGTATATGATTCGTGAGAGTTTGTAGGGTAGTGATATGTTGTTGTCGGGGATACTAGATGGAAAGAGAGCAGGTCATTTTCATCCAGGCCTTGTAATTGCTGGTGTGGAGTATTTGAGTTAAACATAATATCAGAATTGAAATTATGGAAAGAATCCTGACCTTGAATATTGTTGTTGGGAAAGTTGTGATCTTGACTCATGTAGGAAGGAGGAGGAGAGGAGTTTGGAGTTTGAGTTTCGATGGTGGGAGGGAATACCCAATAGAAGAGACAAAGATTAGGATGTAAAGAAAGAGATGAAAAAAGAATTAAAGAACTGAGAAGAAAAGATTCGGGATTGAAACTAGATGAAGTTGTTGAGGTAGATAGTTTTGAATGGAAGGTGGTTGATTAAGTAATGGCTCTATTGAGGTGGTTTGAAAGAGAGAAGAGAACTGGCTTCCGCTCATGGTGCACGGGTGGCATCGCGCTCGCGTTGCCCGGTACCGGGGTAACTAGAACTATACAAAACTATACACGGGGGGACGAGGACGGGGGGTAAAAAAATTAGCCTAAACGTAACACCCTCCACAGAACACACACACTGGCAGGGCGCCCACCAGCACCGCTACCACGCCTACCTGGCCTGCCTCGGAAGCTGGCTTTGCCACAGCTACCGCACGACTCCCGCAGAAACTGCATCGGCGCACCAAGGGGCTTGTTAAAGGCACCAGGCTCACGCTACACACCCGCCACTCGTGCCCTTCCACAGACACCACAGACCGCACCGGGCCCTGGGGCGCACCGTCAACCGTCGCAATCGTCGGCACCGCCGCCAGAGTCTCCCGCTCTTCCAGCCCGGGAATCTCGAACGACAACGCGTCGAAAACACTAGCCGCAGTTTCACATGCCACATCTGCCACCTGGCACAGGTGGCGGTAAGCGATCCGATCCTCGGCTGACTCGGCCGCAACCTGTTTTTGCGCCACGAGTTTAACCACTGTCTGTGCCACAAGTCGACTAATAAGATCGTCGCGACTATTTCCCAAAACGGCGTTTTGTCTTCTTATTGAAACAACTTCTTTTCTTAAAAACAATTCATATTGTAAATTATCAATAGCATTATCATATTTTAATTCAATTTCATTGTTAATTTCATTGTTAATTTTATTTTCAATTTCTATTTCTCCATGAAATGCTTGATTTAATTTCATTTCTTGTAATATCAAATGTGGATTAACTCCATTATAATCTCCATCTTGTTTAACTTTATGTAATGGTACAATAGTGATAAATACTTCTTCATGAAATTTTCTAATATTAGTATCTAAATATGTATTATTTGGTTCATAAATTGAATATAAAACTGCTAAATTGTTCCCACTTGGATCAATACACATTGAATTAATTCGAAATTTATTAATTCTATTAATTTCATTCAATTTATTAATTAATGGGATTTCAAAGTCTGAAATTTTTGTATTATATTCATATTTTTTAACACTAATCAATGTTTTAGAATCAATACTTAATTTATAATGTAATAAATCTTTAAATGGATTACTTAATATAATACTAATAATACCATTTTCTTCTTTTGATTTTTTGTAATGAGCAATAGAATTAAATGAAACTAATGATGATAATTTTGTTGATATAGTTTCTAATTCTAATGATTCATCACCATTTAATAAAACACAATCTAATTTCCCACTTGATAATATACTTAAACAAACAGTCTCATCACTTTGTTTTGTTATAACTTGACTAAATTCAAAGTTTGAAATAACTCCTTGTTTATCATTTAAATTCAATATTATCTTTTCAAAATTTTCATCAACAAATAATCTTTTTTCATTAATTTTGAATATAACTCTTTTCAATATAATTCTTTTAAATGATGTACTAATAGCAACATAAGAAACAAATTCTTCATTTCCACTTTTAATCCAGCCTGAATTTTTACTTTTATTAACATATTCATCATTATTTAAATCTAAATTATTAATATTAAATTCCATTATTTTTTTTAAAGCACCATTCTTACTATCAATTTGATAAATCCAATTCTTGTCACTTTCACTAAAACAAATAATCATTGATCCAATAATAACTGGCCAAATAGGTGGTTCTAATATTTCAATGTTATCAAACCAACAAATACTATGGATTCTTAATTGTTTAATCTCATTTGAAGTTAAAATGTGTGATCCAATATCAATTCCAAACTGTTCAGATATATTAATTAATTCAACAAATTTACCTTCTTGATATTCACCAATAATACCATTTAATGAATCAGTTACAAATGATAATAAACAACGTTGTGTATTAAAATCAACCCTTGTATTTGACCATTTTAATTCAATCACATTACATTTAGCATTGGATAAATTAGTAACATAATCTCTATTACATTGACCTAATCTAATAATCTCATCATCGATTAATGCAACATTTAAAAAATTTGGTGTTTGTTGTAAAACGGTTGATAATCTTGAAATTTTAAATAAATCTTGTAATGTTCCAATTTTTTCACCAAGTTGATTAGAAACTATTTTCCCTGTTACACCGTTACCATTTTTTCTTCCTGTTCCTGATCCTGGTCCTGGTCCCGTTGTAATTTCATTCTTTGGATTTAAAACTATTAGATCATCACGAGAAAATATCAGTATTACTCCGTCTTGATTCCATGATATACTATTAGTAGCATGAGAAGGGAAAATACGTGGAATTGACAAATCTTCTAGCATTTTCAATGAATTATCTTATATTTGTGCTGTTGTTCTGTTTTGTTGTGTTGTTGTTTTGGTGTTTTGGTGTTTTGTCGTTTGGTTTTGTTGTTTTGTTGTTTTGTTGTTTTGTTAATGACATGAAATTAATTTTAGCTAGTGAGAAAACAAGTTTTTTCCAATTAAAACTGACGCGTAATAAAATTGATAAAACCTATTTTAAAATCAACTACCATTAATAAAAAAACTACTTTGAAAATGTTTATAGGAATAACAGGAACTTTATTTTCAGGAATATCAGATATTGCAGATTTTCTAACAACTCAACATAATTTTAAACTTTTAGCTTTAGAAACTGGTTATTATGAATTATCAAATGATTTTAAATCATTAAAACTAATTGATACACTTGAAAACAAAGATTCACAATTGAAAGTTTATAAAACGTTTCAAGATAATGAGTCTTTGGTGAATTATGCAACTGCAAACTGGCTTGAAAATTTTATAATTGTTTCATTAAAAGATATGAAATTATTAGATTTATTATTAAAAAGACCTTTTTTTTGTTTAATTTCAATTGATTCATCAATGACAACAAGATTTCAAAGATCAAATGTTCATAGTTTAGAATCTTTCTTACAACAATCAGAAATTTTAAAATTTGCAAACAATGGTGAATTACTTAAAATTATGGATAAAGCACAATTAAAAATTATGAATGAAACTAAAAATTCTATTGATTTTATTAATAACTTGAAAAATTTGAACATTATTGATATTGAAAGATTAAGACCAAAATGGGATTCTTACTTCATGTCATTGGCAGATTTGGCTGCTTTAAGATCAAATTGTATGAAAAGAAGAGTTGGTTGTGTATTGGTTCGTAAAAATAGAATCATTGCAACTGGTTATAATGGAACACCAAGAAATACTAAAAATTGTAATGAAGGTGGTTGTCCGCGTTGTAATAATTCAGGTTTAAATTCTTCAGGTGTTGGTTTATCAACTTGTTTATGTTTACATGCTGAAGAAAATGCTTTGTTAGAAGCTGGTAGAGAAAGAATTGGTTCAGATTCAATTTTATATTGTAATACTTGTCCCTGTTTAACCTGTACAATAAAAATTGTTCAAACTGGTATTAAAGAAGTGGTTTATTCTCAATCTTATTCAATGGATGAATATAGCTCTAAAGTTTTTAAAGAAGCTGGGGTCATTTTAAGGCAGTTTATTCCACCCAAATATGGTGTTGTTATGGTTCAATAAATACATTAGATTAATAGATAGAGATAGAAATATATACATTTATACATTGATACATTGATACATTGATACGTTGATATGTTGATATGTTGATACGTTGATACGTTGATACGTTGATACTTTGATATGTTGATACATTTATACATAAATACTCATAATTCCAGTAATGTCTCTTTTGGTTTGGCTGAAATACTAGATTCTGCGTTGGGTTTATAATTTGGTGTTTTTAATTTATTAAATTTATCCAGTAATTCATCATTGGTATTTTCATTAGAAATAGGTTCTGTTTCTAAAACCGTTTCGTCATTCTTGAGCTTCTCTTTCTGCTCTAACTCTTCCTTCTCCTTTCTCTCTTCCTCAATTCTCATATGTTCTAATTCTTCATCCAATTCTTCAGTCTCATCTTCAACTCTCAATCCACTTAGTTGAGTAGTAATATAATCCACTTTCTCTATTTGATCCGCTAATTCATCAACTATATCTTCAACTTTTTCTTGTCCAACCTTATCGTTCAATGTCTTTAACACATTAGAGTTTGATTCAAGTATATTAACAGTGATCATATTATTATTAGCTTCTTGAATTTTGAATTGAATAGAATGTAATTTCTCTAGTCCCATATTTGTTGTATTTAACTGTCTTTCTAATAATCGCTTAGATTTTAATTTAGACTTAGCTTCATTGAATTTCTTATTTTGAATCAATTTTCTAGCTGACTTGATTAAATTTTCAATTCTTTCTGATATTTCATTGCATTTTTTATTCAGAAGATAGATTGAATAATTCAAGTCTGCAATGGCTTTTTGGCTTTCATAATCTATAGGAAGACCACTTGTAACAGGTTCAGTACTTACCAGTCCATCAACCTCATTAAATTTAATTGATTTAGAAAATTTAGATAAATATAACAAACAACAATTATATTCAAATTCACTATATATATTCGTTTCATCATTTATCAAAATAAATAAATGCTTGGAAAGTATTGGAGTATCTGGTGAAGTTCGTTTTATTAAACTTAACATTTCCAAACTAGATTGTATCATCTTATCATAATGTATGTATTTTTCATAGACCAATACATTACTATTACCACTGTTAAATCCTTTAACTGTAACTCTATCCGAAGATCCAAAAAATTTCATTAAAAATGAAGAAATTAAACCAGGTTTGGTTGCATTAACAAAAGATGAATAGGGAACCAATGTATGATCTGTATTGATCATCTCATTAAGAACTTTATCTAAACCTTTAGGAATATAAGTTATAGCTCCGCTAAATATCGTTAATTTATTAACTAAAGTTCGACCATTAATTGTAAATTTCTCATCTGGATTGAGTAATTCAGAATGATTTATCAGTAAATCATTTAAAAATGTTTTCCAGGTGGCAATGTTAGCTTCATAACCTTCTTGATTTATATCTTTCAAATGGGAAAAATCAGAGAAAAGTGAATTCAATCGAGATTCTTTAAAATTGGGATTTTTCAACAAAAGCTCTTGAATAGAGGATGGTGCCATGATGTTATTTTATGAAAAATTCACCAAATTGAATAAAAGCCAGATATGTATTAAAATTGAACCTCCTGAATAAAGTTCAAATCGCGCTGTTTACAGTTTTCTTGTCAAAATGGGTGGCGATCAGAAGTTTTAACAAAAAGCATCTTGGTTTCCTTTTGACTATATAAATATAATTGAAATCAAATCAATCTCGTCATGTCATTTATATCAAATATAACGGATCCTACCATTGTTAAAACGTTGGTCCATTTGAATGAGCTGATCAATTCAGATGAACAGCCAAATAATAAACTTCTCCAACAAGCTGAACTCAAACTAAGAAATGATTCTTCATTATATACAGAAGCAAATAGAAATAATCTAGTTCAATCTTTTTTCCCTAAAATTTTACAAGTTATTAGATCTGATGACTCAACTGGAGAAGCTAAAAATATCTCAATTGGTTTATTAGATTCAATTTTAGTTCATTTCGCATTTGATGAAATTTTAACTTTTTTCAGTTTAGATCAGTTATTAGAAGCATTGACTAAAGGTAATGAAGAATTGAAGGTTCTTGCCGTGAAAGTCATTGAAAATGCAAATCCTTCTGATTTGATTGCTAATACACCTATCTTAGTGACTTTTTTCCAATTATTAAATGACTATGAAACTCCAGTTAGATTAATCAGTAACATTGAATCATGTATCATTCAATTGGCACTTGGTGGTGAATTGGTCAGAAGAAGAATTCAGTCAAATGAAATTATTGAACAAATGATTACTATGAGATATAATTCAAAAGTAAGCTCAAGATTGTTTGATTTGTTGGTTGAGCTATTACAAGTTATTCCAAATTTACCTTCGAAATTATATCTAATTCCATTAGATGAATTCGAAAAATCTGATGATTTGCTACTTGATTCATTAATTATTTCATACTATACTAAATTGATTGAGTCAATTTCATTAAAAGATACTTTAAAACCTATGTATGATCAATTAGATGAACAAATTGATTATATTACAAGAGTTTACCTAGATTCTTCTTTTAAAATAGAGTTGAAAATGTTTTTTAATATTGAATCGGTGATCTTCTTAAGTAAATTAAGTCAGTTAAATCCAACTAAATTTGCGCAAGCTGATAGAAGATTTGAAATAATAACATATGCATTTAATAATTACCAATCTGACGATAGTTCATTGTTTTTATTAGCAAATACTAATTCAAGCCTATTCATTGATAAATCAACTTTACTAAAATCCTTAAAATTGAATTCAAGAACTTTACAACTCTTTACTAATTTAATACAAAATGAAACCATTCTCAAAGAAAAATTGAATTTAAACTCTGTTGATATATTGAATTTAACTACTGACACGTTTTTGCAATTCATGGTTTCAATAACTGAGAAAAATTATGGTGTTATCAAATTAATCAATAGTTGGCCAGATTTAGTGACTAGATTATTGGATGAAATCAAAAATGTTACTAATAAAGATATATGGGAAAATAAAATCAAAACACTTGAAAATTTACTAAAATATAAAGATGAATTAGGAGTTTGGACCACTAAAGTTCAAAATGAATACTCTTTGATGAAAAATGGTAAGACTATATCACCTACCGTTGATATACTGGATTCTACCGCTTGAATGAACCTACTCCAACCTCTAATATTAATTTGTATATCCCCATTTCGTGGAACATTCATTTTTTTTATATACTTTGCTTTAGTGTGTGTAATTTATAGATACATTTCAGAGTCCAAAACAGAAAAAAAATATTAAAACTAAGTATACAGGTTTACAAGAAGAACAAAGTTACACAAAATAATATCAATAATAATATACTATAAATATAATGATCCAGCACCAACAATATCTCTATGGACTAACTCAACTGCTTTTTCCATCTTTTGTTCTAATGCCTTATTACCTATCGTTTTAGAAGCATCAATCATTTGTTTTAACATTTCCTCTAATCTTCTGAAAGTTCTAATTAGAGAACCTTCATAAACATCAGTCATCTTACAAATTTGAGTAAACGTAGCACCTTTACACCATGCAAAGACAACTTCCATTAGTTCTGATCTAAAAGATTCAACATAATCTTTCTCCACTAATTCAATTTTACATTGTTTAGAAATCTTAGCAATGTGTGCTGCCATATCTCTTAATGACTTCAATGGAGCAGCCAATTCTGGCTTTAATCTTGGAGTTTCTTTAGATCTTTCTTGAAACACAAAACATGATAATAAAGAAGCACATTGTTCAGCAGTTAAATCAGTGAATGTACCATTGAAAATTAACTCAGTAAGAAGTAACTCATCACCAGTACTAATATCACAAGCAACTCTACCTTTTAATTCAACAACATCATTTTCAGTGATAAAACCTAATCTTTTCAAAACTCTTTGTCTATGTTTTAAATCATCCATTTGTATCACGGATTGAACTTCAGCAATTTTCAGCTGAGTTGTTTTAATATTATCTTCAAGAGCAACTTTCTTTGAATATTGTTCATACAGATCTTTCAATCTTGGTGATTGTGCTAATGGATTGGAATATAATTTAGAATCTAAAATTTCAATTTTTCTTAATAACATTTTAAATTGATCATCTTCAATGTGCATTTTTTCTATAGGATCTAATAATGGGATACCATCTGGGAATCTTTTAACAATTTCTTTTAATGCTTTATTTAATGTTTTTCTTGCTTGTTTATTGTTAATATCCTTAGGTAAAATAGATCTACAACTACTAATACCTCTGATTGAGTTTAATGTAATTGGAATAACCTCATTTCTTGCTTCTTCTCCTTCTTTAGCTGGTCTAATACCTTCGGCTAATTTTGGCATCATTGGTTTAATTAAACTAACAGGAGAGTCAACATACATTGTATTGACAAAGACTTGAACAATATAAGATTCATGATCACTGAATTTTTCAGATGGATTTCTTTTATTACTTCTTTTAGAGAAGTTTATCACTATACCCCAACCATAATCCATATCATTAATTTTAACCTTGATTAATCTACCACCTTTCAAATGAGCTAGAATATTACCAGGATGTGAAATAACTTTACAAAAGTCATCATTATATTGATCTAATTGCTTTCTGATATCAAAATATTCTTTGATACTTTCTAGATCTTCAACTTCAACATCGTTCATCTCTTCTTTCATTTCAGTAATCTTTTTTTCTAAAGCTGGAACAGAGATGGAGTTTTGAAATTGATAGAATGAACTTTCAAGCATAAACTGGGGTGAAATACCTTCAACTCTAATTAAATTTAAAATCATATTATAACCTAAATGGAAAGCAGAATCTAACCTATCAGCAACACCTTTAACCATACCTTTAGCAACTTGAGGTTCCATTTTTTCATCAATCATCATGATAACAATACCACGATCATCTAAACCTCTACGACCAGCTCTACCAGACATTTGAATATATTCACCACCAGAAACCCAACGAAAACCAGCACCATCCCATTTTCTAACTGAAGTAAAAACCACTGTTTTAGCAGGCATATTCAAACCAATAGAGAAAGTTTCAGTTGCAAATAGAACTTTTAAGAACCCTTCTTGGAACAAGATTTCAATAATTTCTTTTAAAATAGGAAGTAAACCAGAATGATGGATACCAATACCTCTTCTTAATAATGGTAGAATATTTTTAATTTGTGGAAGTTCTTTATCATCATCAGATAAAATACTAATTGCATTATTAAAAATTTTAGTTAACATATCTCTTTCTTCATCAGTATTAAAATCTAATTTGGACATCTTTAAAGCTAATGATTCACAATCTCTTTTAGAAAATGAGAAAACAATAACAGGATTATATTTTTTAACCCAAATCATCTTAACAATTTTATAAATATCGGATTTACCATCTTTAACGCCACCTTTCCAAGATTTTCCTTTTTTAGAATCAACAGATCCTGGATCATCGCCCATTTTATTACTAATTGAAGCCATTGCTTTTTGGAAATTCTCTTCTCTGAATGTACTTTTTTCATCAACAACTAAATGAATTCCATCACCACCAGCAGGGAAAAGATAATGTTGTAATGGAGTTGGTCTAAAGTCAGTATAAACAATATGGCATGGTTGATTATGAATCTTACAAATCCACTCAGCAAATTCCATGGCATTAGGAATAGTAGCAGATAAGAAAACATAATGAACCTTATCAGGTAATAAAATAATGGTTTCTTCCCAAACAACACCTCTTGATTTATCTCTCATGTAATGAACTTCATCAAAGATAACCCAGGCAACTTCTCTCATGATTTCTGAACCTCTATATAACATAGATCTTAAAATTTCAGTTGTCATAACTAAACAACCAGCATCTGGATTAATTGTAACATCACCAGTCATTAAACCAACATCACCAAATTCAGCTTGTAATTCTCTAAATTTTTGATTACTTAAAGCTTTGATTGGAGATGTATAAATAACTCTTTGCTTATCTCTTAATGATTGGGCAATTGCATATTCAGCAACAACAGTTTTACCAGCAGAAGTATGTGCAGAAACTAAAACAGATTCTTGTCTGTCAATACATGAAATAGAAGTATCTTGAAAAGGATCTAAAACAAACGGATAAGTTCTAGCTTCAGTTGTACGTTTATGTTGACCAATTGGAACATAATTATAATTTGGTGGAACTGCAACTTGATGTCTAACTTGATGTTTAATTTGAAGTTTATCACTGGAACCTTCACCAGATTCATTAGAGTCAGAAATTGGAGCTGATAATAATCCATTTGAAGTTTTAACTTCTCTTGAAGCTTCAATTTCTAAATCATCTGCAACAATTGGTTTAACTTTTTTTTCACCTAATTTAAGATTTTTATTATCTATAAGTCTTTTCTCATAATTTCTTGATTTTTTATTTTTATGTTGGGTCTCTTTAGACTTTAAATCTTCATTTGTTGAAGCTGATCTTTTGTTATTTGAAGAATTGGAATTACTTTCAGTAGTAGTTGATTTTTTGCCATCTTCTTGAATCACATTCTCCTTCTCCAACATTGATATGTCAACTGGTGCCTCACTGAAAACTCCAAATAAGTCATCCATTATGATTGTGATATTTACGTGTAATCACGGTTAACGGGCTTTACCTTACTTCAAAGCTGTATGTGTAAGAGTAAAAGTTATTTATCTTCCTCTGTGATTACCTACTAAAAATTCAAGAAAAAATATTTTCTACAAATTTTTCGTGCGGCTCCTCCAATATTTTACAATCAGATTAAACATAATATAGGTGCATTAAGATATATATAGTTGGTGTATGAGCAAACGATATGAGAAAGAAAGGGATGGTTAAATAGCAATACCACAGGAAAATGAGGGTGAAAGGGAATGGAGAATGAAATAAAAATATGGAGGATACATGAGAAAAAATTGAACAAGAGTGGAGTATCTGATCTTATTATATATGAACAACTATTTAATAACCCAACTAACAAATAACCGCTCAAAAAGGCAAAGCTTTTCAAAAGCATGGAGTAAAACAAAATAGAAGATATCTTTTTTTCAAAAAAGTATTTTCTTACTCTTCATACCAAAGAGAAAAGAGAGAGAAAAGAAAATGATGTAGGATATGAATGACATAGTAAACTAGAATAAAAATATAAGGAAAGTCATCTTAAAAATGAAAAGGTCCTCTAATTAATTATACAAGAAATGAAAGCAGAAAGAAAAAATAAAACATAAAAAACAAAACTTAAACAATCAAAAAAATAATTAGATTAAAAAAAAAAAAAAGATAGAAGAAAATATAAATAGATATGATAAAATAAAAGACATATATTGAATAAACGACAAAATTTAACAATAAGAATAAGAAGCAAAATTAAAAGAACAAAAGTAAGAACTTTATAAGTTGTGAAAAAATAAATAAAAAATGGGGCTGGGATTTATTCAAACTTTTTGATACATCAAAATGTAAGCACTCTTACTATTATTTTTTGAATTGCCACCATTAATACCATTATCTATAACTTCGTCACTTGAGATCTTACTAATTTGAGTATCATCAATTCTAATCCATTTATTCTCAGGAGGTGAACAAACATCAACTGTATAATGACCACCTGAAGTTGATCTACCATGATGATAAACAACACCAACTAATTTATATTTTGGAATTTCAGAAATTGTGTGTGATAAACAAGCTGAAGGTAGTGTTAAAATATGACCATATTTAATCGGTTTATGAATCTTTTCAATACGTCCTTCAAATGTAGTTTTAGGTTTAAGTAATTGTTGTTGTCTTTGATATTCTTGTTGTTGTAATTCCTTATTTTTCTTCTTTTGTTTACCAGATGAAACAAGTTCGTATGAATCATTATCTTCAATGGTTTCTTCAGTTGTGACAAATGAAAATCTTTTCAAATGAATGATTAAAACTTTAGGTAGTTTGTCAATAAAATTTTGTTTTTTAGCAACTGTATTTCCATAAGAAATTTCTTCAACTTCAGCAAGTTTAGTGAAAGCGCTAACCAAATCAACTGTTTGAGCATCACTTATATCTAACTGAACGTGCATGAAAGGATCCAGTGTAATGGAAGACTTCTTGGAATTTGGAGTTTGTAGAACAGACCTAAATTGGCCACCAAATAAACTAACAATTGGAGATGGTTTAACTTCAAATGTTCTTTTGGCTGCAACTTTTCTATTGATTCCAACTTCTTGCCATCCTTCTTCGTCGTTGGATTTACCGTTACCATTGGCTATTTCTTTATCTTTAATGAAATCAACTGCTGTTGTAACATTTCTTTTAGTTTCTTTATCTGTTATAATTGATGTAATTTGTGTTAATTCATTTGGTGATAATTGAGCTATACTATCAACGCATTCTTCATGAATACCATCTAACAAATGTCCCAAGAACTCTTCAGCATCTTCTTGAGTGCCCCATTTCAAATGACGAAATCTTGGTAGTTGTGCGATTGCTTTATAAAAGCCAATTGGATTTATAACACTATTTTTACTCTTGTCAGAAGGTTTTTTAAAAGATTCCAATAATGTCAAGCAAGCATCAATCATTGGAGTTTTTGAAGTAGATGGATCTAATGAAGCCAAGGTGCCATGTTGTATTATGTTTAAGGTTTGAGTAAATGGTTCACAAACAAATAGTAGCTGTAATATGGAATTCATATAACATATACTACCAGCGTTTAATAAACCATGGGGGTTGATTAAATCAGATTTATTTTGTGATATCACTTTTGGAAGATATGGTTCATCAAATAGTATTCTCAATAGTAAAACACCCAATGGTTTCAAAGTATTATCTAATGGAATTGTTGATTGTGTGTTTTGAAGAACTGGAGATGCTTGTTTGACAGAACCATTAGTCAAGGGTGCTGGTGATCCAGAAGAAGAATGACTGTGTGATTTTGATTTAGGAATTGAGCTTTGAACAACCGTGCTCCAAGCCATCTTAGTTTGTGGTGTTATAGTTTTCGATAAATCAGGAGTAGAAGGGGTAGACAGTATATTTTCTTTAGCATCATGGAGTGCTTCATTAATTATTGTGGATTCTGCTGTTGCTGTTGAAGCTGATGTTGGTGTCGCTGTCGCTATTGTTGTGGTTGTTGTTGTTGTTGTTGTTGTTGTAGGTATAGAAAGGGTGTTAATTGTTTTATTGAGAGCTGGTTTTGATGATGCACCTGTTGCTGTAGTTATGTTATGTGTTGTTGTGAATGTAGCTATGTCTTTCTTAGTATGATTTTCTTTTTCCAATGACTTCTTTTTAATATCATTTTGCAGTATTGATTGTTTTTGTTGTTCATTAGGTTGTTGTTGTTGTTTATTGTGTTGTATTTCATTTTCTGTAGTATATTGTTTGATCTCATCCTTCTTGGGAGGTGGAACGGATAAATCTTCAGCTATTATTTCTTTAATGAATGTTTCTTTAGATCCATTTGCAACAGCGATCGCCTCACTTAAATGTTTGCCGAAAGCATATGTAAAAGTTGGAATTTTAAATTGTGGTAAACCATTTTTGACAGAGAAATCTGAATCGCCTTCAGGATAATCAGAGTTTGTTAACAACCTTTTATTTCTTAAAGCTTTCTTTCTGTATATACTGAATTCAGACTCATTAGTACCAAAATAGAGGGGTAATGGAAAACTTACTAATGATTTTTCTTTAGATTTATAGGATATTGAATATGATTTATTTTTTACTAGTATATCTTGAAATTTTTCAGAATCATTCAAAGAAAGAATTGGATTTAATTTCGGATTTTTAAAAGTAAGCTTTTTGTAATGTGATATAGATTCAGACATGATGGAGTATATAATGATTTATTTTGAAAATTGAAAGAAACTCAGTGAACATACAAAAATTATGATGGATATTAAGAAAGGTATCAAATGGAAACAATAGAATAGGAAAGGTTATGCTTTTGTTTTTTTGTTTTTTGTTTTTTTGTTTTATGTTACTTATCGTTTATTAAATGAAACAATTTTGGTAGTTTTTTTTTTCAAAAAATGGACAAGAAAGTAGATGATTATGCTATTGTGAAACAAAGAAATTTGAAAAAAAAAATGAAATTATGATTATGCAAGTATATTGAACAAGGAGTGTCTGTATGAATATCTGTACGAATATATCTCCTAGAAAAAAAACAAGTGGAGGTTTTAAATTCAAGAGGAAAGAAATGTGGCTAACAATGCAGGTTAACTTGAAATAGGAGAATGCTATGAAATTGTATAGTGACAAGAGAGAGAAAGTATTCCAACTTTATTTAAAAGCCTATATTGGTTGGGATTGTAAAGATTGAAAGAAAGTCAACAGGGGGCAGACTTGCCACAAAAAGTGAATTTTCGAGTTGAATTTTCAGTTGAGTTCATTCGACGAGCTGCATTCTGCGTGCGCACGACCAGGATTTCATTACTAGATTATTAATATATACAATTACACAATTGAGCCCATTGGGAATCACTAGAAACAAGTTCTTCTATTACAAATTCTTGAAGGGATTGATTGTTGGAGAGGTAGATATAAGTGGCTAGTAAGTGAGCACAGTGGAACATTTTACATGGCTTGTTTTCATTTAGTAATAGTTGAAATCCACTTAAACATTTGCAACAACCATCTTCAAATCCTTCATCAGAAGATGATCCTATACCATCCATAATCATAATCTTTTCATTTTCACCAACACATATCTTATTTGATTCTTTGAGTTTATATATCTTGAGTGTTTTTGATTCTAATAATGTTAAAGCATCATTGAGTAATGAATTTGAAATTTTTTCAAAGTAAAATTCGTTATTAATAGATTGGATCAAAGAATGTAAAAGTATCGCCTTGTCTATATTCAAATTAGGAACATTCTTCAAATTGTCATAATTTTTAGAGCTCTCTGTATCATTAGTAAATAATTCTGATGTTAAACTATTAATCAGTTCTTTATAAGAACAAATAACCTTAAGTGTTTCTGTTGTTGTTTCTTTGTTAGTTGTATTTTCAAAACTCATTAAACTATCATTTCAAGTTGAGAAGCTTCAGAAGAAATAAGTAAGCGATACGAATGCTGAAAAGAACTAGTATAAATCAATGTAATGGAATAAATAACATGATTTATTGGTATTCGCTTTAACGTGTCCCTCGTTAAATCTTTTGAGTTGCGCACATCAGGAATCTACTAATTGAGGATATCAACTCTTTCCTTTATTTTCTGTTTCCTTTTAAATTAAATAATTGATCTTTCCTAATTTTCGAAAAAAAATTATAATTATTGCTTTAGGTTTATAAAAATTATACAGTTTGTTCTATACTTTAATTTTTCAAAATTTTATTACATTATGCATACTATTGATGTATTTATATATGGGAAGGGGGCGGAGGGGGAATAAGAAAAAATGGAGTTTTGAAAATAAAGTAGCTTTGAAAAACAATAATAGTTTCATTCAATTCTATGTAGAGTTCCTTTGAACTCGAACCTATTTAAAACTATTTATTGCAATATGGTTGTTTATAATATTGTTTTAAGTAAAAAACTGTTCAAAATATTAAAATATGGATATTTTGTATCAATTCTCAAAGTAAAGTTAAGCAAGAGCAGAAAATAAATGCACATAGTTAGGAAATAGAAAGACAATCAACATTAACTAAAGCTTTTTTTTCTATTTCTTTTATGGGGACATTCTATCTTATTTATTTCACTTGATTTTACTATTAAAAAGGAATAGATTGAAATATAATAATAAGAAATAATTTTTTTTACAGCTACCCATTTTAAATCCATTTCACCCTTACCCTATTCCAGTTATAAAAATATTTGACTTGATCTTTACAAACAAAACAATATAACCTGGATATAAATAATTTGATCTAAAGTATGCAAAAGAAATTAAAAATATGATCAATTTAGTGTACCCCAGTAAATTAGATAATTACTATTTCACTATGGTTGATTATTAATAGAAATCATCCTATAAGTCATGAGTGCTACGTTGTTTTTCTTTTACGCCGAGACTTTGTCGTGCTTCTTTTGCCCTTATTTTTTTTTTTTTTTTTTTTCGTGCGATCTCGAAGTTTCTAGAGAATAAAGGCTTTTCTGGCTCATTTGTTCATTTTTAATCCAGCCAATTAGACAGAGTGAAAATGTCAATCGGATAGTAGAAACTACAGAATAGTACAGAATAAATGTTTGTATTACTACAGTAATTTAAATATAACAACAAACTAAATAATAAACTAAATAAAAAAAATAAAAAAAATTCAAACCCCTACCGCTAAAAAAAGAATCCCCAGTATTTCAGTATTTTCGCAGATCTTCTACTCTTTCCCTCTCTAACGTATCGTTTCTTAAATCTTATGTACTCGGTTACACAGCCATTGAATAAATTGCAAAACAAAATCAAGAAAAAAACATTCCATGATTTGTCAATAGTTAACGGACGCCTATTACTCAAAATTGAAGCACTTTAATTGGCTTACGTAGGTCAAACTTTGAATGGAATGTTTTTTAAACTTTTTTAAACTCACTCAGTGGAAAGCGAAATCGGAACTGTAATCGCCGCGCTCTTGGATAATAAATTTTCAACTTTTCAGTTTTTTCAACCCTTTCAAATAATTTGAGAAGGTAATGATTGTAAGAGAAATGGTGGATTTATTTGTAATTCAATTTAATAAAATTCGTATTATGAGATGATATTGAGATGATATTGAGATTAAATGATGGGATGAGGGGCTGATGTAATGATGGGATGAGGTGACAGGCCGGAGAAGAGCAAATTCCACGTCCAGTAGCCGTATTAGGAAGCGTGGACAACCAGAATCGGCAGCTGCAGCCACCCGCGTAATGGAAAGAGGAGCAATTCCGATTTCAGAATTTTAGCATACCAATAAAAGAAAAGGGCAACATTACAATACTACAACAACAGAATAATAAAATAAAACATTTCATTTCAATTTAATTTAATTTAATTTAATAAAAATAAAATAATCAACCACAAATTATATTAAACCAGTAGAGTAGACATAACTTCAAAATATTCAGTTATAGAAAATAAAAAAAATAGACAAATTAATTGATTCTAACAAAAAAAAGATAGAATTCTATTTAAGCTATGAAAATACTACACTTATAATAAGTAAGCAGCAACACCGGCAACAGCAGCTAAACCAGCAACACCGGCCTTACCAGCAGCACCTTCAGCGGTGGAGATGGTTGGGACAGATGAAGTACCAGCTTTAGTACCAGTAACGGTAGAAGATTCTGGACAAGTGGTGACGGTTTCAGTAGTAATAGTTGAAGTTAAAGTACATGGACAGTCAGTGATGGTTAAAGTGGTAGCACCAGTAACGGTGATGGTCTTACCATTTGTGACAATTTCAGTGGCACCTGGGCAGTAGGTGGTGAAAGCAGTAACAACTTCTTCAACAGTAGTTTCGTAAGTAATGGTAGAAACGGTACCGTTAGAGTAAGCAGCGAAAGCGGAAGAAGCTAAAGCTAATGGGGCTAAGAATTTGAATTGCATTTTTGAAATAGGATTGAGTATAAGCGAAAGACTGTGACGAGTGTGTGAAAAGAGAAAGAAACTTGTAATAGTAATAATAGTTAAAAGAAAAGAGTGGGAAGGCCTGTATTTATATTCCCCAGCTACTGAATTTTATTCAAACCCACTTATTTCAACGCAACAACAACAAACACAACCGCATAGAGAGAATTCGGTGACGCACGACTTTCCTGCTAATTATAGCCCCTACTACTCTTCCCCCACGAGAAAATATTTCATTCACCCGACCGCCTGTGGAAACTCTCGTCTGAGCTGTGAGCTGTGAGCTGTGAGGAGCCCTTCCGCATTCGGTTTCTCCACAGCTGATTTAGGCATACAAAAAGCAAAAAGAGAGAGACGGCACTCTGAGACAAAAAAAACCTTCCCCTTTAACTTTGCCTGCGGGTTGAAACCGTTTTAGTGGACTAGTTTACTCGGCCCTTGATAAGAGCTTAATTTATTGAAGTTGAGTACTAGAATTAGATAATTAGGTAATTAGGTAATTAGGTAATTAGTTTATACATAGGAGTTCCAAATTCAGACAAATTTAATAAAAGTACACTTCCAATTTTGTTTTAACGTTTAAAGGAGAGTGATAGAATATAGAAAGTTTGAGAAGGGATTTTAAAAAGATAAAGAAAAGTCATTATATTTTATGGGACCTTTTGCTTCCCATCTAGGAAGCTTAAAATGCTATATTTTTCGAATTCTGACTCACCTAATGAGAAGGTAGAAAAAGTTTACTTTACCCTTTCTAATCTTTACGTAATCAAAAGCCTGACCTGATGATGAAAAAACTCGCGGTGAATATTATTAATAATTTATATTTGGCCTAGCTTTATTCATAATATTCGGGTATACAAAGGCAGAAAGCGATGTTTGTTTACCAACCAATACAAGATAGTATCTTTCTTAGCTTAAAGAAACATACTATAACTTGATATTAATATTGATTCATACTATATCATCAATACTTTTGTTTATTGTTTAAACTATTTAGATTTTTTGCATGGATTTTTGTTGTTGTTTTGTTTTTGTTGTGTATGTTTTCTGTTTTGTTTTGTTGTTGTTTTCATTTTATTTACTTATTGTTGTTCTCACGTGTATGTGTATATCCCTTTCTCTCTTTCTCTTTCCGAGTCTCCTATAAATTTAAATTTCTTTCGCTAGTTTGTTCGCGGTTGATTTTCCGCAGTTGTTTATATTTTATCTTATAGAACATTACAAATTAGATGGCTTGGATATGAGACCATTTGAATTTATTTATGGGCAATATATGGGTCATTTAATACGATAAAGCGATAAAGTAAAAACTGTACTGAGTTTTTTATTAAATGTTAAGTAAAGGCACACCACACACCACTATGTGGGTTGTGTTGTTGGCATCGTGAATCGTTGGAATCGCAGCTTTGTGTTTTGTGTTTTTTTTTTTCCCCGAGAGGAGAAACTCTTGAATAGCGTGTTTAGTGTAAACATATAAACTCAGTCTTATTTTAGGTGACAAGGATAAAATTATTATTGAATAACCACCTTTACATTAATGGAACTATCTATTGATGGTACGGTACGTTCTAATAAAATATTTCAAAATCGAAAATCCTTTTGATATAATAATAGCTAATGTTTTGATTTCAATCATTTCTGGAAACGGGGTTTTTTTTTAAAATATTTATAAGCTTATCAATATTCAGTAATGCGGACTAATTATTAAATAGAGTGTATATGTTGGATTGTTTTCAAGATTATTTCAAGCTAAAATTTCTTCTTGAATAATCTTAAGACTTAAAAGCCTTAAAAATAACTGAATCTAGTTAAAATCTTTAATTTTATTACTGATTACTTATACAAAGTGTCATCTTTCAAATAAGAGGCGGAAACGGAAAGCAATAGTATAATAAATCCTATTCATTAATTACATATGTAATTATCAATTCCTTACATAGATGTCAAAATAAAAGATGATCCTAATAATTGTGCTTAGCAATTTTGCGCTAAGCTTGAAAGGGGGAATAAAATCGCTAACTATAGCATGGCAGTAGTAGAATCTTACATTTATATTCTACTTAAATTTCTCTCCCTATCAATGAGTTAGTAAAAATATTTCAAGTAAATAGTTTTGTGAAATACTTTGACAACAATAATTAACTTAATTGAATTCAACTCTTATTTACTACTCCTACTACAATCTCATTTGATAATTGTTTATAATTCAATTCAAATTCAGTTCAATTGATATAGTCTCATCTCATCTCATCTCATCTGATCTCATCTGATCTGATCTCATCTCACAGCATTACAAATTGTGTTTCCTTTGAACTGAATTAGTAGTTCATTGAGTAAGAAAATCTGATATTGGAATAAAAGTTATTAAATCCAGTAACTCCAATCTTCCCAATTGGTAAAACAAACGGCTTATATCGCGCTAATGAAATTTAACTTATTTAAAGTTTCTTCCTTATATTCAATGTTTCCAACGGGATGGAAATAAATATATTGATTGGTTATTAATGAAATTATAAATATTTTAAAGCTTTCAAGTTTTAATTCAAGTTTTAATTCAAATTTTGTTTGATTCCAGCCCCATTCGCACATCAAACAATTGGTCACTCACTGATCAATTCATTTGGTCTTTACTATATTTCCAAATTCAAAGATGCGTAAACATAATAAATATATACATTATATACGTTAGATACATTAAAAAATCAGTTGAATTAAATAAATTAGTTGCATTAATTGTTTGCTTGTACACTACATCCCATGCATTGACTTGAACTATAACTTTAGACGATTTTTGGTTGCAAACCCAATGATGTAACTATTCTGAGGTGGCAAGCTTTTTTTTTTCTTAGTTCATGAAAAAAAAAATCACTAAAAAAAGGAATTAATAAGATATGTATGTAAAAGAAATGTAGATGTGGGGAAATTAGTGAGAAATAATAGTGAAATAGCAGTACATAAAATAATCAATACTTTCTAGTTTTTTTAGAATTTTTTTCCAGTTTTCTTGTTTTTAATTACTTGAAAATATCGGATTTGATATGGTAGTAAAACAAAAAAGTTAGGACAATCGAAACAATCAAAAGATATATATATATATATATATATAAAAACAGCAACCAAAAAGCAAATTATGGATGTAATAGATCCTTTCAAATTTCAAGTTGTTGTTTTATTTATAATTGATGCATGTTCTGCCATTTATTACAAACACTGTTTTTAATAAATTTACTATATAGTTCTAGTTAGTTTGAAACAAAGTGTTTACAGTTATTTTTTTCTGTTTTTATTTTGAAAGTAGATTACTCTTTTAATTTAATATCTCAAATAAATTCATGTAGCAATCAAATATTAACTTCAAACTTTTACTTAACATTTATATGTGGCAAATAATTTTTTTTTTCGAAATAACTTTGAATAATTTAATATTTTAATAATATTAGTTATTACTAACTTATTTAATAATATATTAATATATTAACGATTAAGTCAGTTAATCCATTTCAATTAGAAGGAAGGTAGATCAACAGTAACTATTGCTTAGGTAAACAGATCCCACTATGTGGTCGATTAGTCGATCGAGCCAAGCGAGTAACTGAGCCAAAAATGCAAATTCATTTATCAATCAATTATGAGTGTTTACACCTAATGGTTTTATGCCATCATTAATTAATTAGTTCAACAATCAATTACTTTATCTATTACATATAAAACATTTATCAACATGTTTAATTCAGAAACTGATAATAGACAATTAGGAGAAAGGTTATCCAAAATCTGTACTTCTTATCAACTCCCTTCTATATTAGATCCACAACAATCAGTGTCACATTCAAATTACACACTTGAACAATTTAAAGCTAGTATCTTTCATTCTCAAACTTCTTTAATAGATAGTCCTTCAGCTTCTGTAACTGAATCGACTTTAGTTGTTGGTCAAGGTATTATAAACAATTCTGGTATTCCTTTAGGTCCAATTAATAAAATACCTTCATATCAATGGAGTTTTAAACATGAAGATCCTGAACATCATCATAAAGGTAAAAATATTTTGAATGGATTAGGTACAACTGATTCTATATCATTATTAGCTGGTACATCCATAAATTCGACTGCATTAAATTCAAGATTAATGAGATTACCAATCTCTAATAATAAAAATAAACATAAAAAAAGATCAATTTTAAATGGATTACCATATTATAATAAATCAATTGTTGATAAACAAATTCGAGCATTAAATTTGAAGAAAACAAACATTAATCCACAAGCAATCTTTAATGCATCACATTTTTCAACTCAATTTAATGAAACTGTTGATGATATTGAATTTTTACATGGTCAAGTTGTTTTAAATCAATTTTTAAATAATAAAAGAATTATGAGAAATTATCAATGGATGGAATATTATCAAAATGTAACTGATAATTCAAATTTAGTTAAAGGTGTTGATACAACTTATAGTAAAACAACAATTAAATCAGTTGCTAAATTCGAAAGATATTTACAATTAAAAGATCAAAAAATAAATGAATTAAGAAGAAGAAAAATGGAAAGATTAGAAATGATGAAGAGAAATCAACATGAAAAAATGATGTTAAAAGAAAGAAAAGAACAAGAAAGAAGATATAAAAAACAACAAAAAGAAATTGAAAAAACTCAAAGAGCTGTGTATGGTCAACAACAACATGACGGAAATGGCGATGAATCTTCTTCATATTCTTCTTCAGACTCAGACTCAGATTCAGATTCAGATTCTTCTTCAGATGATGAACTTGGAAATAAAAAAGTCAAAGAAAAGGAACAAGAAGAAGAAGAAGAATTTGAGGATGAGATTGTAATAAGCGATTCTGAATTAGTTACTGGTCAACCTGACCCCAGATACAAAAGATTTAATGAAAAAGATGTGATATTAAAAGATAGAGAAATGATTATTGAGAAAAGTTTACCTTCTGATGATAAAGAATTATTCAGATATCAAAGTATGTTGTTTGGTATTAATACCGCTCATCAAATGCAAGCTGATGCTAAGATGACCAATGGAATAATTAGTACCAATGTTGTTAGACTCAGAAGAAGACCCAACCCTAATGCCTTAGGTTATTCTAACATTAGACGTCATAAACCTCCTTTTGCTATTTAAAACATTTTCACTTTTACTTTTACTTTCTAACTGTTCTCACTTGTAAATTCGTTTTATATTTATATTACTGTATACTAAAATTTAAATAACTTTTTTTGAAGAAAAGAAAAAGATGAGACAAGAAAAAAACGTAAACAAAGGTAACAAAAATAAATGCGATGAATAATTTACAAGCCCATAATTGGTTCTGTTTTCAAAGAACCCAGAACTGTAAAGACTAGAAAACAACAATAGGGAAATAAAAAATATTAACATAAACATAAACATATACATATTCTTACAAGATTGTGAAGCTGGAAAGCCCAAAAGAGGAAATCATTTAAAAAAAAAAGGTAGAAAGTAACAAGTGTTGGCACTTTAGGGTAAAAAATATGACATAAGATTACAAAAGACCTTTGAAACCTTTGAAACCATATACAATCTATAACACTTTAGAATGCTTAATATCACTTCTTAATCTGTAAACTAATGATGCCAAAACAATCAATAAGATAACAACAGGAACCATAATCATTCTAATAACATAGAACAGACTACTTAAATTGCTTTCAACATGTTGTTTGAATTCATCTTGCTGATTTTCTCGAGCAGTAAGTAAATATTGTTCATGTAGTTTGCTTAATTTAGAATCCATGTTTTCATTTTGATTAAGTTGTAAATCAAAATATTTATTTAAAGATGAAAGTCTACTATTGAATGAATTTAACAATTCATTTTGTTGTGAAATTAACACAGAAAGTGAATCATACTTCAAATTCAATTCTTCAACTTGTTGCTGTAATTCTCTCTGAGATCTTGAAACTTGAGATTGTTGATTAGATAATGATGTTTTAATTGATTTATTAATATCAAATATTTGTTTTTGTAATTGAGTAAACACTTGTTGAGGGTTTCCCATATTATCTAATTTGTTATTAATTTCTAATAGTAATGCATCATCATTACCAGTTATAATACCTTGTTGTTGTGAAGGAATTCTTGGTGATTCACCATTTGTCGGATTTCCAAAAGAGTCTCTTAATTTAGCTTCTTGATTATGGAAGAAAGCACTATTACGTGATGGACCACTATGAGAAATTTTTGGAGTTGGTTTATATTTAGGCACCAAAGTTTGCTTAATTTCTTTTTTCAAATCATCAAGCACTGTAGAATAAGAATTTAAAATCAATAATTCAAATTGTTCAGTTTTAACAACATCTTTTGGAGCATTTGCTGTAGCACCAATTCTAAATTGAGACGATAAGATTGAACTTAAATCAATTTTATTAGTTTCTAAAACTAATATATTATCAATAGTAATTTTGAAAAAACCTTTTTCAAAACCAATTTTAACCGTTGAAGGAACATTTGAACCTTGATATTCCCAAGTATAAGCAGCAATGAAATCTTTTTCAACATCAATATCTTTAGTACCATCATTTAAAAACACTTTGATAACAGGACCCATAGACAAAGTACTTGCATCAAAAGAAACTTGTAGACCTTTATATTTCAAAGGTCCACCAAAATTATCAGTTTTTGAAGTATCGTAAGAATTTGAATCAAGAAACCAAATCGAAAATCCAGAATTAGTTTGCCCAATTGAACCTAATGATCTAAATGTCAAATCAACAGAAAATTGATTCAAGTTTTTAAAAACTGGTTTTGACCACAATGAACCAAATTGAGTTTCTTGTTTTAGATTGGATGAAATTGCAGGTTTTGGAGTTAATATGATACGACCTTCATCAAAAATGGCAGCACCTCCTAAATTCCAGTTATTTCCAAGCTCTGATGACGTCTTAACTTGAACTAACTGAGGTAAAGTTAATTCCGAAATCAATGATTCCTGGTTAGAATTAGACACATGAGGTATTGTATGAGCTTCTGTAAATGAAAAAATGGATGTGAAGTAAGCTAAAAGAAATGATACACTAATCCAAAATGAAGTTGAACTAGTCATTGATGAAATATAAATGGTAAATCTACTTGAGAAAAGAGTTGAAAATTAAAAAAAAAGGAAAACGAAGGAATGCAAAATTTAGCAAAAAAAAAAATACAGCAATGAGTTGCAAACAAAATATAAAATTTATATGGTCAAGCTTAGGTTTTTATGATTTGAATAAAAAAGGGAATTCAAATTTATTGGATCAAGAGATAGGATATACGTGTACGTGCCTGTTTTTTCTTCGTTCAGAGTAATTATCGACGCAGCACAGCCATTTCGACGCCATGAAATCGACGCCAGCTATTTTGGTAATAGGGGGTTACGAAGCCCATGCAAGAAGAGTGGGTTTTCGTGGACGAGAAAATGAAGATCGAGAAGTGTGAAAAGAACACAAGGACAACTGAGCTAAGGAACCTGAAGGGCAATACTTCTTCTATTATTTGTATTACTATTACACACGCTAACTCCATTAGCAATTGCTTTACGGTATATAGAAGAAACATAAACAATCCTCTTAAATCTTATTATAGGGCTTTTTGACTTATTATAGGTACGTGAAGAATTACTTTACCATCATCATCCCATTATTTAGTTTGATATTCTTGATCTTTATCATATTTTTCAAATCATAATACTAACTTTAACATCCGTAATAATATTCATATAGACATTTTAAAAAGCCTTCGATATCATACTAAAGATTGAATATAAGATAACAAAAGTTCATTACTTAACATCCGTGTTTGTTTAATTATTTTTACTCCAAGCATCAGTGTTTTAATTTTTTGATTATTAGTTCTGTTTTTTTATCAATAGATTTGTTGCTTTAACCTTCATCTTTTTTTTGATTACAAGTAACTTTTGAACTATTGATTAGTTCAAGACTCCATATAAATAAGGCTAACACGCCTCTTACCACCACAACAATAACAACGTCCAAAATTCCTTCTGCAACTAGAGACCTTTCAAAAGACCTCAACAAAGCAATTTCCTCTCAGTTAGCAATTTTCACAACCACTCTTAACGATTCTAATTGGTCTTCCTCCTTAAAACAGATTCAATATTTGCTAGATAAACATCCTCAAGTTTATAAAGGTTTTCTAAGAAGATTAATTACTACTATTGCCACTGAAGTTTCCCTGGATAATCCATCAACATCCAATCCTTCCGTTACTTCTAGATTAATCTCTCAACAACTTAACTTTCTAACTTTAATTGAACCCTCTAAAGTTAACGTCATTGTTGCAAGTTTAACTGTTCCAGATTCTGAATTAGCTCGTTTATTTACATTAAAGCAATTCTTCAAATTTTTCTCATTATCTGAGTATCAACAAATTTTAATCAGCTTAGCTATTGAAAGTTTTTCTGATCCTAAAACTAATACCTTTTTATTAGAACAACTCCCATCGGTTTATTTACAATCTTTACCAGGTGTCGTTGAGTGGATTTATAAAAGAGAAGAAAACAAAGATAATACAGAACAAGACAGCTTTTCAGTTTTCCTAGACTTATTTTTTAAATCAAAAGTTTTTTCATTACCACAGAAACTAGTTGTCATTGGTCATATCAACGAAAAGACAACAAACGAATCAATAAACAAACTAATAGATAATTATTACGAATCAATCAGCAAAATGAGTTTTAGAGACACTTTACTACAAATTGGTGCAAATAAATTATTACCAGATAGAATTCTATCAACTCTAATTTCAATTCAACAACAAAATCAATTAGATGAAGCTATAGGCTTACTTTTGTCAGAAATATTATATCCTGGCTCTCAACAGTTATCTGGAAATCCTACAAATGCAATCACATCTTTAACCCCTCTAAGCATTCCAGAAGCTACTGCCAGAGGTGCCCAAATGGGCCAAATTCTACAACAATTATCAACTCAACCAAACTGGGATAATGTTTTATTAAGGGTTCTATCTAATTTCACTGCTACATCTAATATTACTAATGCATCTTTATCACAATTTCTATCATCTTTAAAGTTAGATGAACGTATCGATCAATTCCTTTCATTAGTTTCTAAATCAGGCGATTCACGTTTATTAAAAACCATTTTAATACAACTAAATACGTTAGAACCAAGTCAAGGTGCTATCGATATATTTGAACTGAAATTAGCCCCAATTTTGGAAATTGAATCTAATACAAGACACCTACTATTATATTTTAAATCAATAGTTCAACTTGAAGTTAAAACTGTTGCTCTATTACAAAACGAAGGTCCAGTTCCAATTGATCAAACTGTTAATCAAATCTTTATAAGAGATTATAGAGCCGCACCTGAATATATCACTCTGGCTTGTTTATATATCTTACATGAAACTCCACAAGCTAGAGAAAATGATGTTGTTGTTAATGTTATGCAAACTTTCATTGTCTCATTGTTAGACAACAACTCTCCTTATTTAAGTGCAATTTTCAATAAGTTTGAAGAATTTGATGCTCCAGGGTTGGGAAAATTATTAGTTCAATATTACGAAAGTCGTAAATCGACAGACTCATTACATAGAATTGCAAGTTTGACTGCATCTTTCAAAACTGATACTGTTATCATGTCCATTTTGCGTAATGCAATTGATTTTCCAGAAGCTTTCTCCATTGCTGTTACTTTCTCTCAATACGGCTGGAAGAATTTCCAAGTTTTTGTTTCTAATCAATTAAGTCAGAATATTGCTATTGTTGCTAGAACAATCATTGATTATCTGGAAAATCAGGCTTCAATTGAATATGAAAATGCCCAGCAAGGCAGAAGACAAATTAAATCACTGAATTTAGAAACGGTTTATTTTCTAATGACTACTTTAGGCTCTAAACAATTTCCAAATGAATTATTTGATAGGTTTAAAAATTTACAAGCCCTTTGTTTACAAGCATATCCTAGATTAATTAATTTTGGTCAAGGGCATGATTCTGCTATTTTGATGAATAGTGCAACTAATACATTTTCAGTTGATGTTGAAAAAGAAATGAAAGTTTATTATCAAAAAATGTATAATAAAGAGATTGAAATTAAAGATATAATCCATATGTTACAGAGATTAAAGGTTAGTGATAATCCTCATGATCAAGACGTTTTTGCTTGTATGATCCATTCATTACTTGATGAATATAGATTTTTCCCTGAGTACCCTGTTGATGCTTTAGCTACTACTTCCGTTTTATTTGGTAACACTATTTTTTTTCGTTTAGTTGAAGGTCCTGCATTATCTATTGGTTTGAGATATATATTGGAATCTGCTAGACAACCTCCACAATCTAAAATGTTCAAGTTTGCCATTCAAGCTTTGTACTCTTTTACCAAAAGACTACCCGAATTTCCAAAATTTTGTGCCATGTTAAGCGATATTCCTGCATTACAAAGCCAACCTCAATTATATGAGACTTGTAAGGGTATTGTTTCTGGTAACATACTTCCTTCTGAAGCCCAAGCTCCTCCTGCTCCTTCTCCAACTACGAAACCAAGCGTTGAGAAAGATGATGTCTATACCTCCAAATTTGTTTCATTGAATCCATTGTCAAATATTAAGGGAGATGTCCCACAAGAGACTCCTAAATCTGATGTTTCTGACAGAGTTTTGTTTATGGTTAACAATATCACTGAGGGTAATTTACAATCAAGAGTAGATGAAATGAAGGAAATATTAGGCCCAAAATATTTCAAATGGCTTTCTCAATATCTTGTTTCCCAAAGATCTAAAGTTGAACTAAATAACCAGCCATTGTATGCAGAATTAGTCCAAAAGTTAGAATCTACTGTTTTTGATAGTTATGTTATTCAAGTTACTTTACAACAAATAATTATATTAATGAACAAAGTTTATGCTGGTGCTGATGATGCTGAAGTGGAAGATATTTTATCTAACTCAGAAAGATCTCAATTAAAGAACCTGGGTTCTTGGTTAGGTAGAATTACTTTACCTAGAAATTTACCAATTCAACGTAGATTTATCTCATTGAAGGGTTTATTAATTGAAGCATATGATCATAATAAATTAGCCATTATCATCCCGTTTGTTTGTAAAATTTTAGATCAAACCAAAAATTCAATGGTGTTTAAATATCCGAATCCATGGTTGCTAGGTATTTTGCAAATTTTGAAGGAATTATATGATGTCGCTGGTTTGAAATTAGCCTTAAAGTTTGAATTGGAAGTTTTATGTAACTCTTTAAAAGTGGATATGAATGAAATTGAAAGTTCAGAAATTATCAGATCTCATAAGCCAGGTGAATTAGAACAATTTGTTGATTCTCAAAAAGTTTTAATCAATCTAGCAAATTTATCTCTTGATGAGAAAAAAGGTATTCCTCCAATTATCCCTGCAGTTTCTGCAGTTGCGTCTGCTTTGGATTCTAACAGTGCCACTGCTGCCAATGCCTCGTTAATTCCTCCTCAACAAAATGCTCAACAACAGTTAAATGCCCTACATCAACTACAACAGCAACAGCAGCGTTTACTCGCCGCCCAAGCTGCTCAAAGACAGTTCGATGGCCAAAGTGTTTATGAATCACCAGCTATATCTTCTAATGTTCCATTGGCTCAACAAGCAGCTTCTGTTGCAGCAGCAGCAGCAGTTCAACAGCAACAGCAGCAACAACAGCAAGGCGGTAGCGCTTTTGATAATTTGAATGGTACCTCCATCTTTGTTACCCATCCTAATTTGAAGAGATTGTTCCAATTAGCATTAACTAAGGCGGTTAGAGAAATTCTTCCTCCGGTTGTCAACAGAACTAATTCAGTTGCTTTGATCACAACTAAATCGTTAGTGCTGAAAGATTTTGCTCTTGAAGTTGATGATATGAAGTTAAGAAAAGTTTATATTAATACTGTCAGACAATTATCCGAAGCTTTAACTCTTGCGTCATGTAGAGATTTATTACGTGAAAGTGTTCAATTAAACTTACATCAATATATTCAATCACTTGGCCAACAATTGGATGGTGCCATTCTAGAACAATTACCTACTGCTATCAATGATAATTTGGATTTAGCTTGTGCCATCATTCAGAAAGCTGCCACTGAAAAGTCTGTTCAAGATTTGGACGAATTGATGCTTCCTTCTATTGCTTTACGTAGACAATTCAAAGATTCCAGACCTGATCAAGCCTTTTGTGATACTCAATATGCGTCTGGATATGCGATGTCTTTACCGGAACCATTAGGTTTAAAGGCAGGTGGGGTGACACCTAAACAGCTGACAGTTTATGAAGATTTTGGTAAAAATAAATGTGCTTTGTCTTTAAATAACCAATTAGGTGGTATTCATGGTATTCAGAGTGCCATTCCAGGTGGTATTTCGACACCTACTGCTGTTACTACTAGTATTGCACCACAAGGACAACAACCAAACCAACAAGAACAACAACAGAGATCCCAAATTGATCAATTACAGCAACAACAACCTACCCAAGTTGGTGCGCAACCCGGTCAGCTATTAGATGAACGTACTTTAGAGCAAACATTGATAATGCTTCAACAGTTAACTGATAATTTGTTAAAGGCTATTGATGATGCTCCTGATAAAGAGATCAAATTACGCGACACTGATTCTGTTAGTAACATTAGACTCTATGTTGCTGAAATTATTCAATTATTAGGTAAAGTGAATATTAACGAAATATATATGAAATTTGCTCAACTAACAATGAACGCTTTATTTGCTTCTCAAGATCCATCCACTCTATTGATTGAAAGTTTAGCTTTTCTGTTGGATAAAGTTTGTGAGATGTCATTATTGGTTGCCAAATTTGTTAGTGCTTGGTTAGTCGGAGCCGAAGATGAACGTAAACTAAATGTTAAGATTCTGACTTGTTTAACTTCTATTGGTTTATTGTCACTTAACGATTTGGATATGGTTTTATCTAAAGCAATTACTGATAAAAAAGATGCTAAGACTGGTATATTTTCTTGTGAATTTATCTTATCTTCACTGTTCAGTGAAAAGCCGATTGCTTTGATTTCTGATCTTGTTAATACTCTTGGAGCTCTAAAAGCAACTGAAATTTCAGAAATTAAGAAAGATCCTAAATACACTGACTTATTAGAAAAGATTGACAAGTCAAAAGATTCATCTTACACAAATTTAGGGAACTTGGCTTTGAACACTTCTAATTTAAAAGATTATTTTGCTTATATTTTTGCTGAATGGGTTAAGTTAAGTAAATTCAGTGACGATAATGGAGATTTGCAAGTTGCTTTCATCAACCAATTATTTGATATTGGCCTAATTTCAAAACCTGAGTATTTAGTTTCTTTTATCACAACTGCTGTTGAGATCTCTGTTCTTTCATTTAACAAAGAAGGTGACGTTTTTAAGAGAACCCCGGTTGATACTTACACCTCTGTTGATTCATTGGCCAAGTTAATTATCAAATTATTACTCGTTCAAGAAGATGCTTCTTCAGATAATCAAGCCAGATGCCATTTCTTTAAATCGGTTCTATCAGTGGTTCTTTTATCGTTTGCTCATGACCATGAAAGTAGTCAAGCTAACTTCAATGAAAGACCTTACTTTAGATTCTTTTCAACTTTATTTAGTGAATGGGCTGTTATCGATCAAAATGATTATAAAGATGTCACTAAAGATGAAACTGAGATCGACAAACTTCAAAAATTTAATGTTGAATTCTACTATATTTTGGCTGATTACTTATTAACATTACAACCCGCTGCTTTCCCAGGATTTACATTTGCTTGGATTTGCTTAATCTCTCACAGAATGTTCTTACCTACACTTTTAGAACTTGCTGATAAAAAGGCTACTTCCTGGAGTAAATTTTCAAGTTTGATTTTAGTTTTATTGAGATTCCAAAGTGGTTACATCAAAGAGAAGACAGTTCCTGAAGCGTTATCTGTTGTTTATAAAGGAACTTTAAGAATTTTCTTAGTTTTGCTACATGATTTCCCTGAATTTTTATCTGAATATGCCAATCCATTAGTTAGTGCGATGTCACCATCTTTTGTTCAATTAAGAAATATTGTTTTATCAGCTGCTCCAAAGGATATGCAAATTCCAGATCCATTTCAACCAGGTTTGAAAGTGGATAGATTAGTTGAAATTTCTAACTCACCAGTCATTGCTGTGCGCCCACAACAACTACTCGCTGAAAATGGTATCAGAAAAGCAACTGAAAACTATTTGAGAATTCCATCGACTTCGTTATTAAAACAAATCATAGCAGCATTGGATACTAAAGAAACTGCTGAGATTGGAATTGGTTTCAGGAAAGTCCATTATAACATTAAATTAATCAACTCATTGGTTTTATATACTGGTATTTCTGCGACTGAAGATAGACCACGCGAGTCAAGACCATTCAATTCCAAATCGTCCCAAGTTAGTTTATTAGTTTCTATTATGCAAGAAGGCTCGATAGAATTACAATATTTACTGTTACAAGCGATTACTAATAATCTAAGATTCCCAAATGCCCACACACATTGGTTCAGTTGTGTTATATTACATTTCTTTGGGTCTAATCATTTATGGAGTGACAACAGAATCAATGTTCAACAATTAATCACCAGGGTTTTACTCGAAAGAATGATTTGTAATAAACCTCATCCTTGGGGATTAATGATCACCTTCACCGAATTAATGAAGAACTCTGATTATTCATTCTTTGATTTACCTTTCACCAAAGAAACTCCAGAATTTGAAAAATTATTTAATTCATTGTTCAAACACGTCAAAAATGTGTCTGTTGGTACACCGGTTGCAGCAAATTAGGTTCTTCGAACTTTAAAGACTTCTGCATCAAATTTGTTATTTACTATATAGAAATTTTATTTTTTATATTTTTTTTGTTCATTTTAGTGTTCACTTTTACTTCTAACTTGTTTTCCTTTATTTCATGTATTCTGAAACCTTTTTATTTTTCTATTACCTGTGTTTTAGTACCCCTTTCCTTGCTTTCTTATTATTTGCTTCATCTGATTTTGAAACTCCCAATCCCCTTGCATATACCTTTTTGTTAGTTTTACATTTTAATTTAATGATTTTACTTTGATTTTCAATAAAACCAGCCTCGCGGCACAGCTTTTGTGGCGCAAGAGCAGGTACACGCGCCACAAAAGCTGTCCACTCCGTTTCTGAATATCTGGATACCTCTATCTGGGACTTGATACTTGAATGGGTTGCAAATTACAATTGTACAATTGTGTAATTGCCCTATTGAATTAAGTTTGCACTTCAGCTCATTATACCTAAAGATAATATAGTTTGATATGCTTTCAGGACTTCGTCGTCGTTTTAAAAGAGACTCCTTGGATGACGAGGATGACACTCCATTCAATGATTCCACTTCACAGGCAAAGAAATCGAGAAAGCCACCAAATACAGCATTTAGACAACAAAGATTGAATGCATGGCAGCCTATATTGGTTCCAAAAGTTGTATTACCAATGTTATTAGCTATTGCCATTGCTTGTATTCCAATAGGTATTGGATTCCTATATGTTACATATAATATTCAAATGATTGAGATTAACTATTCAAAATGTGAGGATACAGCTACTAGTTCATTTAGTAAAGTTCCATCCAAATATTATAGCTATCATTTCAAAGGAGGTAAATCTTCAGATATCCAATGGAAATTAACTAGTGATGATAATGATGTTCAAACTTGTACCCTACAATTTACTGTCCCTAATGATATTGATAGTCATATTTCTTTGTACTATAAACTAACGAATTTTTACCAGAATCATAGAAAATATGTTGAATCCTATGACTGGCAGCAATTAAAAGGAAAAGCTATCGATAAAGATGACTTAAGTACGTATTGCAAGCCAATGAAAATTAGAGATGAAAAAGCCATTTACCCATGTGGTTTAGTTGCTAATTCAATGTTCAATGATACTATTTCAAATCTTAACCCTAGTGAGACTAATGAATATGTTTTTGAAACAACAGGCATTGCTTGGAGCTCTGATAAATCATTATATAAGACATCTGAATATAATGTTAGTGATATTGTTCCACCTGAAAATTGGCTTGAAAAATATCCAAATGGATATAATCAAACTGATTTAGAGAATATAGCCAAAGATGAAAGATTCATGAATTGGATGAGAACTGCTGGATTACCTTCATTTTACAAATTACATGGTAAAAGCGACACAAAATTGACGAAAGGTACTTATACAATGGAAATTGAATTACATTATCCTGTTTCTATCTTTGGTGGTACTAAATCTGTGGCTCTTTCTACATCTAGTGTCATAGGTGGTAGACATATGGGATTAGGTATTTGTTTCTTGATAGTTGGAGGTATATCAGTGGTTTTTATGTTGGTTTTTATGGTGAAACAAATATTTACGAAGAAGCAATCAGATCATGCTTTCTTGGAGGGTTTGAACGAAGGACCAGCCGATCATGGCCATTCTGGAAACCCTGAAGATGAAGTTTTAAGACAGATTCTATAATTTTATAGTGTCTTTGTAGTTTATAGTGTTACACCTGTTACTATTATATAAAAATGTAGAAATAGATCCGCAATGTGTCCGCACACGACCATTTTAAACAAAGTGAACAATAATTTGAGTCAAATCATCTTGAAGACACCACAACAAACACCTCAAATCTGTTTCTTAAACTTCACCAGTGCAAAAAAATCAAATTCATACACCATTTTATACACAATTTAAATATACAAACAAATGTCAAGAGTTAAGAGAATTACAAAGGAATTGGAAGATGTTAAAAAAGACAAACTTTCAGGTGTTACTCTTTCCTTGGTTACAGAAGATGATCTATCTCATTTGAAAGGTACTTTTATTGGACCTCCAGGAACTCCATATGAAGGTGGACTGTTTGAAGTTGATATCAAAATTCCAGATGCTTATCCATTTAAAGCTCCAATAATGAAATTTGATACTAAAATATATCATCCAAATATTTCATCTCAAACTGGTGCAATTTGTCTTGATATTTTAAAAGACGCTTGGACTCCAATATTAACTCTAAAATCATCACTGATTTCATTACAATCTTTATTACAATCCCCAGAGCCAACTGATCCTCAAGATGCCCAGGTTGCCAAAGTTTATATGTCTGATCCAAAGAAATTTGCAGAAACAGCTGCCAATTGGACTAAAATTTATGCTCCAAATGATGATTATAAATCGACTAATCCATCAGGTAAAGCTGATTACAGTGATTTCACCAAACAAGCCATGGCTTTCCAAGAACATGAAGTGGAGGAACAAGATGAATGCGTCAAGTATGGAATAGATAAAAGTACTGTTAAAATTTTCGAAGATATGGGATTCCCAAAAGATAAGATTATTTTAGCATTAAAGAAATTAAACCTGAAAAAGGTAAGAATTGATGATGTTCAAACACAACAGAGAGTTTTAGATGAAATCTTAAGTTAATGATGCTCAAATTGATTTCTAGTTGGGTTCCTGTTTGATTTTGGAAAATTTGAGAGATGTTGCTTTATCTATGTCAATGTTTGATCATTTTACATTGTTTTGACTAAAACCGTTACTTTTCCTTTTTTCAATTGAATTAAGTTATCTTCACTTTATAAAGCACTATTGTTAGTTTAAGCAATGCGCATTGTTCTTTTTCCCTAGAACTTATAGGCTTTCCCTTCGTTAGTTATGTGTATATATATTTATACCTTTTTTTACATTTATTTTTGTCTTGACAAGTTTTCAGTTTTTCACATATCGTTACACTTTTGTACTTAATTTTTTAAATTTTTTTTTATATAGTCTGTAAAGAGTAAGAACAAAAATATAATAAAAGGATAAATATAGTAGTAATTGATTATACATAAGCAGTTTTTAAATTCATGATGGTATATAAAATGAATGAGAAAGAATACAAAAGTCAAAATAAAAAAAAATTGATGAACAAAACTTCAAATACAGAAGTCAGAAAAAGAAAATTGTTGCACTAAGAAAAATAGTATAGGAAGAAAATATACTAGTAAAAATAATGTTAGTGAGATTAAAATGAATAAAAAAAACACCAATAATTTTATTTTAAAATTTATTACAACATTAACACAAACAACAGTACAAGATTTTGGTAAAATATTAATATGAATAATTGATAGACCATCCCATTTGAGTAAAATATCAAAAATCAAGACAGAGGTAGTGAAAGTAACGAGTAGATAAGAATAAAAAAATCGGAAGTATGGCGATACAATATGGCTGAAAGTATAATCCTCTACATAATGAAAACAAAATTCAAACCTTTACTTTGAATGGTTTTAAAGCAATGGTATTTAAACCAACACCAGACCAAACAACCTAACAAAAGATTTATTAATAGGTTATGAGGCAGCGGGGTCTATTTTCTTTCAACTTTTTTGAAACCATCATTATCACCTGCAAAACTGTTACCGGTATGATGCTTGTTATTTTTCTTCTTGTTCTTGATTTTGGTAAAGTTAGATTTATCTTCTTTTTTGATTCTATGCTCAATTCTGATTTCAAAATCTTTAACTCTAACCTTGTGCAGTTTAATTGATTCAGCTTGTGCTTCTCTTTTAGCAAAATCAACCAATGCAACCAATCTATCAATCTTACAAGAATCAACCTTACCAAACTTTTGTTCAAGAACAGCAATTAAATCAGTATCCTTAATGGAAGCATCAACGTTTTTGATGTAAACAGGATAAACTTCTTGACCAGCATGGTTTGTAAATTTAGTTTTAGCTTTAACATCATTACGGCCTTCAATGAATTCGTCTTCTTCAACATCCTTCTTATAATCTCTTTTGTTTTTCTTGGATGTGACCTTTTTAAATTCACCTTGAGTGTTGTTTGGAGATGAACCATTTGCAGACTTCGCAGCCTTGTGTCCATTACTAACAACAACTTGTGGTAGTCCAGTTGGAACCTTAGCAACGGATGTATTCTTAGCACCACCAACGGCAGCTAAAGAAGCCCAAGTCAATGGTTTTGTAGGAGCTGATGAGGCAGCTTGTGAAGAAACAGATGGAGACTTTTTTATTTCTTCAGAAGTTGTTGGAGTGTCAGACTTGGTTGAGACCGTCTCAACATCTTCAGTCGCTTCTCTATCTTCTTCAAAAGCAACTTCTTCAACAGGCTCCTCAGATGATTTCTTTTCTAAATCTTCTTCTTGTTGTTCTTCTTCTTCAGCCGCAGTTTCAGGAGTTGATTCTTTGGTACTTTTTGGTGAAAAAACCTCTTCTTTTTCTTTATCTTCGGTAGATGGGATGGGTGTGGTTTCAGTAACTGACTCAATAGTGGTAGTACTAACGTTAGAACTAACTGGAACTGGATCAATCACTGTATTGCCATCCTCTTCATGTTCTTTATCTTCGATAACTTCTCCAGTTTGAACATCATTGACAGGAAGAGACTCTTCAACATTATCCTTTTCCTCAGAAATGTCTCTAGTTTCTTCAACTGGTTCTTCAACATCGTAATCTGCGTCAACATCTGGAATGAAAGTTAAAACATCATTATAAACATCAAAAACACCTTTGGTTGGAACTAAAACAAAAGTTTGAACGAATTTATAGGATGGTTGGTCATCATTAAATTCATCATCTGATTTCAAAGCCAATTCACCAGCAGCAATAATTAAGATCGAATTATTGTATGATGGGGTAGAATCAATAGATTGGATCATGACTTTGGCACCAGCTAGTTCTGAAGACTTCCAATGCTCCTTGATGTTATCGTTACCAACAACATTTTTAGTGTTAGAAGAAAAAGGTTCAGAGTGTAAGTTATGTCTTAAGACAGCTTCCTTAGAATACAGTTGAAATAATTTGTCTTCATTTGAATTTAGTAAGTTGTAATAGTACTTAATAAAAGCCACGGAGACACGATTTGAATCAGCAATTTCAGTAGACATGGTGGAATGATAAAAATTTTGTGTAATTTAATTTTTAATTAATTGAAATGGAATGTGTGTTTATAACGAAATGATTTAGTAAAAAGATATAATACAGGAAATAAAGTTAAATGCTACTTTGAGAAATGGAAGTGGGAATATGGAATATGGAAAGTGAGATAAGCAGTGAAGCAAATGCAATAGCTAGAACGGCTCCTAGTCAAAGTCCTAGATATGGTGCTAATTGGGATGAATATAAGACTTTAGAGTGCTTCGAAGTCAAAAGAGAGATGGTAAAAGGAGTAGAACTGTAAAAGGTTATTATTGTTGGAAGGCAATGCCACTTTGGCTCGTTCTGTTCGAGATCGAAAAAGTTCGAAGAATTTTATATCCTTGTGGTGCACGGGTGGAAGATGCTCGGATATAATATTATTAAATATTAAATATTAAATATTAACGCAAACAAAAATACAATTATAAATACAATTATACAAACATTTAAACATATATTCTTTATCGTTGGCCTCCATTGAAGTACATAATTCTAGGAGATAACAAGCTGTTTTTCTGATCGTTCGCTGGAATTGTTGGGCCAACCGTCGGATGAGCAGGAGGGGTGTTTAAATTAAAAAAGTGATGAAGATTCTGTGAACCTGAAACAAGTCCTGGGGCACCCTGAGCTTGGCCATTTGTTAAACCAGTTAAGCCATTCAACCCATTCAACCCGGTAAGACCGTTCAAACCAGTGAGACCAGTTAAACCAGGCAAATGTTGGTGTTGCTGAGGTTGTTGACCTTGGTGTTGTTGTGATTGTAAAGAGAATGGAGATTCTTCTGTGATACCCCATATTTGATTTGTGAAATTATTCACCTCATCAGCTCCTAATAGTCTTTTTAATTCCCAGAAACACAAGTATGTGAGCATGGATTGACTTCCAGTTTGTAACAAATGCAGATTCAGATTTCTTCCAACACCCAGTTCTTCTGCCAGCACTTCTAAAGTAAGTCTGTTTCTGAAAGCAGTATTAGCAAAAATTTTAGTGACAGCAATTAATTTGACATCATAATTTTTAGGGAAATAAGTTTGTAGCCATTCTTGAAAATTATCTTCACTTGAAGGCATTTGCTGATTAATTAGTAAAGAAACCAAGAAACCAAAGTCATAACCACCATGAAAACTTATCCAGGTAACTTCCGGCAATAAACACAAACCACTATCAATTAAAACTTGAGCAAATTCAAATGGATCAATACCAAAATCTTTTAATCTTCTAAAATCAATACCAGCAGCAGCTAAACTTTCAATGTTATCTCTACAGAACATTTCATTTTCTAGATCAAACTTAAAATTGAATTGCCACGTAGATGGAACACCTTCTGGTCTTTTACCATCTTTATCACATAAAGTAATACCAATTTGAACCAAGTTCATCAAATCAGCATTTGATCTCATAGTTTGATAATGATAATCTTTAGTGGATCTGAAGGATCCAATTGGTCTTGCAATAATACCTGCAAATTCAGTAGACACAGAAATATGATTATACCTATCGGCTAGTTCCCTTATCACCATCATCTCACTTTCCAAATTTTCTTTCCAGACTTCTCTAACCAGAGTATGAGTTTGTGGTTGTTGCTGTTGGGTTTGAGATTGTGTCTGTTGTTGTTGAACTTGGTGTTGTAATTGGGCCTGTTGCTGTTGTAAATGCAATTGTTGTAAATGAGGTTGTCCTTGTTGGACAGCTTGTGCCTGTGCTAATCTTTGAGCTGCAAGAGCAGCTTGTTGCTGTTGAACCTGTTGTATGAGTTGCTGTTGCTGAAGTTGTTGTTGAGCAGTTTGTGGTTGTCCTTGAGCTTTGGCTTGTTGTTGTTGTAAACTAGCAGCTAGAACTTGCTGTTGTAAAGTTCTATTCTGAACTGAAGGGGACATCATCAGACCAAGTGGTAATTGCTGATTATTATTTGAGACGCCAGCCTTTTGTTGTTGTTGAGCAACAATCTGTGCAGCAGCAGCAACAGTAGCTGCTGTGTTAGCTGGAGTGGAAACACCTCCAAGAGTTGCACCTAAACCCATAGTTTGTTGTTGTTGCTGTTGTTGTTGGAGTAGATCTCCTGGATTGTTCTGATTGAGAAACTGAGACATGAATCTCATGTTCAATTGCTGCTGAGCAGCAGAAGACAGATTTTGAGGTATTTGTTGGTTAGGATTTTGCATCAAGTATACAGTAAAAGCCTAAGTTGTTTTTGATATGGAGAAAGATTATAGATTTATGTTAGATTAAATCCTTTATTCAAGTCTAATTTGCATTCTATTTAAGTTGATCGTTTGAACAGCGAGCGAGTTGAAAGAGAGAAAAGCCTTTTTGGTCTTTTTGGGGCAGGCACGACGAACCGAGTTAAGAAGATATATAACAATGTTTTTATGGTGGTTTTCATGAGTATTATGCGAAGGAATTAAGTAAATAAGACTAGTATACAGGGTTTATATATGGATAATAGAGAATTTGCTGAGCGATCATGATAAATAAGAAAAGCGTGGGGGATAATTTAATCAGATGAAGACACCTTTTGTCTCTTTCTTGAGCTTTCTTCAACATCTTCTTCAACTTGTTCTTCTTTTTCTTCTAATTCAACTTCTGTTTCTGGAGCAACTTCATCATTATTTAATTCAGCTTCTTCTTCAGCTAAGTATTTGGCAGTTTCTCTTTCAGCTCTTGCTCTCTTGTAGTGTGCTTTCTTATCTTCACCCTTTCTAACTTCAGTATCTTCAGGAGGAGGAACAAACCATGGAATTTTACCTCTGTTGAAATCAGTTATCACTTGTTTAGCAACACCGGCTTCATCAGGCTCAGCACCTTTCAATAGTCTACCTTGTTTTCTTGCCAAAATTTCAATAAACTCTTCGGCATTAGTCCAACCGCTAATTTCATATGTTCTTTCTAAATGTTTTCTTTCACACTTTTCTAATAAATCGGGAATAAATTGTTCAGGATTAGAAACATGCTCAACTCTACACACACCTCTGAATAATAAATCAGATTCGGAATCTTTAGAAGAAGGTGGAACGATACCTGGACAATCAATCAAAAAAATTCTCTTCATCAAGGTAATATATTGCCAGATCTTAGTTTCACCTGGAATTGGGGCAACAGTACAAACCTTCTTACGTCTTAAAGTGTTTATAATACTAGATTT
Organism: Ambrosiozyma oregonensis (nom. inval.); assembly: GCA_003706315.3. Classification (NCBI taxonomy): domain Eukaryota; kingdom Fungi; phylum Ascomycota; class Pichiomycetes; order Pichiales; family Pichiaceae; genus Ambrosiozyma; species Ambrosiozyma oregonensis (nom. inval.). The sequence goes on from PPKY03000013.1 coordinate 266,029, forward strand.
ACCAGTATTTGGATATCCGATGAAACCAATTGAAATTTGTTTTCTATCGGAATGTAAAACTGAGAATTGTCTTAGTAATTGAATTAGAGAACCTTTACCAAAGGAGTTGGTAATGGAAGCATGGAATGCAATGGTTGGGTAATCTTTAGATAAATGTTTAACCCAAGCAGCCTAAATTTATTAGAAACAAAAAGATGTTAGTATTAAATAATTCAAGTTGGAAGCAAACCAATATTGTATATCATAGGTGAAACTTGAAAGGATAAAAGAAAATAAAAAATATTGGAATATTGAGTGTAGGGTTCTTTACTACGAACATTATCATGGATTGTTTTCAGCAATGAAAACAGAGAAAGTTCAACTCATAAGTTCCCTAAAATCACCTGTTGCTAAATCCTCAAAACGAAGCTTTAGACTAAATTGCTAGACGATAACCCAAAACGGGAAATCACTAACGGGCGGTGATCATTAATCTTCCAAAGTTGTAACAGACAAACCATATTAAACTGTTATGAAAAATTCATAACAGACAGAGCGTCCTGACAAAGAACTTTGGTGCACAATTGAGTGTTAAATAAATAAACATTTCTAATTCTCTTATTATCCCTATTTTCAAGTTTGCAATGATGATGAACTTTTTAAAAAAAATGAAAATACATACAGCAACCCAAGTTGGAACCAAATCACACTTGTTTAACACATAAATTAAATGCTTATGTGGACATTCTTTTTGAATATATTGTTCAACAGTTTGGCAACGTGTACCTAGAGGATCTCTAGCATCTAAAACATGAATGATGACATCTGAAGAATCAATGACTTTGTATAATTCATTCCAAATTCTTTTAGATTGACCTTTAGAGAAAATATTTTGTCTAGCTTCGGCGGACCAACCATCAGTATCTAAACCACTCATTAAACCTAAAACAGGTTTCAAATCTTCTTTTCCTTGATATTCATTATGATCAGTGTTTACATTTTGAGCTAATTCTTCTAACGAAGATGCAGAAACATTAGGCTTCTTTCTTTGAGATTTTGGACCAAATGTATGACTATAAGATTCGGTTTCTAAAATTTTAGCAGCAGGTGACTCAGAAGTATCCTTTTCATCTAATAAAGACATTGGTAATTTGTTTCTTTTCATTAGAATAGAATAAGAATCATTTTTTTTATTTCCCATAGCTTCTCTGAAGTGAGTTAAAGCATCTTGAGCAATGACTCTTGAACTGTTAAACCATCTCCTATCAGGCTGAATTCTTGCATCAGGAGCTTCAGTTTTCTGTAAATAAGCAGCTTCAATAATATCACCTTTGGCATTTCTAACAGCTCTACCAGATTTATACATATTTAAATGTTTCACCTTTTTAGCATCTCGATAGAAATTTTCACCTTTAACTCTTAAATTACCATCTCTTAAATCATTTTGTCTCGTACGACGAGCTTTTTCAGTCTTGCCAGTAGCCATTCTGAGAATTTGAATTTGGGGAATTAAAATTAAAAATTCTACGTAAAGTAAAAAAAGGAGTAAATGTAAGAAAAAGTAAATCAAACTTTGTCAAGGAGAAATAAAATTTTCAGTAATAAAAAAAAAATTCTAAATTTTTTTGGGTCGTGTCCAGAAGAATTGTGGATGCGCCGCACGGTGCGTTTTGAGGTTATTTGTTTATGGAGGATTAGATAACTAAAGACAAAGCGTGTATGAGATCAGTTATTAATAGAAAATAAGTCAACTGCTACTCCAATGATACATTTATAGAGAGTACTATTAATTAAAATATGTCGAAACAGAATTCATTAGGTTCAAAGACTTCAGAATCAACCATAAGGAGCAACAATGAAGATATTAAAAGTGATAATTTAAAGATTCTCCATGAAACAGTTAGATTTTCTCCATCTAAAAGGAAGATTACATTGCATAAAAGAGATAATAGTGTTGAAAAGGAACCCATGCTAGTGTCTCCAAACAAGAAGAAAATGAGTGAGCGGTATAAATACCACAAACAGAAGAAAACACTTAAAAAGCGTCACACTTTGCTGAAAAGCAGTCAACAAAATCAAATATTAATGAACAAGATCATAGCTAATTTCAGTGAGGATGATTATGGTGATACAGATGAATTTGAAAATTTTGAAGATGATGGTTTGTTTAACTTTTTTGAAAAATCCAATTCTGGTCTTTCTCCAATTCATCAAAAATCTGAATCAGAACAAATACTATCTAATTATGCTCCTTTTTTGAATAACAAACCCAATACATCAAATAAACATAGACTTAATGCTCCATCACAAAGTCATATTCCTGATCTCCGCCCTATATTTCAAAATGAACAAACACTAGGGCAAACTGGGAAATTAAGAACTCAACTCACAATGTCTCCTGCATCCATATCCCTAACTTCGATAACCAAAGAACCACCATTAATGCGCCCACTATCTCCACCACAATTTAGCCAAAAACGTCAACAATATTCTAACAAACTTGAAGCAATAAAAGCTCAACAACATCAATTGAAATATCCTTTAGGAGACAATATACCAAGTGAATTTGAAGATTCAAGTGATGAAGTTGAATTAAGTTCCCAAATTGATCTACCTAAAAAGTTTCTACCTTCAAATATACCAAGGTCAACCACAATATCAAAGCCACCCGAATTGCAAGTCAACGAACATGTAGATACCACATTGAATAATATCATTCCTGAAAGTGACCATAAACTAATTTCTGAGTCTTTGACAAGGTTCGATAGTGGATACTTGACAACTAAATCTTTAATTGGGGGTGATGTTTCACCGAAAGTTTCCACTCCTGGTGTTGGATCACCTTCTGGATCACACAAAACGTATGATTTCACATCTGTTAGAGAAGTATCACCACCCCTGCTTAGCCAGACCGGTTTCATTAGTGAAACGAATAGTCAAGATAACAAAACCATGATAAATAAAACAGATCAGAAACGACCAGTAGTTGATTTAAAAAAATCCACAGTGAGCAAATTTGATCTCATTGACGATAATGATGGCGGTAATGACAATGACAATGATGATGATATAGAAAGCGATATCGATGCTGAAGCGACTATTCTAAAAGTTGAAGACTTTATCAAAAGAAAGAGAGAAGAACTAGAAAGTTTAACCAATGAATCGTTTAAATTAACTGGGGATATTTTAGGCGATGAAAATAATGAAGTTAAAGCTGACTCATCCAAAAAGCTTTCAGATATTTCAAATTCTAGTATTATCGATCGAAATAGTAACGAACAACAACATCCAAGAAAAGATTCTTTGAAGAGAAAGAGATCTGATGAGGAACTGATTTTAAAAAATTATGATATTGAAGATTCACCTCCACAGCGTAAGAAGGCTAAATTATATTTTTCCCCTTCAAGGAAAGATCACGACCAAGTTAATGATTCAAAAGGTTTGCCAGATGTTCAAAATCATCTTTCAACTAAACAATTACCTTCTTCTAAACATGGAATCATTCATTTACCAAAACTAAGTAATATACCCATATCTAATACCAATATTTCAAATCATACAGGAAACTCTCTTGATCATTATAATTTACTTAAAGCATCAGATATAGCTGATGCTACCAATAGCAGCGAAAAGAATGCATCTTCAACTAATTCACAATCATTGATTTCAAATAGAAGTAAATCGAATTTTCATTCACTATCTCAAAGAACTCAGACCGTTTCAAATGAGAAAGATCCTTTCCTATCGCCAAATTCTGGAAAACTGAAAAAGAAGGTTCCTGTTGAAAAAACTATAAGTACAGCTAATGCGAGATTACAATCCAGATTAGCAAAATCCACTGACAACACTGTCGACCCTATAGTGGGTTCTCATTCTAATGATTATTCAAGCAGCTCGAAAAAACTTACAATGAAACAGTCTATTTTTCCGCCAACTTTCAAATATCAACCATCAGACCCATCGGAGGGAGAAAAACAACGACTAGTTTCTTTTAAGAAAAGAGATACTGATTGGACCAAAGAGCAATGGATGAAACTATATAATTACGTGATGACTTGGTTCTACTTTGAAAAAGATAACGATGACGGTACAATTGGTGGTAATGTACCTAAATTGGATATAAACCGAGTTGAAAACGAATTTGGATGTTCTATTAAAGAGCTTAATATAAGAATCAAAGAATTACAAAAGTTAATTGAGAAGAAAATTGAATTGAAAAACCGAGATGGTAAGAATTAGAATTTGTGATTTGTGAAAAAATATGTTCTGGTCAAGTTACTTCCATTGTCTATTCTAATCAATAATTTAAATATCCTATGCGATATGAAAAAAATATTGAATTGAGAAATAGTCAAGACAACAATTAATACATGTATCTTTACAACCAATGCTGGTAAAGGTTGGTTATCCGATTAATATATATATATTGATTTTTTCTCATTAAACTGTTACCACTACAACAATTATTTTTATATATGTTTTTATTATTATTATTTTTCTGTACTTTTATAACTGTAAACTAAATTTAATTTCTAATGACTGTTTGTTAATTATGGTAAAAGTAGTGTTATAAAATATATGATATAAAGTATAAGACCCAAGGTATAAAAGGATGAAATACAGATTATGAAATCAAATCAAGTATTTATCAAATAGACGAAAATTGTCTAAAATATTTTTATAATGGAAACTAAAAGAATTTGAAAATAGAGAAGATGAATGAAATATATGATGAAAAGAGTAATTTGAGCTGTTTTGAAATTGATCTCTATGAGGCTGTTTGAAAAAAAGGTTAAATAAACAAGATAGACTTAAAATTGATTACTTATCTTCCCATCTCTATTTATTTTTAAAAAATTTTTTGACTGAAAAAAATTGCAAGCTGGCAGGATTGCTATGGTTTGAGAGAATTTAAAAACATTTAATAATTGTATATATAGTATAGATAAGAATGAGAGAAAGAGAATATTAAGAAATAGAAATAAAAGTAGTGCTATAATGTGAGAAGTAAATAGAAGTAAGGAGCATTCAAGGAACAAAATCTTAAATGATAGTAGTTATAGTAATGTTCAGTTCAAAGTAATGCCTTAAATAAATGTATCCAACTTGATGTTTTGGGTGATTGATTATAAACAACAAAAACAACAACTCATTTTTTTGTGGTAATGTGTAGCGTTAAAAAAAATAGGGTGATTTCTAGAAAATATGATTGACTATATGTACGAGAAGGATGAAAAAGTTTAATTTTTCCAGAACCACAATGAAAAGAAAAAAGAAACAAATCAGAATAAAAAATATAATTAAATAAGAATAAAAATAATATTAAGTAAATAACAAAATAAAATAATAAGATAATGATGAGATGAGAAAGTGTGGAGAGGGGGAAAATAGTGGTGGAGATCAAATTAAAAACAACTAAAAAACAATTATCAAAAGCATTAAACAACAAGAAGACTTGAAATTAGTTTAATCAATTATCTGTTGTTCAGTTAAATAAGGAATATTAACTCTCACTCTATGACTATAAGGCAACTTTGGAATAACAACACAGAGGCAGGCGACTAAATTAACAACAAACAAGTTAATATCATAACTTGAATAATGAGTAGATATTAAAAAGGTAAATATTGGAACACCCATTAAAAATTTTTTCACAGGAGTATATTGATCTCCATTATCAATTTGTTCCCACATTGTTAAATTATCATATGCACCGTTGTTAAAATCAAATGGAGTCCCTTTAACTTGATGAAACATAATATAGGAACCAATACAATATGTAACGTTAGTCATAGTCCAGCTTAATTCGTTTGAAATCGTTGGAACCAAATCATATAAAATTTTTAAAATAATCAAGATAACAAAATGAATAATCCAAGCTCCTTTGAAATGAACCCAGGTGGCATTCATATTATCTTGAATTTCTTGGTCTTGTTTTGTTTCAAATGTTTCTGGACCAATCTTTGATATCAAAGATGATGATCTTCTACGTCTATGTTCTTTAGCATTTATATGGGAAGATGTTGGAGAAACAGTTAAGCGTTCAGGTGAAGAAGGATTTGCAGTGCTTCTTGATGAAGTTGAAGATCCAGATGGAGGATCAGGAAATGGAACTGGTTTTGAGGTAGACATTGAGATTTCAGTATAAATATATAAATATTGAGTTAAAATGTGGATTTGCTGTTGTTATTGAGGGAGGCAACGTTAATCTGAGAGATGAGATTTCAAGAAAAAACAATAAAATAATAAAATATTAGAGTAGTGTTAGAACTAAGTATTTTATGGAATAGATTGAAAAGGAGATACTAATTATCTATTGCCAGTGAGTAGTTGTGTAAAAGAAAAGAGAAAGATACTTGATTGAGGAAGTAGTGAACAACAAATAAGACTAGAAATTGAATTTATGTTTTATCTGTGAGACTTTTGAATTTTGAGTTTTGTGTTTCGTGAGAGAGTTCTAGAGGGATTGAGTATGACTAAGAGCAAGAAATTTTCCGAGATAATTTAATTTTATCCGTGTATATCGTGGTGGTGGTCTTACGATGTTTAATATAAATGACACTTGTTGAAAAATTCTAAGCCATTCAGTTTTTGAAGATCAAGTAGAAGGCAAAAGAGAGAATTAAAGAATTAGAAGAGAGATTTTGACCCAATGGCAAAACACCCGTGCACTACAAAAATAATATTACTGCGCCTATAGATTCAACTAGAATAAACGAATAGATGAAGTAAGAGATAAATCAATATATAGTATCCAACCATTCATTCAGTGGAATGGCTATCAGGAATGTTTGAAACTCTATCAAACTATCTGAATTAATCAACGAACAAAAAGAATATGGTAGTTATTAATAGTACTGTAATGATTTAAAGACTAAAAATAAATAAATAATAAATAAGAGTTGTAAAATGAGGATAATGAAGTAAGGGTGAAATGAAATATAGATGTCTTCAAAGATTTGATAGTCCAAATGGTAGTCCAAATTTACTAATCCGAGTCTGCTTTAGTCATTTTAGTTTGATTAACTTTTAACTTAGCTAATTTATCATACTCTCCACTTAATATTCTTTCTACAATAATATCATCGTTTTTATCAAAACCGGCAAGATCAAATTTATAAGATTCAGGTGCATCACCATATTTTTTAAAAGCATCTAAAACTTCAACATCACCTTCAGTTTGAGCTTGCGATTTAACTCTATATAGCAATTCTCTTTTAGCCCATTCTGTAACATCCATATCATCTCTCCAAGCTAAAGTAATAGCTAAAAAAACAAATGCAGGAATGAATAATGTATGAGCTAAATTTTCCCATCCTTCTTTATCCTCCCCTTCTCTAACAATCTTCCATTTGATTTCCCCAGTTGCAGTATCTTCGAAAGGAATCTTATCAATAATCAAAGCAGAAGAAGTTTGTAATTTAACCAAATCTTTATCATTTTGAATATATAAATTTTCATAAGCTTTTGGAAATGTGAAAAAAGTTTCTAACCAAGTTAAACTTCTTTCGTTAGAATATTGATTTAAAAAGGCTATTGTTTTTAATTCTGGTTCTGATGGAGTTCTTTTAGATCCATCTTCATTTTGAAATAAATATTCAAAATCTGGTAAAGTATCTAGTAATTCACGACATTTTTGTTCAGCTTCAATATTCACTGATAAAGTAGGAACTGATCTTGAAAAGTATCTTGCAGTTGGTTTTACAAATTGATTACCAATATTCTTAGATATTAGTCTTGATAACATGATGATAATAATAAAAACTATGTAAAAAAATTGTAAAAAGTTAAATTATTTCGATTATATAACTATAATCAAATTATAATGTATGAACAAATAACACTAATCTATCTATAATGCTCTATTCAAAGTACCCCACTTTGGTACAGACACGTGAATCTGCCTTGACAGCGCCGATGTCTTCGTCGCGTCGATTTCTTTTCACTTGTTTTCGTCTTTTCCTCGTGCACAGCCTGGTCTAAAAAAAATATTTTTTGAGCGTTCAACACCAATTGGGGCAATTTGTATTTTTCATTTTTCATGTTTTCCATTGTATTACTCTTGGATTTCTTTTTAAATTCATAAAATTTATACTGAGGTCTTTCTTTCAAACTCTTATTTTTTATCAGCTTACTTAGTCACTCGTTTATACTTTCATTTGCTGCGTTTGCTTTTGTTTCTACTCCCTCATTCATTTATTTTTTTCAGACTTTACGTGTCCATCATTATATTTTCATCTTTTCAAAATCATGGCTGATATTTCTTCTTCTCCAGCAACTGTTTCTTCATTCAAAGATGAAAATCTAGATGATTCTACAATAGAACTTTCACCTTTCTTATATCAACTACAAGAAATTGAAAGAACTGCTCTGCTATTGTCTAAATCTAACAACCAAAATCAATTCCAAAGTCAAAACTCCTCTGTTAATACTTTTGGAAATCAAAACTCTTCGATCTCCAATAATTTTGGTAATCAAAATCAATATTATCAAAGAAATAATAGAAATAATAACAACAGAAGACAACAACAACAATATCAATTTCAGCAAAATGGTAATAATAATAACTACATTCAAAGACAACAAAATTTTAGAAATAATCAACCTCAACAGTATATTCAACAGCAACAACAAAAGATGTTTCAACAGCCTCCTAGTGGTTCTTCTCAACTATTTAATCAATTTGCATCTTCTCAACAAACACAACAGCCACAACAACAATTACAAAATCCAACTCCCTTTCCTTTAACTTCGTTAGATTCACCTTTATTTCAATCTCAAATTGATTCTTTGTTAAGGGCAGCTACACCTCAACCATTACAACTATCTACTACTTCCAACTCTAATCAACAATTTCAATTACAGAATCCTTCTGAATTACTATTTCGTTCACAATCAGATATTACCGGTTATCAATCTACTCCATCTCCATTAGCATCAAGCGCCTCACAATCTCTATCTCAACTTCATTTACAACAACCACAACCAATTAGTTCAACTAGTAATAATGGTACATCTTCCAGTACCCCAACTACAGCCACCACTTTATCAAGCTCCCAACAATCATCACCTTTTGTTCAACCTCATTTATTGAAAACTGGTACTGCAATGTCAAATCTGTATTTGTCTTCATCTTCTCCATCTCCATCGTTTTCAACAAATGGAGGGAATGAGATTACTAGTATTGCAACTCCAACAACTACAAATTGTTTTGCAGGTGGTTTGGCAAATCCAGTAATTGGTACTGTTGCCCCAATTAAAAATAATACTGGAGGAACAAGTATAAGCTCTTCCACTCTCAGCTCTGATGGTATGATGGCATTTCAACAACAATTACAACAGCAACAGCAACAGCAACAGCAACAGCAACAGCAACAGCAACAACAACAAACATCATTAAATACTAATAAACAAGGTGGTATTTGGGGTAACGTTAGTAATTCAAATGGGGCTATGTTAAACTCAAGTGCAAGTTCATTATTTAGTGGCTTAAATAGCACAAGCGTTGGTGGCACAACCACAACAGCTAGTGGTGTCAATGATATCGGTAGTAATTCTTGGTCCAATTTTTTTTAAACTAACAAATAAGAAGAAATTAATTATGTAATAATAAATGGGAGCTTTTTCGGTTTTTCCTTTTGTTTTGTTTTGTTTGCTTTGTTTTATTTACAGGAAGGTTCAGTTTTGTTGAATTAATACATGTTTTTGTTTTTTGTTTTTTTTCGTTTGCCTTTTACCGTTAAATCATGGGTTACTGTTACACCTTTTTTTTTTGATTTTATTTACAACTGATCTATTATAATTTCATTCATCTATAAGTTGATTATTTAATTCACATGTTTTCATTTTTCATTTTTCATTTTTCATTTTTCATTTTTCATTTTTCATTTTTCATTTTTCATTTTTCATTTTTCATTTTTCATTTTTCATTTTTCATTTTTCAATTTTTGTTTCGTTTTTTGTTTCTTTGCTTTTCTTTTGCTTTTGTTATTCAAAAAAGTTTTTAATTGTTGTTGAATGGTACTTTCTCTAGATTTGGTGTTTAATATACTACCACATTTATTATTTCTTTCAATTTTATGTTTTTCAAAATTTTGTCATACATTTTATTATCATTATTCTTATTATTAATTGGATGGGTTTGTTATATTTTTGTTTTTTTATTCTTTCATTTAATTCTATTATCATTTATACTTTATTTTCACTGTCTTACTAATACTTTTTAATTCTCATTCACAATAAAAAATTCACTGTTTATTACTTATTTCTGCCTACTAACTATATTGAATGCTTCATTGTTATAATACTAGTTTTCATATCATTACTCCTGGTTCAGTTAAATGTGGATGAATATGCTCATACATTTACCTTTAAGTCATTTTATAAATCATTAATTAGAAAAAGCTAAAAACTGAAAAAAAATCAATATCCTTACATTCGAAAAAATTTAGTTTAATTTAATTTCCTATTCATTCATTAATTCAGTTTTTGTTAATTTGTCATTATTATGAATATATAATGCTTGTGTTTTTTTCCTTTTCATTACTATTCCTCTCATCAATTATTATTACTGTTTTCATTAATTTTTTCTAATTTTCCTTTTCATAAGTTTGTATTTAAACGTTTTATAAATTTCGATAAAACTAAGTAACCTTTTTGATATACTTTTTGATATAAACCAATCAAAAAAGTGAAGTTTATTAAATCGAATATTTCAGGATTGACATACTGGGTGTGTAGTTTGGAATAGGTATTAAAGGGAAACTACAGTTTTAAGATATACTGAAAAGTCAAATGTATTTCATACAAGTATAAAATATATAAAATATATAAAATATATAAAATATATAAAATATATAAAATATATAAATTAAATAGGTAAATCAATTAAGAAGCATTCAATTGCCATGCTGGAATGCCCTTTCCTTTATTGTCTAAGTTGTTATTTGCATTTAATTGCCACGCAGGTATACCATTATTGTTAGTATTAGTTTCTTCATTTTCTTCAGTTGATGTAGATAATGAAGTTCCATTCAGTATATCTTTTGCTGAAGGTATTGAAGAGACAGGAGGAATATTCAGTTTATATTGAGCTTTATTAATATTTGCTATATGGTTCGAAGACGAAGGATTAGATGTTGGTAGAACAGGAATGGTAGATGATGAAGTTGAAGTAGTATTTTTAATTGGAATTATATTTTCAGGTTGTGATAAATTATTTAGTTCTGATTTTAATAAATCTAATTTCGTTTCCAATTGAGATAATTCATTATTAATTGTTAATTTTTGAGAATCTAAAGATTTAATTAAAGTTGTTTTAATATTATCAATTTCTAATTTCAAATATTTTAAAGTCTCTTCATTATGTAAATTTTTTTCATTTGTATTTTTAATAATTTCATTAATTTCAATTATTGTTTCATCAATTTTATTTGATTTTGTTATTTGTGAATTATAAAAATCTTTTTGTTCGATTTCTAATCTTTCTAATAATGATTCAACTCTTAGAAATTCTTGTTCAATTGAATCTTTATGATTTTCTAATTGATTTTTTGAAGGTGGAAGAATTTTTGGAAAAATATATTTTTTAACAACTTGATAAACTCCATATGATATTCCTGCTGTTGAAGTTGCCATTATAAAATAATCTTTCCAATCTCTTTCTGGTAATGGAGGTGCATTATAGTAGTAATCTGGGATAGAAGACTGTAAAGGGAAATTTGAAGTTTCATTATTATTATTTGTAGTGGATGATGATTGCTTAGTTGATTTATTAGATAAATTAGAAGATCTATTTAAAGCTTCTGTAACTTCATCTTGAGTTAAACCTTTAGATTCAATAAATTCAATCTTTTTAGTTAAAGAAGAACTAGCAATCGATTTATCTTGTAAGAATTCAACAGCGCTTACAATAAGTTCTTCTCTAAGTGTTGGTTGTGAACTGGACATTTTAATATAATATTTCAACTATATATTGAATAGTAAATATAGTATATATTAATAATAAGAAAGTCATCTTTCACTACTTATCTATTTAATATATAATATATAGAAATACAATCCAAAAACGGCAGTTCTGCGCGGGTATTTTAGAAGAGGTGCACGGATGTCACCATATTTCAGATCATCGTCTTTTCGTCGCTTTTCGTCGCTTTTTCGTCGTTCTTTTTCGTCCATTGGAAGAGCTAGAGCCAATGAAACAACTCAACCCATCTCCAATACCCACTCAGCTGATGCTGGGCCTCTAAACACTTTGCTGCCCTTGCCTAATATCTAAACAAAGTTTTTGCCATCCTAATCCCTAATTCATTCTCCATAACATACACGTAATCCATCCACCGTACATACACATCAACATAAATTTCATATAATCCTCCTATCTATATAAACTTCTTAAAACCTACTCCTAATCTAAATCTACACTGAAAACGCCAAACTCAAAGCTATCAGAACCAGCCCTCTGTTGAGTCTCCAATTCACTGAACTCTCAACCCAACACATCCTCTTTCTCTTTCTCCTCCCATCCTTTTAAAAATCCACAGATCACAAGAACAACGTTCGAAATGCCTACTGATGGACATAATCTTAATCCTGGCTATTCAATAAATTCAGTAATTCGCCAGTCTCCTCCTGTTGAACAAAAACTTCTTCAAAACCACAACCTGAACAAGAGCCATACTCATACCCATACTCATAATCAGGATCAACAACAACCCCAACCTCCTCAACAATTCCCCCATTACTCTCAACAACAACAATTAATGCAATATCAACACCAAATGAGTCCTTCATTATCTGGTGCTATTGCTACCCTCCCTCAAGAAGATGACCATCAACCTCCACCTCAACTTCAAAACCAAGTCGAAGCACAAGCAAAAGCACAACCTCAGTCTTTATCTCCAAACTCTTCTGTTTCTCACTCTTTTCAACCTTTGAATCAACTCAAACAAGAACAGCAACAAGAACCACAACCTAGTAGAGTATGTTATCTTTAATTTTCATCTCTTTCTTCTTTAAAACACCAAACAATTACTAACATTACCGATAGGTTTCCATTATGTCTCTTTTGGATCGTAACACTACCCCACCTACCTCTTCTCTTCCTGCTCAACAACAACAGCTTCAACAAGTTTCTATTTCTCCAGCTGGCCTTTTATCTCAAACACATCAGGGATCACATCTCTCAACATTTCAAGAACCACAAGAACAACATCAACAACAGCAACAACAACACGTAGATCTACAACCTCTCCCTTCTCATTTAACAAGTCAATATATGGATCAGCAACTTTACTCTCAAGAATCAGCTTCTTCTCTTTATCATAGAGCTCCAAGAATAGCTCATAAAGAATTAGCTTCTTCTGATGAAATGTTTGAACATTTTCAAAACAAGTTAAAAGCAACCATCAATATTGATTATATGAATTATGTTCCTGCAAATAATTTACAATTATTGGATAATGAATTTAAATTATTAACTACTACAAATGGTATTTATGCTGAACCTAAGATAGTCGAAAATTTAAAATTTAATTTATTGAAAATGGATCCAAAATTAATGGACAAATTAACTAGACGTACAAAAAATACAAAACAACAAGAAGATGAATTCCACACGTTAAAGTTAAATCAAATTCAACAGTTACGTGAAATTCAATCAAGAAAGCTTGAATTGTTGAAAAAAACTAATACTGTGGATTTTCCTGCTTTAAAATTACAAAGAGAAAAGGATATTGAGGAAGCTAAACTAAAAGCTATTGAATCTGCTGCTAATGAAGCTGAATCTCAAAAAAATAATGGCCCATTTGTTGATATTGCACCTAAAAATGGTAAAAATGGTACTGCTAAAAAAAGAAAATCCCATGTTAAACAGCAATTAGGAGATGTTATTCAATTTGATGATGTTGAATTAAACTCTAATGGTAGACCTAAAAGAAAAAGAAAAGCAAGAGTATTACAAGAAATTACGTCTGATGATATTAAAGCGGATGAATTAGGTGATCTTGGTAATGGATCAAATTCAAATGATGGTGCTTCTTCAGATGTTACTGGCACTACATCTACTAGAAAGAAAAAGAGATCTGCTGTAAACACAGGTGATCTTACTGATGATGATGATCATCCTACATTATTACTTAAACTTGGTAAAGGTAGAGGAAAAGGTAAACAATCTGCCGCTGCCATTGCTGCTGCTACTGCTGCTTCTGCTGCTGCTTCAGATGGTTCTGCTAAACCTAAAATTAATGATAAAGAACAAAAAGCTTTGGATAAACAGTATGATAATACTTATATTTCAATTTGGAAAGACTTAGCTAGAAAAGATGGTCCAAAAGCTTATAGACTTTTCCAACAATCTACCCAAGCTAAACAAATCAACTTACGTAAAACTTCAATGTTAGCAGCAAGAGAATCAAAAAGATGGCAGTTAAAGACTAATAAGAATCAAAAGGATTTGATGACAAAAGCAAGAAGATCAATGAGAGAAATGTTGAATTTCTGGAAGAAGAATGAAAGAGAAGAAAGAAATTTAAGACAAAAAGCAGAACAAGAAGCTATCTCTAAAGCTAAAAAGGAAGAAGATGAAAGAGAAGCCAAGAGACAAGCTAGAAAATTAAATTTCTTGATTAATCAAACTGAATTATATTCTCATTTTATTGGTAAAAAGATTAAAACAAGTGAATTAGAAGGTGATATGGGTGATAAATCAATACCAACTTCTAATGATCAAGTTGAAGATGAAGATGATGTTGATATTACCCACGCTCAAAAAGATTTCAATTCATTAGACTTTGATGCTGATGATGAATCATTACGTAAAACCGCTGCTGCAAATGCTCAATCTGCTTTATTAGAAGCTCGTCAAAAGGCAAAAGACTTCAATAATGGTTTGAAACCTGTTGATGAAGATGATAATGATGGTGAAATGAACTTTCAAAATCCAACTTCAATTGGTGATATGAATCTTTCTCAACCAAAATTACTAAACTGTACTTTAAAAGAATATCAACTGAAAGGTTTAAATTGGTTAGCCAATTTATATGAACAAGGTATCAATGGTATCTTAGCAGATGAAATGGGATTAGGTAAAACTGTTCAAAGTATATCTGTTTTAGCTTATCTTGCTGAAACTCATAATATTTGGGGTCCATTTTTAGTCGTTACTCCTGCTTCTACTTTACATAATTGGCATCAAGAAATTCAGAAGTTTGTTCCTGATTTACATGTTTTACCTTATTGGGGTACTTCTAAAGATAGAAAAACTATGAGAAAAACTTGGGATAGAAAAAGTATTGTTTATAATAAAAATCATGAATTTCATGTTGTTGTTACTTCATATCAATTGGCTGTTGCTGATGCTCAATATTTTCAAAAGATGAAATGGCAATATATGATTTTAGATGAAGCTCAAGCCATTAAATCGTCACAATCTGCAAGATGGAGATCACTTTTAAGTTTTCAATGTCGTAATAGATTATTGTTAACTGGTACACCAATTCAAAATTCTATGCAAGAATTATGGGCTTTATTACATTTTATTATGCCTTCATTATTTGATTCCCATGATGAATTTTCAGAATGGTTTTCAAAAGATATTGAATCTCATGCACAATCAAATACTCAACTGAATGGACAACAATTACGTAGATTACATGCCATTTTGAAACCTTTCATGTTAAGAAGAATTAAGAAGAATGTTCAAAGTGAATTAGGGGAAAAAATTGAAATTGATGTTTATTGTGATTTAACAAATAGACAAAAACAGTTATATAGAATGTTAAAATCACAAATCAATATCATGGATTTAATTGATAATAATAAAAAAATAGGTAATGATGATGATAATTCTGGAGATTCATTAATGAATGTGGTTATGCAATTTAGAAAAGTTTGTAATCATCCTGATTTATTTGAAAGAGCGGATACTTTATCTCCATTTAGTTTCAGTTCGTTTGCGGAAACAAGTTCATTTTTTAGAGAAGCTAATGAACCATTGCTAGAATGTAATTACTCTACTAAGAATTTAATTGAATTTAATGTTCCAAAATTAGTTTATGATGAAATTTTATCAGTTGGTTATGATAATCATGAAATTAATGATAAACATAATTTATTAAAAAAATTCAATATTTGGGATCCTGAAAATATTTCTCAAAATGATAATTTTTCATTTTTACGATTAATTGATCAAACTTCAACTAGTGCTAGAAATTTATCTAAACAATCATTAATTGAAAAAGTTATTAATTTACAAAGTTACACTGGTAAAACAACCAATGAATTAATTGAGAGATATTCTACAGTTTATGGTGAAAGTGAATCAAGAACTAATAGATTGTTGTTGATCAACAATTCAAATAATAAATTGCCAAATTCTGTCCCTGAATTAATGAATGTACAAGATATAACCTATAAAAATATGTTTGTTAATATTACTGAATTAGGTGCATTTGATTTAGTTTCTGCTCCTCCAATTGAATTATCATGTTCTAGAAAATCATTCAATTTTATCAAAGAAGATTCATTATTCAATTCTAAATTACGTGAGTCATTTTTCCCATTAAGTTTAAATAAAGAATTAGAATTAATGAAAAAACAGATTCCTATTGATAGTTGGCCAAAATCTAATTTACTACCTAATACAATTAGTGAGGCATCAGGCTATTCATCAATTAGATTACCATCGATGAAAAGATTTGTCATTGAATCAGGTAAATTAGCTAAATTAGATGAAATGCTAGTTGAATTGAAAAAAGGAGATCATAAATGTTTAATTTATTTCCAAATGACTAGAATGATGGATTTAATGGAGGAATTTTTGACATATAGACAATATAAATATATTAGATTAGATGGTTCATCAAAATTAGGTGATAGAAGAGATTTAGTTCATGATTGGCAAACTAAGCCTGAATTATTTATATTTTTATTATCTACAAGAGCAGGTGGTTTAGGTATCAATTTAACAGCAGCTGATACTGTGATTTTTTATGATTCTGATTGGAATCCAACTATTGATTCACAAGCAATGGATAGAGCCCATAGATTAGGACAAACTAGACAAGTTACTGTTTATAGATTACTAGTTAGAAATACTATTGAAGAAAGAATGAGAGATAGAGCTAAACAAAAAGAACATGTTCAACAAGTTGTTATGGAAGGTAAGTCTAGTGTTGGAGAAGATAAAAAAGATAGTAAAGACAAAGAAAAGAAAGAGATGGCCATGTGGTTACTTAATGACGGTGACGATGATCATACTGATAATGTAATTGTTAGTAGTAATGGTAATGGTGTCTCTTCAAAAAATGGTAGACTTGAAGATTTGGGGAGTAGTAAAATTGCAGATGTTGAGATGATTGATGGATGATACAGCTATGCTTATCTTTAGTATATTTTTGTTATTATTATTATAGTTTACTTGTATTATTAATTATTAGTATTGAAAATAAGTTATTTACTTTAAGATTCCGCCTCGGACTAATTCTCCAGTAATATCGCGAGGCTGAAAAGAGAACAACGGTTTTTATTATTTGTTTATTATTTAGTTGTCTTAAAAGATGATTAATATCATAAAAGTACTGTTACCAGGATTTGCAAATTTTCGATTGATTTAATTGGATTGATTTAAAAGAAATGACATCAGAAAAAACTCAAGTGGTTTTAGAATCACCCGAATCAAAAATAATTAGCAGTAATGATGAATCATTAAAGAAAAGTGATATTAAACCAAATACAGTTGTTAAATCTAATGATGATAAACCAATAAATGTTGCTGAAACTAAATATGGATTGACCATATCACAGTATGAATCATTAAAAAAATTCAAAGATGATCTTCCAAATATTCTTCAAGAAATTGAATATGATGAATTGTTTGGATATCAACTAACTTCAAGTGGTGAATTTTATGATGATGAAATAACAGATAGATTATTAATAAAGATGTTAAAAAGTGTTGATTATAATTTAATTAATGCAAAGGAAACATTAGAAAAAATCCTTGAATGGAGAAAAGAATTTGATCCATTATTTGCAGCATTTAATGAAGATCATGGATCAAAATATGATTCAAGTGGTATTATTACATTAAATCCAGAAGGTGGACCAAATCTAAGAGTTATTACATGGAATTTTTATGGTAAAGTTAGAGATACATCAGTTTATTTTTCTGATCCAACCAAATTTTTAAGATGGAGAGTTGGATTAATGGAAAAGGCAATGCAATTATTAGATTTTAAAGATAGTGAAAATGATTATATGGTTCAGATTCATGATTATTTAGGAGTTAATATGTTTAAAATGGATGGTAATGCTAAAAAAGCATCAAAATCCGTAATTGATGTATTTAGTAATTATTATCCTGAATTATTATCAAAAAAATGGTTTGTTAATGTACCATCAATTATGGCTTGGTTATATGCTGTTTTTAAAAGTTTTGTTTCTGAAGTTACAAGAAAAAAATTTAATATGTTAAAAAATGGTAAAGATTTAGAAGGATATATATCTAAAGATTCAAAAAACTTTCCAATAATTTATGGAGGGATTTTTGAAGGATCAATTGAAGATTTAAAATATGAGTTCAAAAGAGAACAAATGACACCATATACTTCATACTTGTTAGAACATAAATTAACAGATGAAGTTGATTAATTTTATAGTTAATTAGTTAGTAGTAAGTTGTTTTGAATCGTAATCAATTTTCACACCGCGCCAACAAAAAAACAAAAATCAACGACAAACGACAACGGTAAATTATGTAAATTTATTGATGAGATGAACAGAACAGAGCAGAACAGAACAAGTGTCAGACTTTTTTTTTCACAAGTTTCTACTCTTTTATTAACAACAAATAGACTATACTTTTTGGCTTTTCATCATAGATTTATTAACCAACTGCTACTGTTTCACAAAGTGGTTTTTTGTTGTTTTTAAGATTAAGATTTTTATTAACATATACCCATTTTACTAAAACTACACACTAAGGCTACACTATATCATTTAACATTTAACATTTAACATTTAACATTTAAAAGGATTCTCCTTGACTATAGCATACTTTACTACTTTATTATATAACTCATATTTATACAGTCAACTTAAACTTAAACTTAAACTCAAACTCAAACTCAAACTCATACATATATTAGAGATTATCAAAATTATAATACAATACAATGTCAACAGAATACACTCCAGAACAAGAGAAAGAAGTTAAAAGAATACTTAGAATTGAGAAAAGTGAATTTTATAAAATTTTAAATTGTGAAAAAGATTCAACTGACATTGAAATTAAAAAGTCTTATAGAAAACTAGCAATTAAATTACATCCTGATAAAAATAAGCATCCACAAGCAAGTGAAGCATTTAAAAAAATTGCTAAAGCTTTTGAAATTTTAAGTGATGATAGTAAAAGAAGAATATATGATCAGACGGGATATGATCCAGATTCAAGAGGTGCTGGTGGCGGAGCTTCAGCAGCATCTTCTGGAACTTCACCATTTGCACAATCTTTTAGTGGAGGTTATGGTGGTAGAAATCCATTCATGAATGCAAGAGGAAATGGTGGATTTGATGATGAATTATTTAATATGTTTTTCGGTGGTGGGGGTGGAGGTGGACCATTTGGAGGTGGACCATTTGGAGGTGGTAATGGGTTTACATTTTCTTTTGATGGAACTGGATTCCGTTCAACTGGATTTGGACCAGGTGGAACTGCACATCAAAGACAAAGACAAAGGCAAAGACAAAGACAACAAAATCAGCAACAACATCAACAACAACAAGGAGATCAAAGTGGGTTAAGAGCATTGCTAGTACAATATTTACCTTTATTAATTGTTTTAATACCATTATTATTAAGTTCATTATATGAAATGGTTACTGGTGGAAATGATGCACCAAGATTTTCATTTGAGACCTCACCAGAATATCCAATTGAAAGAACAACACCAAACTATAATATACCATATTATATAAGTAAAGAAACTGAGAATTCATATGGAGATGAAAGAAAACTACGTCATTTAGATCAAAGTGCAGAATCAAAATTTGTTGATAATTTAAGAATAAGATGCCGTCGTGAACAAAATACAAGAGATAGATTAATTGAAGATAGCTATGGATTTTTCTTCCCAGATACGGAAAAATTAGCAAAAGCACAGAGTTATGAAATGAAAAATTGTGATAGATTACATGATATGAATTTATTATGATAATTATTTTTGATTTTTGAATTTTGATTTCTGTAAAAGATCAATTTGAATTAAATGGATATAATGAATGTGATTATATCCTTTTTAATTAAAGTTTTTAATTCTTTTTTTTTTTTAATTTTTAATTATTAGTTTTTTTTGCCTTTTCCTCTTCTTCTTCCTCTTCCCTTTTCTTTTTTTCTCTATTCCCTATCCCCTCTTCTCTAGTTCTATACAAAAACATATTTGTTATTTATTTGTTTATAAAATATAATAATTGTTTTCTAGCATATCTAATTGATCAAGATATAAATGGCAGCTATTGTACCACGTTTTAATTCAATTCAATTGAACTCACTAATTCAATTTAAATTTCATATCTTTTAGTATATTATAGAACTGATCCAAAGAATAAATAGTGTGTAAATATGGGTTGAATAAAATCGAGTGAGCTTTATCAAGATTTAGTGTAAAGAAAGAGAGGGGATGAGAGTGTATTGCTGTATGTGAGTTTAATGTATATATACTTTACGTTCATACGTACACAATTAGAGAAAGTGGACATATGGAATTAATTTCAATAGATTATAATAAGATGACTAGAAAGAGGAGGTAGAAGGAGGGGAGGGGAATATGGCCATTATTTAATTAACTTATTGTTATTATTGTAGTAACTTCTCCTTAACACCTTTCTAATATTGTTTAGTCTTGTGTGTACGCCTTTCAGTTTTATTTTACTTTGTTGTTGTTGTTGTTGTTGTTGTTGTTGTTGTTGTTGTTGTTGTTGTTGTTGATTAATATGTACATAGATATATACTAAATTATAGATCTATTGAATGTGAGTTAATTTACGTAGTTGTATTGAATAATTTGATTGAAATGCGGTAAGGTGTATATTGTATATAGCGCAAAAATAAATTTAATTTAAAAGAAAAGGAAAGAAAGTTAGGGGACAAAAATAGGAAATAAATAAATATTAAATAAAGAAGTAATATGCAGTGTTTTTGATTATTATTTGTTATTGAATTTCAAGTATATACAGTATTATCTAGGGTATTAGGTATTAGGTATTAGGTATTAGGTATGAGGTGTGAGATATGGGAATAAAAATGAATCTACAAAGGGAAGAGTAAAGTTAAATAAATATTAGAATAATAGATGATATGAAGAGTAATTGAACTTGAATTGGTACATGAAACTAAGGCTGAGAAAACAATGAAAAATAAAACAAATAAAGAAATGATATTGCAGCGGGAAACGAAAACGAAAAACAAAAAACAAGAAAAACGCATAGCGAATTCAGCAATTTCTAAATTTCTCAACAACCACTTAATTTTTAAAGCTAGTCTGATTTATAAGCTTTAATGAGGTTAGGATATAGAATAGTAGGATTATTAAGAGATGTAATTGATAATATCATAGTATGATTATATGATTAGTTGTAAAAAGAAATACTTACTTTAATGTACAAGTTGATTGTTACAAAGATTTTTTGCATCAAAGAAGCATATTAAAAAAGAAGAATTTTTAACCATATGTAAAACAATGCATTGAAACAAACAACCAGCTAGAGATGGGTTTATGTGTATGTTTGATTATTTAGAGCATCTTGATCTATGCTTATACTTATGCTTATGCTTATGTATATATCCGATGAAATTTAATTATAACAATTAACTGGATAGAATTATCAATAACTGTAATTTTTTAAAGGAGATCTCAGATCTGGAAGGTGTAGTTAAAAGTTAGAACTATTTTGATAGAATGAACTTTAAGTTTAATTTTGTTACTTTATTGTTGTCATATGGGGAAACCTTTCACCATGAAAAGATTAAAACTTTGCATGTTGAGTTGCAATGTGATAAAAGGAAATACAAGTTAGGTAATATTATTATTGTGATGGATTTAGCCGTTGGGAGTATTTGCTATTCTGTACTGTATGTGCATCTTCTCTTCTGTCTTTGTGAAAACCCTCCAGAAAAAGAAAATTAAAATTAAAAAAGAAAATTAAAACTAAAACTAAAACCAAAACTAAAACCAAAGCTAAAACTAAAACCAAAGTTAAAACTAAAACCAAAGTTAAAAGATAAAGGGCTAGATATATATTAATGTATTATGAGTGTTCATAATTAAGTAAAGCAAAACAACTAAAAGCGATGAGATCTACTATTAAAATCATCAATAAATGAATAAATGACATATTAAATGGCTGTATCAGTTGTTCTTTTATTCCCATTTCCCGCTTTCGGAGTGAAATACTAATTCTAAATCTTTTGTTTCTTTTAATTTAAAAAATATTTTAATTAATACTTATAAATTTATATATCATTTTTATATGTTATTCAATAGGAAGTTTTTTTTTTTGTTTGTTTATATAACTTAAATAGAATAAGAGAAAATTAGAATCCAGTAATACAAATATATCAATTACACCGCCACAAGTACCGCCACAAGCACCGCCACAGGGCAGGCGACTAGCGCCGCACAGGTTGCACCGCGAGGCCGATCAAATCCATTGGCACTGGAGCTCTTATTGCTTACACCCACCAAATAAAACAATCCACCACCCAGCAATATAAATACCGCTTGTTTCCCACTCTTAATTACTTTATTTATATAATATTTATTTAATTTCATTTTACTTTTAATTTTTTTATTTATTTTTATTCTCTTTTTTCAAGTTTTTCAAGTTACTTATTTCAAGAATTAAGTTACTCCTTTACTCCCTTACTCCTCCTGACACGCTTACTTAGGATGGCAGCCTGTTGGTGTCAGGGTGTCTTCTCTGATTGGCCAAACGCCTCAGCTGCCCAAGTAACTCGAGTCCTCACTGAGTCTCACTGAGTCACTTAATTCATTCCAAATGAACTATCTGCAAAATCCGTAACAGAGCCGTAGCTGTAGCTGTATTATCGTACACAAGTTTTAACCTTGGCCTATTATAAAGTTTCATTCTTATTAAAAGGAATATCTTTATTACTATACTAATTTGCATTTGCTTTATTAAATCTCATTTGGTCTTCTTCGATTCATTGCTTTGTTTACGTATACGCTATTTTAATTGCGTTTTCTCTGACACCGACACCAAACTACAAAGATCATCAACCCGTTCCTAGTGTTTACTTTACTTAATCTTTCTTTATTTCGGTTCTTTTACAACACTTCAATATTCATTTCAGTATCATACATTTATTTTCTTACTATTAGTCTACTGGATTGACTCAATTGTTTAAGGAACGCCATCCACATTACATTATTCCTCTCCTCTCCCATAAAATAACACGCTTCAACTTGAATCTTTAATCTTCGTTACAAAACTTAAAGAGCGTTGATATATTCAATCATGGATTTTCAACCTACTACTCAAAATCAATTTCCCAATTCACAACAACAGCAGCATGGTTCTGCTCAACCTCAGTCACAGCCTCAACAAAGACAACTACCGGATGTTCGAACTTTATCAAATGAACAAATGCAAAATGTTTACAGAGTATGTTATTTCAATATTGATTCTTTTATTTTCAGTGAAAAACTAATTATACTAACACCTTGTTTTATTAATTTAGAGACTGCATCAATTGAAATCTGAACATGGTAATGGTGTTGTTCAAATACCTGAATACGTTGAATTAGCTACTCTTTTACAACGATTTCTTCAATATCGTCAGCAATCTCAAAATAAAGCTACCAATTCAAATAATGTTCCCAATAATCCTAATGTAACTCCACAACAACAGCAGCAACAACAGCAGCAGCAGCAACAGCAAGAAGCTCTAGCTCAATTGAGAACACAACAGGCTCAACAGGCTCAACAATTCTATAACAGACAACAATTACAACAGCAGCAACAACAAGTTCAACAACAACAAGTTCAACACCAGCAGCAGCAGCAGCAGCAGCAACAACAACAACAACAACTGGCTCCACCAGCTACTGTTTCTCAAACTGCTCCTCCTCAACAATTTTCTCAGTCCATTCAAGCTACTCAAGCAGCTCAAAATGGTCAATCTGGAACCCCACAACAAGTGACTGGAAGTCAATCACCACAAGTGTTCAATGGTATGAATGGTACTGGTGGTCATAATTCTAGAGTTACATCCAACACTACAACTCCATCTGCTCATCAACCTTCAACAATTTTTTCAACACAACAATCTCAACTGTTGAAATATCAAATTGCAGTTTTTAAGAAATTTATTCAGAATCAACCTGTTACTCCTGATCTAATACAAGCTATCAATTATGCTTTTACGAATATACAAACCCTACCTCCTCAACATCAACAGGCTGCTTTTCAACAAGCACAAGCACAAATTCTTGCTCAACAACAACAACAACAACAGCAGCAGCAACAGCAGCAACAGCAGCAACAGCAGCAGCAACAACAACAACAACAACAACAGAGTGCTCAAGCAATTGCTCAGCAGCGTCAACAAGCTCTGATAGCTGCTCAACAACAACAGGCTCAACAGGCTCAACAGCAGCAGCAGCAGCAGCAGCAGCAGCAGCAACAACAACAACAACAGCAACAGTTACAACAGCAACAGTTACAACAACAGCAACAATCACTTCAACAACAACAAAGATTGAAACAGGAAAGAAAGAAAGGTTCTAGATCTAAAAGTAAGAAAGGTACTGCTCCTCCAACTCCTCAAACTGTCCCTGCTTCATTCCACCAACAACCACCACAATTACCTCATCAACATCAACAACAACAACAACAACTTCCAGTTCAACAAGCACTCCCTGGTCCTGGCCCTGGACAAGTTCCGCATTCTCATGCTAGTAAACATGTGCCCGTTCTTCCTCATCAAGTTCCTGGAATGGTCCCAACTCCCCAGGCTCCGCTTCTGACCGGAGGATTACCACAACAAGTACCGCCCAAAATTTCTAAAGGTTTACCTCCACATCCTCCTGTTGAACTCCTTAAATTGGATAAAAATCTAAGTGATGTTCCTATTATAAATTCAGAAAATCCATTAGAAGTAGTTGATACTTATTCAATTCATAAAGTACAAGGTCAAGTTCCATTCGAGTATTTCAATTCACCGAAATCAAAGATAATTGCTCCTTCTTTATATCCAAAACCTTTAGACATAGAACAAGCAAAAGATATTAAATTACTAATCGATAACATCAAAATTTATGATGAACTTGAACATCTAAAGAAATTGAAAGATTCTGATATCAGTTATTTATTTGAATATGAAGCTTTACAACTGTTACCTTACCAGAAAGCTTTGAAAGGCCATATACTAGGAAATTTATATCATCAATCTTTATTATTAACCAATCATTTACCTAATTTTTCTGCTAAAATCAGAGGTGTTAATTTAAATGATGCTGCCGTTTCCCATGCTTTATATTCACAACAGAAAGTTATGGCAGCTCTATCTCAAAAGAAAAAAGTTGTTGAAAGACAAAATAACTTACTAAATGCTTCTAACGATTACAGGAAATTCATGAATTCAAGAAAACAACGTTATTCAAAATTGGGTAAGTTAGCAACTAATTATCATTTACAAGTTGAAAAAGAAGAACAACGTCGCGTGGAAAGAAATGCTAAACAAAGATTACAAGCTTTGAAAGCTAATGATGAAGAAGCTTATGTTAAATTATTAGATCAAACTAAAGATACTAGAATTACTCATTTATTAAAACAAACAAATACTTTCTTGACTAGTTTAACACAGGCTGTTAAAGATCAGCAACGTGAAACTCATGAAAAGATTGTTGAAGTTGGACATAATGATGCATCCGGTGATCCTGAAGATGAAGAGGAAAGATTAAACAATGATTATTATGAAGTTGCTCATAGAATAAAAGAAACAATCGTTAAACAGCCTTCAATTTTAATTGGCGGTACTTTAAAAGAATATCAATTAAGAGGTTTAGAATGGATGGTTTCTTTATATAACAATCATTTGAATGGTATTTTAGCTGATGAAATGGGATTGGGTAAAACCATTCAAACTATCTCTTTATTGACTTATATTACTGAACGTAAACAAACTCCTGGCCCATTTTTGGTTATTGTTCCATTATCAACTATGCCAAATTGGAATATTGAATTTGATAAATGGGCCCCAAGTCTGAAAAAAATCAGTTATAAAGGTACACCACAATACAGAAGAGAATTAGGTCAAAAAGTTCGTGCTGGTGATTTTAATGTTCTTTTAACAACTTATGAATATGTTATTAAAGATAAAGCTTTGTTATCTAAAATAAAATGGGTTCATATGATTATTGATGAAGGTCACAGAATGAAGAATACAAAATCTAAATTATCTTTCACTTTGAGTGAATATTATCATACTGATTATAGACTTATTTTAACTGGTACCCCATTACAAAATAATTTACCAGAACTTTGGGCTCTGCTAAATTTTGTTTTACCAAAAATTTTCAATTCTGTTAAATCTTTTGATGAATGGTTTAATACACCGTTTGCTAATACTGGTACACAAGATAAGATTGAATTATCTGAAGAAGAAACTTTATTGGTTATCAGAAGATTACACAAAGTTTTAAGACCATTTTTATTGAGAAGATTAAAGAAAGATGTTGAAAAGAGTTTACCAAATAAAGTTGAAAAAGTTATCAAATGTAAAAAATCTGCATTACAAAGTAAATTGTATCATCAAATGATAAAATATAATCAATTATTTGTTGGTGATAAAGATTCAAAGGTTCCTATTGGTTTGAAAGGTTTGAACAATAAATTGATGCAACTACGTAAGATTTGTAATCATCCTTTTGTGTTTGATGCCGTGGAAGAATCTATCAATCCTAATAAAGCAACCAACAATTTAATTTGGAGGGTAAGCGGTAAATTTGAATTATTAGATAGAATTTTACCAAAGATTCAAAAAACAGGGCATAGAGTGTTAATGTTTTTCCAAATGACTCAAATTATGGACATTATGCAAGATTTCTTAGATTTAAGAGGTATGGCATATATGAGATTGGATGGTGATACAAAAGCTGACGATCGTACTTCATTATTAAAATTATTTAATGCTGATGATTCTCCATACTTTGTTTTCCTGCTTTCAACAAGAGCTGGTGGATTAGGTTTAAATTTACAAACTGCTGATACTGTTATTATTTTTGATACCGATTGGAATCCACATCAAGATTTACAAGCTCAAGATAGAGCGCATAGAATTGGTCAAAAAAATGAAGTTAGAATTTTCCGATTAATTACAGATGATTCCATTGAAGAGTACATTTTAGAAAGAGCTCATCAAAAATTAGATATTGATGGTAAAGTTATTCAAGCTGGTAAATTTGATCAAAAATCAACATCAGAAGAACAAGAAGCTTTGCTAAGACAATTATTAGAAAATGAAGACGATGAAAAAGATGAAGATGATGATATGGATGATTCAGATTTGAATGAAATATTATCTAGATGCGATGAAGATATGGAAATTTTCAAGAAAATGGATGCTGAAAGAAACGCAGAATTTCCAGGTCCAAGATTATTTTCTGAAGCTGAATTGCCTGAAGTTTATAACAAAGAACCTGAAGTTGTTGATGAAGTTGAAGAAGCTATTAACTTGGGACGTGGTTCAAGAGAACGTAAGAGTGCCCATGTTTATGATGAAAATATGAGTGAATATAAATGGGCTCAAATGAATGGTTTATTATCTGGCGATGAATTAGAAGATGGAGAAGATACAGAGAAGCCAAAGAAACGTAAGCGTGCTCGTAAACCGAAGGCCAGATCTGTTGAACCTGAAAATTTTATTGGTACCAATGGAAACATTGAAGACATAACTTCTTCAGCTAATGGAGTTGAACTTGAAGAAGGTGGCGGTGATATTAAACGTCCTAAAACTGCGGCTAAAACTACTAGACGCAGAGGTAACAAGAGTGAATCAGGAACTCCTGGCCCTGAAGGTGGTGATCCAGGTAATCAAATTGCAAAGAGAAGAAGAAAAGGCGGTACACAAATGCCACCACCAGCTTGCAGACCTGATAATTATGTTTTGCCTCAACTGACTGTTAACGAAAGAGATGCTTTACAAAAGCAAATTTGGGAGATTTTCAATCATTTGGTTACTTTCCTTGATCCTGTTTCTGGTCGTAAATTAGCTACAATATTCATGGCAAAACCTGTCAGAAGATTATATCCAGATTATTATGTTATTATCAAGAGGCCATTAGCTTTCGATCATGTTAGAAGAAGGGTTGTCAATGAAATTTATTATGAATTGAAAGAATTTGTTTTTGATTGTCATTTGATTTTTGCCAATTCAAGAGTGTATAACCAGGAAGGATCTGTTATTTATAATGATTCGCTGATATTAGAAGCTGAAATGAGAAAGATGTATGCCAAATTCAAACCTGAAGAAGAAGAATTAGATTTCACTTCATTTGATGCAAAGTTTGGATTAATTAGAAAGAAACTGCCTTCTGAAATCAAAGCTGGTTCTGGTTCAGATTCAACAGGAATTACAACTGGTTTGCCACAAGTTGTTGCTACCGATAGTAATGATGTTCCGGGTACTGGAACACCTTTCACTTCCACATAAATTAATTTAGAGTTGTATTTTGTTTTTTTTTAGTTTCACTTTTTTTTTATTTGGGAATAATTGACATAATGGTTTTCAAGTGAATACTTGTTTTTTTTTTCCACTTTTTTGTTCTTTTATTTCTCTTGTGCTTTTAGTTGAACCTTTTTAATAACCACCCTATATATTTATATTCCTTTTACTATAGTCTTGTGTATTTTATTTACTATTTGTTATAATATATTTTGAAATTAAGAATTTAATGGATAATTATAATTAAAGAACGATAACGATTCGCGTCCATAAAACGTGGAAGGTTTCAGTGAAAACAATCTGTCAAACACACACAAATAAAAGACTTTGTCACTTTTTACACACATTATTGGAATATTCTTGCTCCAGTTATCAAATATGTTACACAAGATATTTAATCAGCAACTCAATGAGTATATACGAGCAGAAATTGTCTATGAAAACTATCCAGTAGTGGCCGGAACAGACGAACTTTCATTGATTTTACGATTCAGATATGTTGGTGAACCTGCACAACCTATTCCAAAACCAACCACTAATATAAATTCAAACGATGGTAATTTAGCACATCATAGTAGAGCTCAAAGCGTTAGTAATGATGGTGGTAAAAATGGGAGTAACGGATGGTTTGGTGGTAGACTTTCCAGGCAATTTACAGATGCTACGAGAGGCTTGTTTTTACAGCAACTAAGTGAATCTAAAACTGGAGTTTTCTTAGAAGAGAATGGTATTAAGAAAACAGATTTGTCACTTTATCTTGCAAATACTCAAATACTTGGATGCTACTCATTAAATGATAGAATTATTGATACTACAATTTTTGATAGTTTACAGAAAGATACGATTATAGGTGGGAAGTTAGCTGGTATAACTGGATTGAATTCCAATTCTGCCAATGTGAAAAATGGATTGTTTGATGCATTAGGATCATTATTCAATGCTGAGATGAATGAATTAGGATCAGAAAATAATCATAGTACTTTACGTCTGAATCATTTAATACCTTTTTATTCAACTAGTCAGTCGATTTTATTTAGTCAGATTTCATTTGATCCATCTGAACAAGCAAGTTTTACAAAAAGTTTTTATGTTAATATTGAATTACCTAAAGATTTACCACCAAATTATAAATCAAGATCAGTTCAAATTAATTATAATCTTGTGTTAGGATATCAGTTATTACAACCTGATGGATCATTTTTAGCAAAAAGTATTTTTTTCCCTTTAAGAATTCAGCCATATATTGATCAGTATGGTAGACAGCCAATGTATCATCTTGAATCACATAGAATAAACAGCAGGCCTAAAATCATGAATAATATAGATATTAATGGAAGATCTAGTTTTAGTGGTGTTATAGAAGGAAGAGTAACAGAATCTGGTTCTGAAATTGCTGAACAGCAATCAAGATCGACTCGTGGTCATGCTAGAAAAGTCAGCTTTAAATCAATTAAAAGAAGAATGTCTACCGATTTTAATGGAATTCAACCTGATGGTTTAATGAGAAGATTATCAACGACTAGTACTAATGCAAATGATCCGAAAACTGATACAAGTTCATCAATTGGACCTTTAAATGAATATACAGAATCATCTGAATCATTTGATTTGAAAAATGAGCCTAAAGCACAAGGATTTTTAAAAATACTGGATGAATTAAATCAAGGTGAAGTGATCAATATCATAAAAGTTCAAGAGAAATTTGAAGCTGAATTTATCAATAATAAATCACTTGAAAATTTCAATGTTCGCCAAAACTTAAATAGAATTTTATCAGATTATAAAAGTGTTCAAAAACCTCAAACTGCATATTTGAAAGATGAAGAAGAAGATATTGATTTTGAAGGATTGATACCTGTTCAACAGCAAACAAAGTTTTTAATCAAACAAAATCATTATTTAATTACTACTTTAGAGATGAATAAGAGTGTTGTTAGACCAGGAGATTTTATTAATATACATTTGAACTTTAAAGGATGGGAATTAGAAACCAAAGGTTTAGAAATCCAACTAATCAAAGATGAAACGATTTATCGAGATGAATATTTGAAAAGAAGTGAATATGGCGATGTCTATAAAGGAATCAGGAATGGGAATCATTTAGAGAAAATTATATACGAAGAAGTTATAAGCAGTTTCAATTCTGATGAAATTAACACTCGTATATTGGTTCCAGCAAATACAGAATCTCAATTTAAGACAAATTTTTTCAAAATGAACTATCTTGTTCAAATTAAGTTTATTCTTTTCGATCCATATCAAAACTTAAAGAAAGTTAGAAAGATTTCATTAGAAGAAAAGGAGAATAATCCATCAAATCAACAACAAATTAAAGAATCAACTACTGCTGAAGAATCTAATGTAGCAGGTGAATCTAATGAAACAGGAATATTGAAATCAAAAATTGAAAGAAAGATGCATGATTTAAAACCTATTTTCACAGATGCTAATGGATCTATTTTATTTAGAGCGACTGATCATATTATAGGTGGATTTGAGTTCGTTGTTAGATTACCATTAGTTGTACTACCTAACTATGAAAAAGATTTTGGATCTGTTACTAGCAGATTTGATTGATTCACTTTTAATAATAATTTTAGCTTTAGTCCAGTAATATAAATAATATAAATAATAGGAATAATAAGAATAGATGATAGTCGATTCGACGCGACGACACGCGAAAAAAAAAATAAATAGAACGTGTCGCCCAGTGAGAAAACTAGGAGGTGAATAACGAACTTGATATATAGGTGGTTCCAGGTTCAGGTTGAAAAGATCTTGGTTCAACAGGGATATTGTTCTGTTAAAGGCTTACTATTTGGAAATATAACTAGAAGGTAAGTTAAACTATCAGTTTAATTTTTTTTCATATTACGCATTTTGTTTGATATATATACTAATTCAATAATCACGTCCCATTTTATTTATAGTATGGCACCAACATCTCATAAACCCAATGCTGTACAAGTGGCTCAAACCAAGAAGAATCTAAAGCATTCCAAAGCAATTACAGGTAAAGACAAGGCTGATAGAATTGATAAGAAACTGGAAGATGCTAAAAGACACAAGGCTGCTAGATTAGCTTCTCCTTCCACTACAGCTTCCAAACAAACACCAAGACCAAACCGTTTATCTCAATTGTACAACTTCTTAGGTAGAAAAAACACTAGTCCTATTTCATTATCCAAAACCAAATCAACTCCTACAAGAGCTAAGTCCAGGTCACCTTCTCCTTCTTACAAAGCGACCCCATCCCGTTCCTTAGGAACCCCATCCCGTTCTGTAGGAACCCCAGGTAACAAAGGTAAACCTGATGTTTCGTTCCTTGGTACAAGACGCTCAACCTCAAATAAATCACCTTCTAGTATAGACTTCAATAATAAACCAAACTTAGAAGTTATGGATACAAACACAGAACAAGTTCCTCAAGGTAAATCAGACT
This sequence comes from Ambrosiozyma oregonensis (nom. inval.), assembly GCA_003706315.3. Lineage (NCBI taxonomy): Eukaryota > Fungi > Ascomycota > Pichiomycetes > Pichiales > Pichiaceae > Ambrosiozyma > Ambrosiozyma oregonensis (nom. inval.). The sequence continues at coordinate 298,191 of PPKY03000013.1, forward strand.
CTAAAAAAAAATCTAATATCCCAAATGGAGCTGGTTTGCTTTCCCAAATTGTTAACTCCAATAAACAAAAGTATTTACAAAAACAGATAGAATTAGAAAAATATACTGAAATGACTAAAGATAATGATGAAGATAATGATAAAGTTAATGATAAAGTTAATGATAAAGTTAATGCTAAAGATAATGATAAAGATAATGATAAAGATAATGATAAAGATAATGATAAAGAGATTGATGGAGAGGGTGACGAACAGAGTGATAAAGAGAAGAAGACCGAGAAAAGAGAAAGTGAGCCAGTATCTGATGCTCTTGTAGCAGATACACAGATACTATCACGGTCCCAAGCTGAACTCTCTCAATTTCAAAACTCTAGATTTCCAATTGTATCAGACAAAACAAACGATCCTAAACAAACTCTCAATAAAGAAAACATTTCAAAATTGCTTTTATCTTCTCCACGGTTTGTACCAACAATGCCATCTACCCAAATAATTGAAGATAACGATGACGATGATAAAGACGAATACGAAGATGCAGAAGAAGTTCCTTCCTCCCCCGTTAGAAGTACTTCTCCACTTGAAAATCAAGAACCACGCACTGTTTCAAACGATGTTTCATCTTCTCCACCAACGAGACCTTCGACACCACCTCCTAACAGAAGAAAACAAGTTAATTTTGCAAATAATGTTGATGCTTCTCCAATTGTGACTTCCTCTCCGGTTAAAGGCCCTTATGAAACAAAATCGATTTTGAAAGATGTTGAACCTGAAACAAGTTATGTTGATTATAGAGAAATGGCTTCCAAAGATCTAACATCAAATGATTCATGGACACCTGGACAAGTTATCACTGCCGATGACAAGGATGTTAAAAAAATTGTTGAAAAATGTTTGAAGGCTTTAATTAAACCAGAGTTCAAATTTAAATATGAAGCTTATGCCACTCTTAATCAAATATTGAAATGTAATACAGGCCCCAAAAAGTTATTCATAAATATGGAAAAAATCAAACTTGTTATAACTAGGATAGATTCCGATTTAACGAAGTTTAAAGATAATACCCTGGGTAAAGATGACGCCTTTCTAACTAGAGAGCAAACTCAATCTATTAAACTTTTGAGTATATTATTTAGTAACTATCAAATTAAAAATGCTTCTCATTGGATTATGAATTGTGCAGACAGACTAATTACTAAGGGATTGAAAAGACAAGTTTCTCAAGCTTATTTAACTTTACTTAAAGAACATAATAGTAAGATCAGCACTGAATGTGTTGAAAGGATATTATATGCTGTTTTGCATATGGATGATTCTGTGCATGGCTCGATTACTTGCGAGAGACTACTCATTATTAAAAAGCTGATTGTTCAACATGGATCTCTTATGACTAATATTTTAGAATCATGGATGGGATTTGTGTTTTTATCAATTTTCTCTACTGAAGTTTCAAAACACGATTTCATTTTAAGTTGTGTTGCTAACATTTTATTTGAATACTCAAAGCTTCGAGAAGGTGGTGAAAGAGTTTTAGCTATGCTCTCAAACCCAGCCAACATTAATACCAGAAATAATATTCATCTAAGTACATTTAGATTAAGGGAAAACTCAGTAGCTGAATGGTTAGTTCAAACGTTTGGTCTTTTGATCAGACGTGGTAAAGCTGATGTTGTTATGGAAATCTGGTCTTATTTCACTTGCATCTTTAGTGTTCAAACATGGGAAATGGGATTTGAATCTCTACCTTTCAAAGATGAATGGTTATCTGTTTGGAAAAAATGTATTAACCTCAAAAATAACGAAGAAGCTCCATTAATTGCAATATATGCTTGGAGAGCAATTATTTTTAACTATGAAAATACTATCGATCAATACGAAATCACTACTGGATCTTCTGAGGAATTAATAAACTCAAAAATTGAAATTTTATCACTACCATTTTCATATTTAAAGAAGCTTGAATCCACCAAAGCTATTTCAGATGCTTATTATGTTCTAATATGTCGTGAGATGTGCATACTCAGAAGAATTTACAGTAAAGATATGACTGAGAATTATAAATCAGCTAATCATTGGGTTTTACAATTCTTGTACTCAATTTTGGCTCAATGCATCATAGGTTTTCCGGAAAATGAAGAAATATGGTTTAATTTAATTTATAAAATGTATGAAAAACCTTACAATCTGAATCATACAATAGAAAATGATCCACAAGAAAATTTCTATAAACAGTCTAAAGAGAATTGGAAATTGTCTGCGATTAATCCAACTTGGACATATTATTTTCTTGACGAATTCATTGGTTCTTTTGCCGAAATTTTTAACTCTGACTTGGTTTCTGATGAAAACAAAATGAAATTAGTCAGAGGTGTATTTTATAATATTGATAATGCCAAAAAGTTGGAAAAATTAGATGCATCAACAAGTGAAAATGTTTCTAATCTCATCGATGTATTATTGTCAAATGCGACTGATAAAGATTTGAACTTGAAGTTTCTCTTTACTAACTTGAGAAAGAATTTTAAGGATAGTCTAATTAATAATCCAGATGATTCCACTTTGATAACTGCTTCATATAAATATTACAAGAAAAATGATAAATTTAACGAGTTTTTGGAATTATTCAAATCCATGTTTGCTCCACTAGATTGCCATACCTACTTACGTTTATTATTGATAGAAGATTTACGAGATATTGCTTGTGAAGTCTTATCAAAAAAGGATGACTTGCTAATTGAATTACTACAAATGCCAAGAGACTGGGTTCAGATCATTAGAATTTCGACCAAATTTGATGAGTTACCTACTGCGTTATGCCAGATCATTTTCAAACATAATTCGTCGCCAGGGGATCTTTGCTCTGAAACATTGAAAACACGATTCTTTTCAAAAGATATATTTGATTTATGGAAAGGTCAAAGCTTTAACTTTTTAGTTGGATTAATCAATTCACGTGAGGCAAAAAATAACGAAGTTGCCAATACCTTGACAAATTTGTTGCTATTAGATGTTCTTAAGTTTTATATTCAAAATTCATACGAGCAACACTCTGCTTCAAATTTGATCTATTTAGCAAATCTAGGAAGAAATTCAGCTAACGCTCAAATTCCTATAGCGTTTTATCCTTTAATTTTTAATGCAATTTCTAATTCCGAGGTTGGGGTTCAACATTCTGATTACTTTAAATCTTACGAAGAAGCTTTGATCCATTCAATAAATGACGTAGGAGTATTAGATGATTTATTAAGCATGTCTCATAATAACTTACTCACTGATGTTGCTGTTGAATTTTATAGAAAGCAACCTGAATCGCTTACAGAAAAGCTTAAGTTCCAAATACCCGAATCTAAAATTCAAGCCTCAAAGGAAAACAACACTGAAAAACTAACTGTAGATCAGGGAAATAAAAGCAGTAATAATGAAGAAGCCTTGTCAACTGCAAGAGAAGTGGAAGAAGCAAATGGAGGTTTATTACCAAAGGACCATCAGATCAATAATTTGGAGAAATTAAATGAAGAACTATTTGAAACTGAAAGACATATAAGTTCTGTAACACAAAATTATGAACTATTAGTCCAAACTCAAGTTGTTGAATCTGTTACTCCTAGCAAAGATAATGCTCCTGTTGAATTGGGTAATACACCAACTCCAATGAGAGAAATAAAAGATATTATTTCTGATGACGAACTTGAAATAGATGATGAGGAGGAGGATAATGATGATTCACTAAAACCAAGTTTTCACATCTTTTCTGAGAGCACACAAGCTCTTCGTCCTTCTCAAAATAACGATGAGGCATCCATAGTTGGAGTGACCAATGATAAGGAATCCACAGTTGAAGTAGCTAATGAGCCCCAGAATCCAGAGGTTAATTTACTGGTTGATAACAATTCTTCTGACCAACCTCTTGAGACAGTTGCTAGTTCAAATAGAGAGGTTCCTGCTGAAGAAGACAACCCGTTCCTTGAAACCCAATTTCAAAAAGGATACAATCCTAGCTCGAACGCATCACCTATTGATACCATGAAGTCTCAGGGTACAGGGTTTAGAAGATTAAGACAGAGAGATATTGTCATTCATCCAACAGATATTGAAAAGAAACATGCTGAAAGAACAATAAAATGCCAACAACAAGATTTAAGAACTACCCCTCAAAAGAAATACACTCCTAAAACTACTCCTAGATCCATTAAACATTCAAAGATTTTCATGCCTGCAAAAGAACAGTTCTCTTTGAGTCAAGAAAAATTGATCAAACACGAATCTCCAAACCAAATTCATGCTTCCGATTCTAAAATTTCCACGCACTGTTTTGATTCAAGTGAAGAATCTGACTTATCATCTGATAATGACTCTATTAATTTTTTGGTATCTTCCAATGATTTGTTGAATCAAACGCAGGCTCTTAAACAAGGTCCAATTGTCACCAAAAACTCTAAATCAAGTAGCGGTAAAATAGATAAAGAAAAACTTCCTACAGAAAAAGTGGAACAGACGATCTGTCAAGATAACCAAAGACAAGAGGAAGCCGTTAAAACAACAGGGAAAAGTGAATCTAGAAATAATGCATTTGAGCTTAACCCTATTGATAAAAACATTTCCCAAGAATTATCTGGAAATGACCATAAAGAGCGTTCCCAACAAACACCAAATCAAGCGCTAGTTGTGACTTCTACTGAACAACCAAAAATAAATTCTCAAGATAGTACTGAAGAATCGAATGCAAATAATTCTACTTATGGAGATGGCTTTACTGATGCACAAGTTATGCATTTTTCTGATGAATCGCTTCCTAAAGAATCTTTGGAAGAGAAGACTCAGGAAAAATCTATTTCTCTAGATGTTTCAAATAGGCCAGGTACCGCTCCTAAATCGAAATCTACTGAGCCTAACTCACATACTACAAACGTTGCAGATTTACAGCAAGGACCTTCTATCAAAACATCAACTCCTTCTGGACAAATGCCAACTTCTCATCCATTCCAGGGATTTGTTCCGTATCCATTTCCATTTCCATTTCCATACTCGTATCCACATATTCCTGGGACCGATACAAACACTTCTGATACATCACCCCAGGTGAATTATGATAAGTACCCTTCACTGACTCCAGGGCCAGTTTCTCCTTTCCAACCTCAGAACTATGAGCATAGTGGTAATCAACACAATATGGGTACTACAAGAAAACCTGAAACCCCAGGATTTCCAGAATATCATTATTCTCCATATCCATATTTTTATCCGTATCCTATGCCACCATATCCTTATCCACCTTATGGAACTTCTACAAGTCCAGAAAGACTAGAACCTGAAGAAAATAGTGATATCACAGACTCTACCGCCACAAGTGCAGATTGGGTAGAATTAGAGAAATTAGTTAAAAAGATTTCTGATAGTGACGTGGAGCCTTTTTTCACTTTGAAGAAAAAAAGAGCACTTGAAGATGATATGTTTAAATTACTAGTTCGTCTTAAAAAGAGAAAAAGAAATTGATATTTTGTGGTTTATTTTAGATTTTTGTTCTAGAAAAATTTCTTATTTTTTATACTAATTTTACTCTGATTTCTGCTTTACTTCTTGTATAATTTTTTTTTTTTGCAATTTTGCCTCAACTTTTGCTGTACTATAATATGACTAATTTACTTCATAATCCCCAATTGGATTTTCTTAGTGTCAGCTCTGATGTTTTATCAGTTAAAAAAGTAATATTCAAGTTGCTAGCTATGTATGGATAGGAAAGGTTAAAAAAATGATATAAAGAGTAATTTATTTCTTTTAAAATTATTTGGAATACGATCTGAATCTAACATGAGCAACTAAAAGTTCAATACCAGCTTTGACTGATTCAACAAAAGTTAAATCAGGAAAATCAGCAGCAAGTTTATGGTCCAAGGTAGCCAAGCCAGCACAACCCAAAAGAATAGTTTTTGCATTTTTATTTTTCAATTCATTTATTTTATCTTTCAAAATCTTATAATTTTCTGGATCAGCTAACTTCAATACATCGACACCAGCAGCCAAAGTATGCAAGAAAAATTTGGGTAGAGCTATAGAAGAGTTAATTTTTTCAGGTGATCTACCATTAAAAAACTTATAAACTGCTTCATCCAAAATTGTTTCCCAATCTTTACCTGAAGTTAAAATGGCAACTTTTTTCTCTTCAGAAGCTGAATTCATGGCATATAAAACAGATGAATGGAAAATACCCATCACTTGAGCACCTTTAATATCTAACATATTTCTCAATTCATACACAAGCGGGTGGTCTGAGTAGCAGCCAATTAAATAACCATCATAATTTAAATACTTGTGTGGGTCTGAATTCAACTTCTTAAGACACTCTTGAGATGATAATTGTGCTTCTTCTGAATTGTTAATGGAAGGTGGAGAAGTTGGTGGACCAGTAAAGAAATCAATGTGAAAACCTGGAGGTGGGTGTGGAATCAACGTCGTTAGACTATCGGTCATGCTTTCAGAAGAGTTAGGATTGATAACTAAGATTTTTCTAATCACTGCCATTGTTATAAGATATTGGTAGGCGTATCTAGCTAATGTCTACGTTATTTAAGAGAATAAACTAGTGTTACTGAAAAAAAAATAGTGTTGGCTGCTTTCTTATCGACCAAGACCCGGTAAAGTGCGAACTCCTATCAATGACTAAATACTTAATTATACACAAGAAATTTATCAAATATAAAGTTTGGTTAAGAGAATCGTTAAGTGAAAGTTTTAGGATCAAATTCACTGTATCTATTATCTTCTTTTTCTTTAAAAGTATGCTCAATCAGACTATAGAATTCATCAGATATCGAAAATTTGTTTTTACAAAAATCAACGAAAGTGTAAAGCTCATCAATGCTATTAACCTTAGATGAGATTTTGAATATATGTCTCAATTGTTCATCTTGTAGCACTACATGATCACCAAAAAAGTAAGCAATCTTAACTAATTCAGGATGAACTTGTGGATTTTTATCAAACATATTAAGTAAAATTTTGAAAGTTTCATTATTAATTTTGACCTTTCGTTTTTTCATTTGAGATCTTATTAATTTAATACTTAAAGCTAAATCATTTGAAGTTTCACTAATGACAGAAAGAACAATATTCAAAGGAATAACTGTAAACACTTCATTAGAATTTACTCTTGCAGTTAAATATTTCTTAGATGTTTTGAGAGGTTTCCCAATATGAGTACTGGTATGCTCTATAATTCCAGCATCTTTTAAACTTTTAATTGAATCATTAGAATTGGATTGTTTTGCTAAAAGAATTCTAGTCAGATGTTCATCAGGATGTAAAGTTGCAGCATATCTATAGGTATGATCATTAACATGATATCCATGAATTTTTTCAATGAGTAAAACAGCATCTTCTAATGTTAAAGTTTTCTCTTTCAATTCAAATGCTAATGAATCTATAAATGGCTTAAAATCATTGATTGATATTTTTGAAATTTCAAGTAGTCCAGTTGCTTTGAAAAGACGATTTTCAAGTATTTTAGAAACACCGTACTTCTTGATCAAGATTTCTAATACACCGATTTTAGAGATTTTTTTTAGATCATTAACTTCTTTTTTAGAGCAATGATCATACTTCATCTTTGAAATTGCATATCTTATGAGTTTTTGATACTGCCCAGTAAATCCACTTGAAAATGTTAAACTTGATAGTTTACTTAAACGCTCGTGATCATATAAAATCAATGGATCAGATGTCCCGGAAAGCTCTATAAATTGATTGATTGATAATGTATCTTTAGATTCTATACAACGATCAAGCCAAATATATATCAATTGTTGATTAATTGAATATGGATATCTTTCAGTATTCATTATCAATAGAAGTTTGAGGAATTTTTCAGACTCTCTTTGAGCCAATAGATGAAATCCTAACAATTCACATAAAAATAGATCAATTTTAACATTTGATTCAAAGCCTGAAATTGCTAGATCATATTCTTTCAAAAGTATGAAATAATGTATTAGTAATCCTCTAGTTACTGAAGAATCACAAGTTTCATTCAATAGACTAATTATATCATTTTCTTCAGTGAATGGAATATAAGTCTCATATAAGGACTCCATTGTCTTATTTGACAAGGAAACATTGGCATCATTAAATTTTTCTATAAATTTTTTAAAGATTTCAATCTTAGCTTTATAAGTTATTGTTTCATATTTTAATAATGATATTATTTTTTGAGCTATTATATCATTTAATTCTGAACCAGGTTTAACAATTTCAAGTAATCGATACACAAATTCAACTTTACTATCAGAGTTTTCATATAATTTATCCAATCGTATCAAAGCTTTATCTATCTGAACATTTGAATCTATTGTTTCTCCCAATTGTTGAAGTATTTTTGAAGGAGGTATACGTCGTATAAGCAATTGATTTAGTGTTTGTGGGGGTGATGAATTTGTTAGTTGTGTGGGTATATTTTGTTGTAAGAATTTCTCAGAAGAAAGAATCCAGTTTTCTGGAATCGCAGGTTTTAGTCGTAACTTCTTAATAACATTGATAGCCTTCATCTATAGCGATTTTACAAGTCACAGACAAGATATCAGTGTTGTTATAGGCCGCTTCAAAGTGGTAAAACGAGGTGGACCACCTAAAATTTTTCAACTACTCGAGTTGAAAAGAATCGCAAAATTCAACAGACCAAGCTAATTTACAGGAATTTTTTTTTTGCCAAAGAAAGCATTCATAACGAAAACCAAAGGCAATATCAAATAATGTTTAAAACAGCTTTGCTATCTCGTCAGCTTATAAGACCAGCTGTGAAAAGACAACAGAAGCTAGTCTTCACCAAACCCCTCTTTCTTCAACAGGTTGTTTCCATTAGACATAATTCATCATCAACAGTTGCTGAAGTTGCCCAAGTTGCTGAAACAGCATCTTCCAAGTTTGATACTTCATTAGGATTTGATCAAGTCACAACAGCAGCAGAGAAAGTTTCAAGTACATTAACTTCAGACCAGTTTGGTTATCTTAAATCTGTTGGATTAAATGATGGATGGTGGCCAAGTGATTTAGTTCAACAGGCTTTAGAATTGGTTCATGTTACAACAGGATTACCTTGGTGGCTTACTATCATTGTTACAACAATCGGTATTAGACTGGCATTTTTCCCAGTTTTTCTTAAAGCTTCTGATAATATGGCTAGATCTCAAGAGATTATGCCAACAACTAGAAAGCTTCAAAAAGAAATTGCAAAGGCTAGAGCTAGTGGAGAACAAAATCTTGTTAGTCGTAAATCAATGCAATTAAGAATGCTTAATCAAAAGCATGGTATTAAACAACGATGGACTTTTGCTTCCCCTGTTTTACAAATGACTTATTCCATTGGTTCTTTCTTGGGTATCAGAGAAATGGCTAATTTACCAGTTCAAGGTTTTGAAACTGGTGGTGCTTATTGGTTTGCTGATTTAGCAGGTACTGATCCATATTTAGGTTTACAAATCATTTCAGCTTGTGTTTATTCTTTATCAATGAAATTAGGTGGTGATACTGCTATGAGTCAGTTTAGTGGTAAAACACAAAAATTATTTATATTATTACCATTTCTTTCCGTTGCTTTCACTTATAATTTATCAGCAGGTGTTTTGGTTTATTTTGCTGCTAATGGTTTCTTTTCAGTTTTCCAAGGTAGATTATTAAGATCACCTGCATTTAGAAAAGCTTTTAAGTTACATCCATTACCTGATCCAGCTCTAATGAAAAATCAGCCAGGTATGTTAGATAGTATAAAAGAAACATATTCTGAAATGCAAAACAATTCTAATGCTAGTCAAGATAAAGATACTAAAGCTAGAGAAGCAGTTGAACGTCAATTAAGTAGAGCTCAATCTAATAGAGTTATTGTTAAGAAAAGAAAGTAATTAATCGTTTTGAATGAGCTCTATTTTTGAATTATTTGATGACTAATTTAAACAAAATAATTCACTTACACATGTATATAATAGATTTTTATAATTTTATTTTAGATGAAACCTATAAATCTATCTTTTTGTTTATTTTTCCTGTATTTTTAATTTTTGCCATTGTGTATATGAAAAAAAAAAAAGAATATACAGAGTGAAAAGAATAAGCAAAAATGAATGAATAAATAAATAAATAATTTAAAGTATAAAATTAAGCACTTGTTAATAAACTTGATATCTCAGATTCAGATAACGTTGAAACATTTTTTTTAACTTCTATACCTTTTTCTAGTCTAATAACTATAGTTGGCTCAGCTCCTGTACATTCTCTAATCATTAATGGAGTATTTGGATTAGCAGATTTTAATGGAGTATATTGTTTTAATATAAATGATCTTATATTGAATGTTAGTACAATTATGAAGGATCCTAAAACAAACAGGTAAATGGATACATACTTCAAAGATGAATTTGGTGTTTGAGGGAAGAAGAATCTTAATTCTTTGATACTTTTAGATAAAGCCAAAGACATGTTTAATTATTGTATTTGAATAATTAAATGGGTCTATAATCATAGTGTATCAACAGTTTTGCTTCATTTAAACTTTTCAAATAGGATACAGGATTCTTTTACCCCACCCTTAACTGAAGTGCACGGGTGTAGTGTGTATACATCAGAGGTTATGTGGCATAAGAAAATCATCAAATGGTAGGAACTGAATACACGTGTTATGGCTGACTTTAACCACATTTGCTCTGTCATAAGAAAACTATGATTACTTTTTCAACTAGTAGTAATAACATTCAATTAGTGAGTAATTAGGTATTTTTAATAATATTAGTATGATATCTTATGTTTAACATTACTTTTAGTTAGAATATTGAATCTTTATAATATTACGACAGGAAATATGTTATAGTGAAGCTGAAATTGCGTTTTTAGTGAACGCGTTTACTATTCTATTATTTACCCAAACTTAGCGGATTTTTATGGTTTGCCAGTTTTGGAAATCATAATGTTTACTTTATTGATTTTCAAAATAGGAATTTTTTTTTCAAAGCACAATTTTAAAGGATTACATAAATATGAAAATAAGTAATTACACATATAGTAAATTAATTATGAAATGCATGATAATAGTATATTTAGTTTACAGATAAAGTTTTATATACAGCTTGATCTAAAAGATTAATCACCAGTATCCCCAAAAAGTAACAGCAGGCCTTTCCAACGCTGAATTGTTATGAATATAAAATGATGTGGAAATGTAAAATGAATTGTTAAAGCGTAAAACAAAAAAACAAAATAATGAAGAGTAGAATGAAATGTGGAAATGTGGAAATGTGGAAATTGAAAACGGAAAATGGAAATAAGATCAACTCTTAGTTTGAATAATAACGAATAATTTTTGAATGATTCACTTGACTAATCATCACCAAATACAGTTGCAAAATATGGTTCCATAGCGAGATTTGTAAAATCTGGGGTTTGCTTAGCACTTTTATTGATTGTCTTATCATTTTTTAAACTGGCACAATAAGAGCAATTTCGTAGATGATGATTAAATTCTTGACTTGTTGCACTATCAAAGTGGTGAATGCTAATGTTTTGTTCTTTCTGTTTCTGTCTATGTTTGTGACCTTTTAGAGTTCTATAGATACTTGCAACTTCAGAGCGAGCAGGGACGGCAGTTTTCAGTGTAAAATTATCACCCATTGGGCCTGATTTGATTGTAAAATTATCATCAATTTCTGAATTACTTTGGAAAGTTTCAACGTCACTTAAATCAGATCCATTTTGAATTGAAGTACCTATACTTTCCATTCCAGATATTGTGGAAACATTATCAGTTGAAGGTGTATTGTTTTTAACATTGGAATTACCACCAGTGGTGGTGACTTGAGCTCCATTAATAATGGTAGTTAAAGTTTGTGAAATGAATACTAACAGGTACACTAAGATATAGACTAAATAGACAAGAAAGGTGATCAAAATACTGAACAAAGTTTTGAAAGCCGATATCACTTCATCAAATGTAGGCATTGGTGGAGGCGAAACGATTTGAACATCTTGATCGTTCTTTAAATTCTGGGATCGTTCCAGTTCCTGGTTTCCAATCATTTTTAAAGATTTATCATCAAACCCCAAATGGAGTTCAGTTTCATCTGATATGTGTCTTAGATGCATAGTAGTTTTTGATATTGATGAAGAAAGAGATCTAGTTAATGATTAGAAAGAAGTTTTTGTTTAAAGTGAAAAAAAAAAATTCAGGGGAAGAAAGGGGAAGAGATATTCTAAGTCAAAGAAACCAATTAAACAATTCTAACAAATCACCCCAAACCAGCTCAATCTATTAATTATGGGAGATCACTTGTTAAGATAAGCCTATGGCGGAGAAGCTTACCGGGGGGCTAATTACAAATGACTCTTGATCTAGTTAGTCTCCTTATTAATGGCTGGTTGTTTAGATCCGGGGGAGACGGGTCGATAGACCAGATGGGCCGAAAAGATGAAACGTCGGAAAGCCGAAAAAAGCTGCCACGGAGTGTTAACACGAACATCGATGATTCATTTCCTCCTCGCCCCATCTGCTAAATACATCTAATGTATGGGAATCCGTTTTCTTACACACAAATACTCTCTATTATATATATAATCCAGTTCAATAATTAAATTAAATTTACCAATTTACCTTACCGATATCATTTCCCAATTCAACATATACAAAATCTCCATTTATTAAATTGAACCTTGCAATAATTTCTTGATTATTCCAAATTTTTTCAAGTTTATTTCTTGTTCCATCAATACTGAAAAAAATTTGAAAATCTAAAACATTTATTTCAAGCTTCCTACTAATATATCCTTTTAATTTACCAACAGTGTAAGAATTTGGAAATAACATTTGTTCAAATAATAATTTACCTTCATTTTTAAATGCAATTTTAACAAATATTGCATCTTCAGTAAAATTTGATTTATTCTTATTCTTATTCTTATTCTGATTTAATGATGAATTTGTTCTTTCAATATTATATTTTTTACAAAGTCGTAACCAATTTTCATTTCCGTTATCATAATTGATTTCCTGTGATTTCACTTTGCTTATAAAATATAATTCATATGTTTGTCTTTCTTCTTCCGTATATTCAGTACCATTAATTTTATATAGATTTGGTAATCTCGAAATCAATTGCATCATTGAATAATCATAATCATCACTACTATTTTGAAAGATTGGATTATCTGAAATTTTCAAAGAACTCAAATTGGGAAATATCTTTGATAAGATATCAATTTCAAACCAATTTGTTATTCTATTTTTTGTAAGGTCAATTGAAATTATTTTAAAATTAATCATTTGATTTAATTCATTAGTTAATTGAATTTCATTATTTGAAAAATTTATATTTTCTAAATAATTTAATGAGTTCATAAAATTAAAATCAATTTTATTAAAATTACTAAATGATAAATCTAATTTCTTTAATTTCCTTAATTCATTTAATCCAATTAATTTTTGTAAATTATATTCATTGAAACAATTTCTAGCTAAACTAATCTCTTCAATATATGGGAATGAAGTTAAGATTAACTTTAATAACAAATTACTATTAAAAGAAAGAGCACATGAGGCTAATGATACTTTCTTTATATGATATATCTCTGTAATTGAGTCTAAACATATTGTAGAATCGTCAATGAATCGATTTCCATTCAATGTAATATTATTTAATTTTGGTAAGCAACTAATTAATTCAATTATAAAATTCCAATCGTTAAACAAATTGAAACTTAAATCTAAAATTTCTAAATTGGATAACATTTGAATCAGTTCAATATTTGAAATACCAATTTCATTGAGAATTTCAAAATGATTTAAGGATATAATATGTAAATTTTTAAAATTACTTTGAATTTTAGATAATTTTTCAAAACCATAACTTTTTAAAACTTTTGAACCTAAATCTAACTTAAACTTATCTAATAATAAATTATCATCACCATCACTACCTTCAACAACATCGACATCATCACCATTATCACCATTATCACCATTATCAATTGTTGCACCATAATTATAAACTAAAGCTTCAAAGAAACTTCTTGGTGAATTAACTGATATTATTTTTTTATCAGTTAATTTTATAAAACTAGCAGAATTTAAGTTATTTAGAGTATTAAAATATCTTATATCATTTAAAGTTCCATTATTTTTACCTCTTACTGGATCATCCCATTCAACACCAATAGCTTTGTAATTTGGCCATTGTGGTATACTACCTATATATTTAATTGTTGCTATATTTGATTCAATTGATATTCTGTCTTGTAGTTTATATGTTTTAGATCGTATTGTTATAGAAGGAAGTGAAATAATTTCATGTTGCTGTGATTGCACTAATGTTTCCATTTTTTAATATTAATATCTTCCTTTCTTTTAAATTTCCATTACTCTCCTATTAAAATAGGAAGTTGTGATGTATAATCATTCTTATCTCGTAATAAACTGTTTTTTCACTTGATAGCGACTAAAATAAAAAGATGTTTCATTTTATTTTACAATTTGTAATTCTATGATAATACATATTTCTTTCACAATTTTCATAAAATACAATATAAATCAATTGAATTATGAATCAAATACGAAGAATACAGACATTGAATAATCAAGAAGTTGAATCCAATACACCTTTTTCAGCTTCCTGGCATCAAGATTATCAAGACACATCGTATATATATATTGGAAATTTATCAAAACAATTAGATGAACAAGATATATTAACAATTTTTTCACAATTTGGAGTGCCAACAGATTTAAAGTTAATGAGAGATAAAAAGACTGGTGAATCATTAAAATTTGGTTTTTTAAAATATGAAAATTTTAAAAGTTGTGTTTTAGCAATTGATAATTTAAATGGTTATGAAATAATACCTGGAAATCATTTAAGAGTGGATCATGTTAGATATACTCCGTATGTTTATTCTGGTGATGATGATGCTAATATAAAGTATGATGAAAAGGTTAAACAGTTACTTCTGGAAGATATGGCTGATGATAATGAAAATCAAATTGAAGATGATAAACTTATTGATGATTTAGATTTAGATCCTGAGTTAGAAGATCCAATGGCTGCTTATTTTAGAGAAAAGGAAAAAGAACTTGATAATAAAGAAAGTCATAGAAGTCATAGAAGCCATAGAAGCCATAGAAGCCATAGAAGTCATCACAGTTCTTCTTCCAAAGAAGAAGTTTCAAATAAAAGACATAGGTCAAGCTCAAAATCTAAAGATTCGGATATTAAAAGAAGACATCATCGTCATCATCACAGCAGTAGGCATAGTCACAACACAGAAAGTCAACAAGATAAAAATAAAGATGACTAGTGAATTAGATAATCATATATATTAGGTATTAAAAGATAAAATTAATTAATATACAAATTAGTTCAAAAAAGTAACACGTAAAGCCGAAAAAATAAATATAAGAAAATGGTACAAGAATTAAATAAAACAAATGAAAATGTAAGTTGAAAACCCATCAAAATCAAAAAGAAACATATGAAAAAGCGTAAAAAAAAGCTGGTGTAAAAAAGTAGCGGCAAAACTATTGATTAGTCGGTATTTCTTCTGAAAATGTAGGAGGTGTAGCTATCGGTAAAGAAAACGAATTATCTTCATTGGAAATAGCCAGATCTTTTATATTGAGAAAACTGGATTTCTTATTCAAACTATTGTTAGTGGTAGTCTTTTCAGAATTGTTAGTAGTAGATGTTTGAAATGGTTCACCTCCACTTCCAGTATTTATTGAATTTAATAATTGATTCGCAACAGGGAAACTCCTGGTGCTGCCATTATGACTTGATCCAAGCTTGCTTGAAGTTATAGGTGGAGCATAAAAGCTATCATCAGCATCATTATCAATATCAGCTAAAATAGAATTAGATATGTTATTATCAGTAGAATTTGTAGTAGAGTCTAAAATAGATTTTTTATTTGATTCTTTAGATTCACGTGTTATATTCATATTTTCATCTAAATTATTTGCACATTCTCTTTCTTCTATTTCTGAAAGAATGACACTAGGTTCTGTGGTTTTGGTTTCTCCAACGGAACCTTCATTTTCTTCATCATCGCCTTCCCGTATAGTTTCTTCTTCATGACTTTCATCTTGGAAAGGATCACTATGAACATATGTATCTAACAAATCATCTAATCCACCTCCGGTCCATGCTTTTTTAGCAATGTTTTCATAGATTGTAGTTTCAACACTGATTACTGAACTTGCTTTAGACAAAATCTTTACAGCAGAATCTTGAACAGTGTCAAAAGAAGAGACATAATAATCATGTTTTAATTTATCAATTTCATCTAATTGAGAAGCTAGTTGAAGTAAATTTGATTTATAGGATATTATGTTTCTTGTTTTTTTCCTACTAAAATTTAAATTTGTCTTTTCATTTTGCTTTAATTGTTTAACTTTATCTTTAATTAAAGTTTTGAAATTGATATCATTTTGTTTATATTCTTTATCAAACTCATTAATAATTTTTGAAACTGGAGCTTCAAAATTATTTTGAACAGATTGAGATAAAATAAGTTGATGGTTTGCAATTAAATAGTGTAATCCACTTGCAGTCATTAATCCATCAGAAGCTTTACCTGAACCTTTACATCTTGCACTATCTTCTAAAGCTCTACCAAAATCACTGGCAGCTGTACTTAAACTAACCAAAGCTTCTCTATAGTTTGCAGCTGTTTTTAATAATTCATTATAACTATTCTTTGTTTCATCAACATCTCTCTTGGTGATTAAAACCTCTAAATCCAAAGTTGAAGGTGATATTGAGGATAAACCAGAACGAACAGACTCATCTTGGGACATTAAAGAGCTGTATGCTCTAGATGGATCAAAAAACGGGGATGAAGAACCAAAAGAATCAGTTCTTTGAGTTGTGGATGATGATGATGAAGCTGTCTTTGTATGTCTTGAAGTATTTGTGAGTGAATGATGTTGCTGTTGGGGATGTAATCCGTTTGTACTGGAGCTGGAGTTGGAGTTGCCATTCACGTAAGAGTAAAACTCCGTAAGATGAGCAGGGGGTTGACGCATTGGCGATTTTTGATGAGTGGAAGAGCTCATGAAGTAATGAAGTTATACAAATATCTAAACAATAAAGAGTAGGATGGTATATTGTGGAGAGAATAAAACTGTTTTTTGTAGGAAAATGCAGAAGAGATAGTGTTGTTGTTATGAGAAATTTTAATTTAATTTTAATTTTTTGGTTTGTAGATCACTTTATAGATAGGAGTTAAGGAAGTTTAGGAAGTTTAGGAGTGTCTCCTTCGTGTACTTTCAGTATATTTGTAGAGAAGAGATTATTTAGAAAAAAAACTAAACGAAAGTACAACTATCACTACAGTTATCTCTGAAAGTATTGTATTGATATTCATCGTATAGTGACTAAAGATAGTGAGTTAGGCTAATACCCAAATAAACTCGAATCTCAAAGCCGCCAAACTTGGAAACTGCTCTTAACTCAAAGTATCATATTCAATTTAAAAAATACCTTTTTACGTGTCTCTATATTAAACAAGTAGTATATAGAAATAAAGATAAAGAATAAAAGCTTAACCCAATAAAATAAATAAATAAAAAAACTCACCTCACCACTCAATTCGTTCGCTCTTTTTTTGGACAAATTTTTTAGCATTTTTCAACGTTGTTTAACTTCAATCACTTCTTTTACTTCCTAACAGTTAAATACATTTGCTCTCTTTAGAAATAACTAAAATGTCTTCTTTATTTCAAAGTATAGTGCGTACCAGTTTACGTGCTTCTCCTATAATAAAATCAAACGTCCCTGTCACTTTAAGATCTTTCTCCACATGTTTCAATCCATATCAACAATTACAACAACAATCACAAGAATTTCAAGAATTTAAAGAATTTAAAGAACCTGAAGTCCCAACTAGAACTACGCTCAAGCCATTAAATTCAAGAAAAACATACTTAATGGATGTGTATCAACATTTTTGGGAAAACAATGAAATAATACTGTTCGCCCATCATAACAATTTATTAGCTTCTGATAATGAAAAAATTAGTAAACAATTACACAAAGCTGGTGCTGAATTTAGAAAATTGAAGTCTTCAATCTTTAGACACTATTTAAGAGCATCAAACCATTCTGATCCAGCTTCAAAAGCTGCTTCAAGACAAGTTAAAAGAAATAAAATTAGACATCCTTTAGAACCATTATTAAAAGGTCCAACTGCAGCTATTTTAATTAAGGATTTAAATCCAAAAGCAGTCAAAGAAGTCTTACAAGTGTTGAAGACTCAAAATGAAAAACTATTTTTAATTGGTGGTAGAATTGGTAAAGATGTTGCCCAAATTGATGAAATTAAGGAATTCCAAAACTTACCAAGTTTACCTGAATTACATGCTCAATTAGCAGGTATCTTAACCATGCTATCTGGTGCTGGTTTAGTTAAAACTTTAGAAAGTGCTTCCAATGTCTTATACTTAACTTTAGACTCTCACAAACAAGAAATGGAAAAACCTGAAGAAAAAAATGCCTCTCCTTCTGAAGAAACAAATTCCGAAAATCCTGAATCTAAATAAATGAAATTATAAAGGTTATTTTATATATATATACTGTTATTATTATTATTATCAGTTGAAAATTCGACATTTATAGCTTGTAAATAAGAAATTTTTTTAAAACTCCATCTATAAACCGCGACACGTAAAATGTCGTATCTCTCAAACGTTGAAAAAAATCTTTTCTTTTTTAACTTTTTTTTATTTTACTTTATTTGATTTAATATTGATAATCCTTGTAGTTTCCTCATCATTTCAGGTGTATATAACAATGACTGAAGCAACAAAAAAAACACAAGAATTAACTGCAAGAGAAAAGCAAGATCAAGCTGTTTCTTTAAGAAAGATATATAGAGCAGCTAAAGAAGAAACTCGTAGAGTTTTGAAAAAACAAGTTACGATTGACCATTCATCATTACCAACTTCTACAGCAGATGAAGATGAAGATAGTGAAACTCTAACAAACATAAATTTACCAAAGAAGAAGTTTTACAGACAAAGAGCTCACTCTAACCCATTCTCTGATCACAGACTTGAATATCCAACATGTCCTGATGCCATGGACTGGACTAAAATGTACCCTACATATGTTGATCCTAATGACTCCACTAAACTAATCCAAAATATTGAAATTGCAGACATAGGATGTGGGTATGGTGGTTTGATGATTGATTTAGCTCCTGCTTTTCCTGATAAATTAATTTTAGGTATGGAAATCAGAGTTCAAGTTACACAATATGTTGAAGATCGTATTTTAGCATTAAGGGAGCAAAACAAGGATAATCTAGATAATACAAAAAAATATCAAAATATAAGTGTTATCAGAGGTAATGCTATGAAATTCCTGCCTAATTTTTTTCAAAAGTCTCAACTATCTAAAATATTTTTCTGTTTCCCTGATCCACATTTTAAGCAAAGAAAACACAAGGCTAGAATTGTTACTAATACTCTGTTATCTGAGTACGCTTATGTTTTGAAAGAAGGTGGTGTTATTTATACTATCACTGATGTTTTGGATTTACATGAGTGGATGGTTCAACATTTAGATTCTCATCCTTTGTTCGAAAGGCTAAATAAAGAATGGGAAGATCAAGATACTTGTGTTGCGATAATGACAGAGTCAACTGAAGAAGGTAAAAAAGTCACTAGAAATAATGGAAGCAAGTATGTTGCTTGTTATAAAAGACTTCCTGACCCTGAAATATAAAATTGTCTTTTTTTATGTACATTAATAATTTTTAATATTCATTCTAATTAAATTAATAAAATTTTTACAATCAACGTTTCGTTATCGTTGAATCAAATTATTTTCAACAAAAAGGAAAAGCAATATAATAATAAATAATGACAAGAAATTGGGCATAAACGAAAATACAAAAGCTAGTAAAAAAAAAGCGAAAAGTGAAGTAGTTTGTAACCAGTAGACAAACAAACATACAAACAGATAATAGGTGTATATAGGCAATCTTTGAAAAAACTAATCTGAATCATATATGGCTTATGTCATTATTGTTAGTATTAATGAATCGTTCAGAAGTATCACTAATAACACTTCTAGTTTCATTATCTTGTTTACTTGAAGCATTTGATGGCTTAAACCTAAAAATTGATGAAACTGCTTCGGATCCTCTTCTAATTTGTCCTCTAATTGAATTAGAATCATCAGTTTTGTATTTGTATATAGCATGTAAATCAGGTGGCTCAGTATCCCATGAAGTAACAGATTGTGTTGGTTGCATTTGTTGATTACTTGTAACGGTAACTAGTGTATTACTTAATGGATTGAATAATTGAGTCGAATCGAAAACTGCTCCTATCGCATTATTAGGAGCTTGAAGGGGGTTTCTAGCAAGTTGTGTATTAGTTGCGGTTATTCTGAAATTTTGTGATTCAATATCATCAACTGAGCCATACATGTTTCCTGATAGGGAAGAATGTGAAGATTTCATTGATGAAGTATCATCAAAGATCGAATCCATGTCTTCCAAAGATAAACCTTTAGTTTCTGGGTATAGTTTAAAAACAACTATGACTGAAATAAAACATATTGTACCATGAATAATGTATAATTTCCATCTAATTGATTCTAACAAAATAGGTGCACTTTCACCCACAATAAAATTACAAAGCCAGTTTGTAGCTGTAGCTAAAGCAGCACCTGATGCTCTAGCCTTGTTTGGTAACACTTCTGGGCCAATAAGCCAAGCAATTGGACCCCAACTTATTCCAAATGCACTCATATAAAGAATAACACTAAAAACAACAAGAGTAGATGATGAACTTGAGTTATCAGTGGATGTGTATGAGAAAAATGATATCAAAAACATGGCAAATCCCATAATGAGTCCTCCTAAAATAAGCAAAGGAGTTCTACCCCAAGTTTCTGATAATCTCCAAGGAATAAAGGTGCTAAATATGTAAAAAACTGAATTGATGCCCGTCATCAAAATAGCGTCTCTTCCTACCCAACCAGCTTGTTCAAAAACCAATGGAGCATAGTAAGCAATGACATTAATACCATTAAATTGAGCAAACATCTGTGCACTACACCCAATGAAAACCCTTTTTGGGTATCTTTTAATTGTATCCCAATAACTCAAATTTCCTTCAAGACGTCCTAATAAAACTGATTGTTTGATAGCTCTGAACTCGTCTTTAGCTTCATCACTATCAACGTTACCTTCAGAAAACAAATCAGCCAAGACAACCAACCCTTCTGCGTCATGATCGTGTTCTAATAACCATCTAGGGCTCTCCACCAATACAAAAGTACCACAGAATAGAATACTACCAAAGAGCACTTGTAGAGCTAAGGGAATTCTAAAGGATAAGTCACTTTCAATGTAACTACAAGCAAAATCAATCCAAATGGAAGAGGAGTAACCCAGAATGTTTCCAGTAAACTGGGCTGATCCCAAAAGCCCTCTCATCTCTGGACTTGCTATTTCTGACATATATGTTGGAGCTGTTCCTGATAAATAACCAACCCCAATACCACTAATAAAACGACCTATACCTAAATGATTCATTGACGTGGAGAATGTCTGAATAGCACCACCAATACAGAATAACAATGACCCTAATCTTGTACTACGTTTTCTTCCAAGTTTATCAGCTAGCACACCAAGAGAAAGAGAGGATATCAAGGCTCCAATTTCAAGTATAGCAACAACAGTACCAATTTCAAGAGCACTAGGATCATTAAAATAAGCTTTAAAGTATGTGTTTGTTAGAATTGATGAAAAGTAACCTTGATCATAACCAAATAAAAACACACATAAACTAACAAAGCCTGTGGTGAATATTAACAAGGGGTTTCCCACTAATACTGGTTTTGGAATATCATCAATGGTTATTTCAGCGTTCATAATATTACTAACCTGTTTGATATAGTGTAATTGTTATAAGAAAACACCAAATGGTAAAAGAGATGCTTTGGATTTATTCCAAGATTTTAGATTTCGAGATAACCCCAGAAAATCGACAGCAGCGCTTCTCGCTCAAGGCTTATCTGACGTAATCGTGATTAGATGGTAGTTTTTGAATTAACTTTATAAAACTATAAACAATTGTAAAAAGTTACACGTGTTGTAAGCTTGGTAGTCGTGTTTCAAAAGACACTATTATAATAAATTGTAACTCAAATCAGATCAGCTCATATCAGCTCACAGCAACATTACCGTTCAGATCTGTCTGAACATTAAAAGAAACAGCAGGAAGTTTGTTTATCACTTCAGCTTTTACAACAGAATCAACTCCAAGACTTGCCAATATTCCTCTAATTATTCCACTAGGAAATTGTAAGTATGGTTCAACCTTTTTCAGGGTATCTTCTTCGCCCAATGGGCTGTAAAAATGCACCAAAGGTTTGAAAGAATTGTCAATCAACACAAATGTTCCTATGTGATTTGTTCTCAAATTATCCATCTGTTTCATATACAAAACTTTCCAAACATCTCTACAAATAAATTTCATAATTTCTAAAGCATCAACTAGTTTTAAATTACCTCCCTCTGTATTATTTTTCATGTAAATCAAGCAGTCCGTTATTTTATAACCAATTTCAAATCCGTATTTTTCAATACGATCTAAAGTATTTAAATTTGTAAAAGATAACTCATTATTTTCTGCTGGTGGTCTTCCTGGTTTAAAAGAGTCATTATGATTGACTATTGTTGGTTGTTGTGATTTATTTGTCGTTGTTTCATTTCCATTTTCATCAATATTTAATTTGGAAATCAACGCTTCAAAATTTGTTTCCTTCTTAGATAGCCTTTCATCAACCCTCATTGACAATGATACACATTCATTAATTAAATACTCTAAACTTAAAGCACTTACTTCTTTAGTGAACATTTCTTCTGAATTTTTGCTTGTAATTGATGCTGCCGATGTTGATTTCTCCTCAGAAATTGACGGAGAATTACTGTGTTCTTTGGTGGGCCCATTGGTTGCTGATGCTGCTGCTGCTACTGTTGACGTACTCATTTTGATAATTGAGCAATGAAATATCTGAACTAGTTTTGATACTGAACTTTACTTATGATCAATGATCAATGTTTATTTAACAAGCGTACGTGTAAGTTTTCTTTTCAAGATTTCGCTTTTTATTTGAAGGCTTCGCTACGGACAAAGATTTGGGTAAATCCCCAGTGCAAATGTTTATTAAAACTGGATTAGAGCCAAAGGGCCTATGATACAAAAATGCATAAAATAAAATAAAAGACATAAAAAACATAAAATAAAAAACATAAAATAAAAGACATAAAATATTAGCCAGCCAGCTCATCTTTAAAATAATTAGTATATATTCAGTTATGCAACCTCACCTCCATTAACCAAAACCTGTTCATCGAAAACTTTACCAGGAGTAGTTTCTAATCTCTTCCAAGTGGTTATTTTTTGGTCTTTGAAATCAAAATCAAAAATTCTCATTCTTCTAGTTGTACCTCCATACCCTGCATATCCACCTTCACCGGCAGCCCCACCATAGCATAGCCAAATATCATTCTTCATGCAATAATCATTACAATGATCATGTCCAACAGAAACAACTTTCACTCCATTTTCAGCAAGCAATTCTTTCATACCAGAGTTATAATATGGAGCAGTAACACCTTCCTTATATTCACCAATTAAGGGTCTTGGTTCTCCTTTGTCATCTTTGAAATCTCTGTATTCAGGCAAAGGAATATGGAAAAAAGCCATTTGTAATGGGTTGGCAGCGGTTGTTGTATGAATCAAGTCCTCATGAAGCGACAAAACGTATTGTAATTGATCATTCTTTAGAAAATCATATCCTTTCACTTTAGGTTGTTGGGAATATTTATGAGAATCCAAAAAGTATAGAGCACCGACAGTAACTTTCGGATTTCCTTCTTCAGCAATAGTTAAAAAGTAGTTACCAATACCGGTGACTTTCTCTGGACCAGGAAGAGAAAGCGAATAAGGTAAAAATTTGACGATTCTCATCAATGTTTCTCTATCCATGGACCCTTCGTCATCATGATTACCAAAAGTCATAGCAAATGGAATCCCTGCCTTCACAAACGGAGCACAAGCTTTAAAAATTGTAGTCTGTGAATCTTGAGAATCTTCACCAAACACCTGATCACCAGTCATAACAACTAAATCTGGTTGTTCAAACTCTAAAACAGATTCAATAAATTTGAATGTTCTTGCATCAGCAAGACAGTTTTCACCTGAAGCCAGTTCAGGCCAAGTATCTCTACATTTACCATAACCAGTTGAGAAATGTAAATCTGCAATTTGCAATATTTTAAATTTACCATCTTTCGAAGCTAATTCAATATGTGGGGTACTCAGCTTAGTACCTAAGCCCTTTCTTGTTGTAATATAAACGTCACCATCGTTATCGTGTGACCCTTGTTTGCCGGAAGATTTGCCTCCTGAACTAGTATCCTTCAAATTAAATTTCAATGGGGATTCAGAAAGTTTCCAATCGGGTCTAGGATCAACGCAGTCTTGACCAAATAATGCATTGATGCCGGTCAAAGATTGAGCAATTGATAAAGTGCCATACTTCACCCATAATCCGAATTTCTTACGTTTCCATCCCATTGATTCTGTTTCTGTTATAGTTGGAACAACCAAGTCTAATTTTGTATTCTTAATAAATTTTTGATATTCATCGATAACTTTCAATGGGATGTTATTATCATTTCCTGAAACTTTGTTATTGTCCAAAGGATTTTCAATAGCAATGTCGTTGACCGTTTTAATTTGAGAAGCTTGAGCATCTGACGTATAAATGGTCTTTTGGAAAAGATATGACTCTTTAAACCATTTTTTGCCTAGGTATAAATCTTTTGGAATTCTTTCCCATACAACAGGAATTTCTTTTTGCTCTACGTCATTATCTTTCCATGATCCTAAAGGTTCACAGTTACCTTTGCTGGACAAATAATGAGAGCAAGAACGCAATTCAATATCTATAATGACTGGTTTATCACTATTTCCATCTCCTTTACCTATTAGCATTCCATTTTGGAAACTTTGATCTAATAACCCAGATGCTTTAGCAACTAGGAGAATAGATAAAACTGCAAAACCAATGTAGAGTATGAGTCGTTGAAACTGTCTGGTAAGTCCTAACTTCATTGGTGTTAATACTTCTTCAGATGACTGGAAGTGAAAAAGATAGGTAAGAAAGTGTAATCAAAGGTTGATTTCAACAGGTGGTTTTGGTTTAACTTAGAGTATGTGTCCTCCCTTCATTTTTGATTTTGATGCTTTGCGATTTTGCAAACGCGCTGAACAATTTTAAAGATGAATTAAAATTAGAACTGAACTAGCTTTCTACGTGTTTTTCTAACGATTCAATTCTATCCCCAGCCCCTAGTACCATCCATCTTTGATCTCCAAGATAATACTAATACTCATACTGCAATGGAGTCTCGATTCTCTCCAGGTTCACTTGTCCTGACTAAAATCAAAGGGTTCCCAGAATGGCCGTCTAGAATTATTCCATTTGATCTCTTGCCTGAAAAAATACAATCCATCAAGCCAAAATCAATCAAGAAAGGAAAGTCAAAATCCAAGAAATCTTCTAAAGATACAGAACCATTGGAAATTATATGTGTTAAGTTCTATGGTGATGATGAATATATTTGGTGCTCTAGCAAAGATATAAAGCCTTTAGATTATGATGAAATCGATACATTCTTGATTAAAAAAGGTGAAATCCCTGATAAGGATGGAAATATCGTTGGAAAAAAATCTGCTAAGGCAAATAGAGTCACTAATGCTTTTTTAATAGCCAGAAATAAAGACTTAACTTTTGACGATTTTGCTACATATGGTAGTCATGGTAGACCTCCTACCCCAGAAACAATTATTGAAACACCAGAGCTCACCGTTGAAGAAGAAGACGAGGAGGAGGAAGAAATTGAAACTGTGAAATTTGGAAAAACAGATTCCAATGATGACGATGATTATGAAGAAGGCTCAACCAAGAAAAAAAGAAAATATAAAACTAAACCGGGTCCTAAGTCAAAGAAAGCTAAAATAGAAAGTGATGGTGCAGTTGAAGGGAAAAAAAAACCTGGTACTAAAACAAAAGCCAAATCTACTGCCAGAACAAAAGCTAAGGCTGTTACAAAAGCAAAACAGAAGCCTGGTCCAAAGGCAAAGGCCAAACCTGGTCCTAAACCAAAAGGTAAGCCTGGTCCAAAGTCAAAGGCCAAGGAAGATGTGAAAACTAAAATTGAAGAAGATGAACCTGAATATGCATTTCCTTCTGAAGAAGAGGAAGAAGAAGAGGAGGAGGAGGAGGAGGAAGAGGAGGAGGAAGAAGGTGAAAGTGATTGGGGTCTTGATTCTGATGATGATGGCGAACACATTGTTGAAAGAGAAAGTATTCCAAAATCTGAAGTGCTAGCAGATAAAGAAAAAAAGTGTACCAAGGCATATATTGATTTGAGAATTAAGATTCAAAATGCTGTTATACTACCTCCGGTTTTATCTACAATTGGAGAAGAAGTTAAGACTGAAGAAGTTGGACCTGATTATAAAGCAGTTTCAAAAGAGCTCGATCCATTAATCACAAAACTATTATATATGAAAGAACAATCTAGGTCAATGTTGAAAAGTACTAATTTAGCTAAATTATTAATTATAATTCTAAAGAAGCCTGAACTTCAATCTGCAAAGTTTATCAAAGCTTTACGTAAGTTTGTTATTGAGCAATTGGATTATGAAGTTAATGTTGACAATAGACAAGAAGATGGATACAAAGAAGATCCAGTTGAAAATATTGATGAAAAAAATGGTTCTACAATTGAACCTGATATGAATGGTGATGCATCTACCACTGTTTCAACTACTATGATTGAGACCAATGGGGTTTAGTATCTGTATCTGTTTTACTACTTTATTATTTTATTGTTTTGTATATTAAATTAGTGTTTTTAGAATAATTGAAAATTTTGTATTATTTGTCTAGTATTACTTCATTTAAAATAAATGACTTAGCATTAAAACTGAAAATTGAAAAATAGAAAAGGTTATGGTTGAAATAACAGTTAGACCAATAAAAGAAGACTTATTGGTGTTATGCGATACACAGTTTCCAAGCGCCGCACTTGATATTGACTCACCTTCACCTTAGTTCTTATCTTCAACTTTTTGTTAATCTAAAAGGCCATACAACACTCAGTTTTCCTGTTACTCCATAGATTTGAGTATACCCAATCAAGAAATCAAATATTAAAAAACAACTCAAAAGTATGAGCGAAGAGCCAACTCCATTTGTTGCAGAGGATTTAAATCATAATCAACCTCTTATTCATACAAAAAAATCAAGATCAAGAGCAAATTCAATCATTGCAGATACTTCCACAATGTTTTCTGGAATTATGGCAGGGGAAATTGCAGAAATTAATCATTTGAATGAGCATAATGCAACAACTACTGGGCCCAGTTATGGGGCAATTGATGGTGGAGAACAAGGTGAAATAGAAAATGATGATAATGATGATGATGAACCCGAATTTTTAGTTCCAGAAGCTCAACTTTATGTTATTTTACCATGTATCTTTTCCTTAACATTTTTAGCTTCAATGGATGGTACAATTTTAACAACTTTATTAACTAAAATATCCTCAGATTTGAATGCTATTCCATACTTATCTTGGATTGCATCATCATATCTATTATCGTGCTCTATTATTCAACCTCTAGCTAAATTATCTGATATATTTGGCAGAAAGCCAATGGTGCTGATATGTATTTTTGTGTTTACAATTGGTTGTTTACAATGTGCCACAGCTACAACTGCGTTGAGTTTTGCAATGGGAAGATTTTTGTCAGGGTTTGCTGGTGGCTTAAACACATTGGGTACTATTATCATGAGTGACCTAATTCCATTAAGAAAAAGAGGTGTTTACCAAGGTTTAGCTAATGTATTTTATGCTGTTGGTTCTGCTGTTGGTGGTACTTTAGGTGGATTAATCAATGAAAAGTATGGTTCCTGGAGGGCTGCATTTTGGTTACAAGTTCCTATTGGGATTCTCTGTTTTGGTTTAATTTTTTTCTACTTGAATTTACCTGTTCTAGAGCATCATATTGAAAATCAAAAAGGAACTTTTAGAGAAAAAGTCAAAAGGTGTGATATTAGTGGTATCTCTGCATTATCTATGATGTTGTTATTTTTTGTTGTTCTGACATCAGTTAAGTTTGAAACTATCTGGGGGGTTGTTGGTTCTTTGATCTCATTCATGATCGCTTTATATGCTTTCTTGAAATTAGAATTAAACAACAGTGACCCAATAGTCCCACTTAAATTATTAAAAGACCGTTCAGTCTTAGGTTCATCATTGTCTAACTTTTTTGGTACAATGTATTGTTTTGCAATGATGTTTTATTATCCAGTTTATTTGAGTACTATTTTGGACTTGAATACGGGAGAAATTGGATTAATGACTGTTCCAACTATTGTTGGTGCGTCATTAGTCTCTGTTGGATCGGGATATTATATGAAATGGACAGGGAAATATTTAAATTTTGCTTTATGTACCATGTTAATTGGTCTCATTGGTATACTTTATTTATTGATTAGAGTTTATCCATTTGGATTGAAAGTGTTCCCAACTAAAGTTGAGCAATACTTACTGATGGTTCCAGTTAATGGTTCATATGCTGCCATGTTAACGATTACATTGTTATCATTAATTGCATCCGTTCCAATTGAATCACAATCTGCAGTTACATCAATTCAATATGCTTTTAGAGGAATGGGATCAACAGTTGGTGCATCTCTTGGATCATTTGTTTTTAATTTTTGTTTACAAAAATTACTGGTTACTAAATTAAAAAGTAACAAACCTGATGACTTTTCAAATGAGGATTTAGCTAAATTGATTGATAAAGCATTACATAATGCTGATTTTATCAATTCGGACAAAGCGCCAACTTGGTCTGTTAAATACATGGTTGAAAGTTATGGTATTAGTTGTTGGTTTACTTTTTTGTTTGCATTCTGGATGTGTGTGATATGTTTGGGTTGTATCACTCTAATCAAAGAATACACTTTACATTCTACAATTAAAAGAAAATGAAAAACTGGCCGGAATTAAGCAAAACTAGCTCAAATAAGCATTTTTTCATTTTTCATGCACAATAATTATACCCATTAAAAATAAAAAGGCGCCTGATCAAATTGATAATTTTTTTTTTATTCATCAATTTTCGGAGAAATCGAAGTTAATTACTGACTCTTTCCCATACAAGATACAATAACATACTTTTTCGCTTGTTCTTCATCTCTCACATATGAGAATTTAATGAATGTTAATTTAATTCTATACTATTCCTATCTGATCTTATATAATAAACACTATACTAAAAGTAGCGGTAAAAAAAGTAAAAACGGTGCACTGTGTCTGCCAATCTGGCCTCGCGTGCCATCAAGCCCATGCCGCACCGGGCCGTAGAAAAAGAGAAAGAGAGAGCTTTTCCCTTTTCCTTTCCTAATACTGGTTTTGATTAATAATCTCCAGAATACTATTGTAGTTGTTTTATTCTATATCTGTTCTATTCTTACTTTGATCTGATCCATTGTTGTTTTTAGGTGATACTAACTTCAATAAAAATGGCTACAGAAACTACTTATATCATAATAGGAGGTATGACCTGCTCTGCTTGTACTGACTCTGTTGAAAATGCTTTGAAATCAGTTCCAGGAGTGGTTCAAGTTGAAGTTTCTTTGATCACTGAAGAAGCAGTTATTAATCATACTACTCAAGCTACTCCAAAACAACTAGAAGATGCTATTGATGATATTGGATTTTTTCCAACTTTATTAAATACAGAAAGTACAATCAAAAAAAAGCCCGTCCCTGTCCGTATTGAAGAACCTAATTTGTATAAAACTACAATTTCGGTAGGTGGTATGACTTGCAGTAACTGCTCAAATTCGATCACTTCCACTATTAAACAAATAGAAGGTGTTGAAAAGGTTGATGTTTCGTTGATCACTGAAGATGCGGTTATTATTCATAATGATTCCATTAAAACCGATGATTTGAAAAATGCTATTGAAGACTGTGGATTTGATGCAATCATCAAAAAAACAGAAGAACTCACAAATAAGAAAACGGATGAAGATATCACTTCTGTGATTCTGCGAATTGGTGGTATGACTTGTAGTAACTGTTCAAATACTATTGAAACTCAAGTTACTAAACTACCCGGCATCAGAACTTGTTATGTCGCATTGGCTACTGAAGAAGCAAGAATAGAATATGATTCTAATGCTCTGGGTATTAGAGATATTATAGAATGTATAGAAGATTGTGGATTTGATGCTACGATGATTAATAAATTAGACTATACAACTCAACTTGAATTACTTTCAAAAATTAGAGAAATTCAATATTGGAAAACAAACCTTTTTAAACTTCTTCTTGCTGGAATTCCTATTGTTTTATTGGGTCATGTGATTCCATTCTTTGCCTCTATTATGAATGTTAACTATCATGATATCAGACTTTTTCATGGTACATATTTAGGTATTTCAGTTCAATTTGTTTTAGGTACTTATATTCAGTTTGTTCTAGCTAAGAAATTTTACTCCAATTCATTTGCTGCTCTTATGCATGGATCTGGTACGATGGATCTATTAATTACTGTTTCTACTACAATAGTTTATGCAGATTCTGTCTTTTCTATGTTGATTGCATTTGTTGGTCCTGGTGATTATGCTCCAAGGGTTTTATTTGCTACTTCTGCAATGTTATTCATTTTTGTTTCTTTAGGTAAATGGGTAGAGAGTAAAGCTAAAGGTAACACATCTACTGCTCTTTCAAAATTATTGTCTTTAACTCCTACTTCATGTACAATTGTTGAAAACCCTGAATATTTTGAATTTTTAAAAGAATCTGGTGAGTCCATTGATCCTTCGAAAGTAATTCAAAAACAAATTTCAATTGATTTATTACAAAAAAATGATATTGCTGTTATTTTACCTGGATCCAAAATCCCAAGTGATGGTGTTTGTGTTTATGGTGAGTCTGAAATCGACGAATCCTTATTAACTGGTGAATCTATGCCTGTTCCAAAGGCTCCAGGATCTAGATTAATTGGTGGTTCATTGAATTCCAGCTCTACTGTTTACATGAAAATCGAATTATTGGGTGCCCGTACTCAACTTCAACAAATTGTTCAATTAGTTAAAGATGCACAAATGACTAAAGCTCCAGTTCAAAGATACGCTGATTCAATTGCTGCTAAGTTTGTTCCTACAATTTTATTATTATCATTTTCAACTCTAGTGTTTTGGACTCTTCTATTATGGGTGTTGGATGACAAATATATCCCTAAGTTTTTCTTAGATGACACTAACGAAGTTGAAATTTCTAAAATTTTACAGGTTGCAATTGCTGTCATTGTTGTTGCTTGTCCTTGTGCTTTAGGTTTAGCTGCGCCAACTGCTGTTATGGTTGGTACTGGTGTTGGTGCTTCTAACGGTATCTTGATTAAAGGTGGTGAAGTTCTAGAAAGAGCAAGCGATATTGATTGTGTTATCTTTGATAAAACAGGTACTTTAACTCTTGGTAAAATGAAATTAGTTGGAGATAATATATTAAGAAGCAAAGGTGTTGATGATCTAACCTTATGGTCTATTCTATATGTCATTGAATCAAATAGTGAGCATCCGGCTGGTATTGCTATAGCTAAAGGTGCGTTATCTAAAATTGAACAATCTGGTAAACCAATCTTGCCTTTAAAACTTCAAGAAGTTAAGATCCATGTTGGTTCTGGTATTTCTGCTGTTATATTAGATGAATCAAGTGGTACAACTAATACAGTTAAAATTGGTACTAGCAAGTTCATAAATGAAGGAAAATTACATAATAATACCGAATTTCAGGATATTTTGTTAGATAATGAAAGCGAAGTTCATTCAATTGCTTCTATTTCTCATATTTCAATTAATGATGCATATGTTGGTTACATTGAACTAGCTGATACTATTAGACCAGATTCTAAAAAGGCCATTCAACATTTAATGAGCAAAGGTTATATTGTGGCCATGGTTACTGGTGATAATATAAGAACAGCTAACTACGTGGCTAAATTGGCTGGAATTCCTTCTGCCAATGTTTGTTCAAACTCAATGCCAGAAGATAAAATTGCATACGTTGAAAGATTACAATCTAAAGGATTAAAGGTTGCATTCGTAGGTGACGGTATTAATGATGCCCCAGCTTTGGTTCAGTCCGAATTAGGTATAGCCATCTCATCAGGTACTGATATCGCTATTGCTGCTGCTGACATTGTTTTGTTATCATCAAGTTCGGATTCAAACTCTACGGAATTAAATGACGAAATTGAATTGGGAATTACACAAACAACTGGTAAACCAGGTATCATCAATGTTTGTTCAGCTTTTAGTATTTCCAAACAAACTTTCAAGACCATAAAATTGAACTTTTTATTGGCAATAGTGTATAACATTGTTATGTTACCAATTGCAATGGGTTGCTTGATATTCCCATTAGGACTGACGATGCATCCAATGATTGCTTCTGCTACTATGGCTTGTTCTTCTGTTAGTGTTGTTTTGAATTCATTAAGATTAAAGACTTGGAAGCCTGAAGTTATATCTGATAACAACTTTTTGAATGGAGGTGTCGATACTTTTAATATTGATCTAGAAAACGCAGAAAATGAAGGTAAAACAATAGATGATTTCGAAGTTGGTAAAGATCAATTTCAAAAGAATACTGGTTTCTTAGGTAAAATATTGTCTAAAATCAGATGGAATAGACCGCAAGCTCTTAAGAAAGGAAAATATCAACGTTTATAGGAGAGTTTTAGCATTTTCCTTGTATTCATGTTGCATTAATTCTCCATTTTTATTTATTTACTATTCCACTTTTAATGATTAAAATATTTTGTTGGACTACTCTTTATTTCAATTTTTATTTATTATGTTAATTTTAACTTCAATTTTGATTTTAATTTAAATTTTTTTGTTTAATCTTTTTTTTGTTTTTTCTCTCATCGCATAGTTCTAACTTGATTCTGAATTCTAGCAGGTTTGTTTATGTGCTTGTTTTGTTTTTTTTTCTTCTCTGGTTTTTAGTAATGTTTTCAATTCTAGTGTTCCGTTTTACTTTATTTCTTTATATGTTTCTTTGTTCATAGTTAATTTTTTGGTTTTTTTATGTCCACTTACTATATCATCTTTCCCTCCAATGGTTTTGTGATCTGAATTTTTCATTAAAGGTTTATATATCTTATTCAATCAGTTAAATTTATTGAATTTATCTGGTTGATAAATTAACCTAGATTTTGTCCGTAACTTTTACGGAACATTAATCAAGATAATTTCAATATTTAGTTATATTAATGATAAATACTTTTTTTTTTTGAAAAAATGCATACATTTTTTCAAAATATTTTGAGGATGTAAGTGTAAAGAAAAATGGTTTGAAATCAACTTTGAACTATAGGATTCTCAATATAAAGATAGTTACTATAAACAACAACAATTAATAGAAACGTAAAGTAAAAATGACAGGAAAGGATTAGAAAATAAAATTTAAAAGTGAAGGTAAAGGTAACAAAACAAACTAAAACAAACTAAAACAAATTGAAAAAAAAAAAGGAGTAAAACTATACACAGAAAAGAATTGCACTTCAATCATTTTATTTCTTATGAAAAACGAAAATAAAAAAAAAATGAATTCAAATCTCAGAAAAAAAAACACATAAATGGTATCACAATTAGAAAATGGAAAATATGTACATCTAACATCAAGCAAAAATCACCTCTATCTTTTTACCCACTTGATGAAGGATTAAATAAAGGAATGCACATGAACGCTCGGAAAGAATTCCAGTTGGCCGTTTTAAAACAAAGGAAAATTAGAAAACATGGATATCTATCTCAAAGCAAGAAAAAAGAAAATTGTATAAATATGTGAAGCTTCACTCATCTCGCATAACTTAATTGATGCAAACTAGCAACAATCAATAATAATAATGTGTAAAATTCTATTGCTGCTGTTGTTGGTTATTCAGTGCCATCATTCTTTCAAATGGATTGTGCTCTCTTTCTTCGTTCCCTACTGAAAATCCAGGGGAGCTTACATTACCAGAAATACCACCTACTGAAGTGTTATTTTGTAAGGGCGACGCCATAGGTAATACAGCAGATGCCACTGTTGGTCCAATTGAAGCAACTAAAGGAGTCGTTACTATCATTGCACTTTTACTAGATAATGAATAGTTTGAATTGTTTGGGTCTAATGTTTGTAAAGGTAATGTTGGTAAATACAGTTTGCTTGGTTTAGACGTTAGATAAGATTGGTTTTTTGTGCTACCAGCTGGCAATGTTTTCGTATCTGGAGTTGATGATGGTGCACTATTTGTATTTATCGAAAGATATGACAATTGATTGTCTTTGGTGTCGGGAGTTAAATTAGATTTTGGGTTCACCATAGAAGGGTGAGAAATTGCAGAAGGGGGTGCAGAAGTAATCATTGGAGAAGAAAGCATATTCCCCAAAATTGGGGTACTTGTACCATCTCCAGAAAAGAAATGTTGTTGTGATGAAGTTTGTAAGCCAGTCAATAGCCCATTTTGAAAATTGGCCACAGAAGGAATGGCTGACAATGGAGGCTGTTCGACTAGATTAGCAGTGGATGTAACATTATTCATAACAGATTGCTTCAATGTACTAGTTTCCAATCTAATTGTTAACTCTTTGGTAGCTCTAGTTAAATTTGAAAGAGCACTTCTCACTTCATTTAATTCAGGAATTTCCAAAATAGCTTTTCTAGTAGCCCCTAATATGCTAATAATCGACTTTAAAAACAAACTGGTTTCTTCGTATAATCTTCTTTGTTGATCCCCATCAACAGAAGTGGCAATTCTAACAGCGTGCAATGAAGCTTTGGCTCTTTTAGTCTGTTCCATTGCTCCTACACAGTGTGTGGTCAGTTCTTTAACCATTGTTGCAATATTAGCATCAGGTTTCTGTTCTGATGAGTTTTGCTCTTTACTGGAAGAGCTAGAAGCACTTTGAGCAGATGCAATTGCACTTTTTGAAATTGCGTTGTTCAGTTGACTGAAAACAATTTGAGCACATTGTGTTGTGTATTCCAATAAATCATAAAACTTGGTGTCATCATTCAAATCGACAATTGCACTTAATTCTGAGTCCTGTCTTGAAATACTAGACATGGATGTGTCAATTTTCAGAGGTTGACGAGCCACATTGGAAGTAGATAGAGAAGACTGTCTCATTGGAATTGGAGTATTGTTATTATTTGCTTGAGGATTTGGTGCTGATGCTCTCGCTATTAGAGGAGTTGGGGTCCTAGCTTTAGTGGACAAAGAAGAAGGAGGTTGTGATAGTTGTAT
Organism: Ambrosiozyma oregonensis (nom. inval.); assembly: GCA_003706315.3. Lineage (NCBI taxonomy): Eukaryota > Fungi > Ascomycota > Pichiomycetes > Pichiales > Pichiaceae > Ambrosiozyma > Ambrosiozyma oregonensis (nom. inval.). Next base: position 333,618 of record PPKY03000013.1, read on the forward strand.
AGGATTAATAGAACGAGAAGTGGTGAATTTCAACGCACTAGTACTGCTGTATGAATTATTGGAACTATTTGGGGTAATTGAAATAGGTTTGTATCCTGGTTCAATTATTTTGCAGATGTTAACAAGTTCAACTAAAAGAGAGAACAGAGAGAAATAAGCTAGTCTGATTGGCTCAGGATTGATAGAAGAGCTCATTAAATGAGAAATTGAAATGCGATTCAATGTGGATATGACTTCAATCATAGTATTTCCTAGTGCTGATACAAGTTGAGTCCTTAAAGATTCATCCACTTCTTGTTCAATCGTTTTTTTTGAAACTCTATCAATAATTATATCCAGGTTGTGCAATGGTAGATTTAGATCATTATGGAAACCTATTTTGCTTACCATTTCACTTATCTCTTTAGTTATGAACTTGAATTTCTTGGATATTTTGATTAAATCATTGATATCGATATTTTTGGGGTTATTGCTTGATGATGAATTTGTACTATAATTAGAATGACGATGAACAGCTTTCGGAGAACCTGCATTTTCTCTTAAAATCCCCAGCTTCACCATGGACGGGTGGGTTTGAGACTCAGCCAAGGAGTTTGGAAACACAAACTGAGACAGCGAAGACTTTCTTGTCATCTGTGGTTGGGCTTGAGTTGCAGATTGGGAAGAAGCAGCTGTAGCCTGTGTTGAATTGGAGGAAGCTGAAGATGACCCATTTTGGGATGATATTGAGGAAGAGTTTGAGTGTGATTCTGAACTAGGTTGTTGAATGGACGGAGGCGGTGGTTGGGCGGAGTTGCTATTATTGGAAGAGGGAAGGGACTGTTGTGATTGGGGTTGGATAGAGCTTTGGGATGCCTGTTGTTGATTCATACTTCTCAGATTTCTAGCAACATGAAATTTCAACTCCTCAAGTTGGAGTTGTTGTTTATCTAGCTTCTGAGTTGAGGAACTGGGTATCGTGGTTGAAGGCGGTTGTTGGGGAATGGTATTAGAGATGGAGGTGGACCCTGAAGAGGGTGCCTTGATCTGAGAAGAAGAAGAGGAAGATGATGAAGGAGGTTTGAAAAGCCTACCCATTCTCTTTTCAGCTCTAGTAGATTTGAATTGGGATTCACTGTTACTCCGAGACCTAGAGTCTGAAGAGGAACTATTTTCTCTTTGGTCTAAATCAGAGGACATTGTAAGAATGAAAGGGTTTGGGGAGTGGTCCAGCTCGTCTTCCACGATGAAAGAAAACTACTCTAAATAGAAATGGATGAGAGGAAATGTAGTTGTTGAGTAAGTACAAAGTAATTTTCTACTGTTTTCCAGTAGTGCTTGGCTTGATGAAGAATGGAAGTTATATAGTGTTGGTGAAGCAAGCTTGAATGATGATGTGATTTTAATCTTAAAGGAGGTGTACACTGAATGTTATCAAGATTGGTAGATGATCTAAGAAGAAAAGATAGACTTTTAAAGGGGTGAGTAGAAATAATAAGGATCAGTGGTAGAGCTTTGAAAGTGTAGTTCTTGTTATAATATAAACTGAAGACTTAAAGTTGAAAGAGGTCTTGGTGATTTAAGAATTGTCCTGCCTTTTTCGACTCGATCAGGTTATTGTTGCGCCACTGGGGTCTTTCAGGAGGTGGCGCAAAGCACGTGGTTGGTGCACCTGATTCTATGTTTCATGCTAACTGTGGTTTTCTCTATTATAAGGCTTTTAAACGTTCAAAAAGATTATCAGAGACTAGAAATCATGTGATTTTCAAAGAGTAATATAATATTTTTTAAGATACTCTAAAAGAATATTTATTTGTGAGTGTGGGTTTGTCTGAAGAGAATTGAATTCAAGCAAAGGAAGAACTAGTGAAGCGAGTTTTGAACTTGCCTTTAATTTGACCTTTTTTTTGTGTTTAGGGTAATTAATTATACAAACAAGCCTTAGATTTTTTTTAAAATATATTCATTAGGTTTAATCATAATAATATTATGTCCCTATCTTGCCAGAATCAAGTTATCACAGCTGATAATGGTATTGCTACGGTTTGGTACGTATGATCCCATTCATTCCCTTTTTCTGAGATTCCACCATTACTAACTATTTCATCATTGACGTCAGGCTTCTTGGAACATTAGGTAAAAGATTTGGTGCTTCTAAAATTTCCAAGCGTAAGATACAAGATTTATCGATTCCGAAAGTATGCTCAGATATTACTAATCAAGCTAGAACCACAGAAGGATACCCAATAAGACAAGCTTCGAATTTACTATATGGTGTTACTTTGGTCTATAAACAGCAAACTGAGTATAGTTACAGGGAAGCAGTTTTGGCAAAGCAATCAATTATTAAAGATTTTTTTAAATTTTCGGGAATCCATAAGAAACTAAGCCATGGAACTAGCGATCACCAGGACTTTGATGGCCAACTTAGTTCAACCAAAATGATTTTACTTAGAGATGACCCTGATTTCAACATTCAAGTTGATCTAGTTCCTGATTTCAACAAGTTTCAAATAAATACACAGAATACTATCTCTCAACAACTCCTCTCACATGAAGAATCATTCAATCTAGAATTATTTCAAAATCATGGATTGATGATTGATAAAGTTGGGCTAAGCCAAGAAATCAGGCAAGAAAAAGACGATTTGGAAAATTTAGTTGGAAGTGATGGTGATTTCGTTTTTGGTAATGATGGAAACATAGTTGAATTCAAAGGTCAAGCTACCCCTAATCATCTAGGTGATTTTTGTGACTATGATATCGGAATTGATGATCATTATCTAGCTGATATCCATGATGGTGGACAAAATCAAGAGTCAGATTATTTAGCTAGTGGTGTAATAGATGAGTTAAATATTAATTTGGAAGAAAATAACGATTTCACCATTTCGAGTTCAAAGGATGCTGTGCAAGACCAAAACCAAATTCCCAAACCTCCCAGAAAACTGAGAAAGACAAATAAGAAAGTGAAATTAAAGGTTGATAAGTCTATATCAGTTAATCTCAATGTTCTTAGAGAATGGAATCAAAAATATGTGGATAAAAGACTGAATGAAATTCAAAAGTTACAATCAAAATCAACCTCATTAATAAATCCAATGTCAATTTTTTTTGATTCAATTTCATGTTTACCAGATTTAACTAAGTCTGCAATTCAAACATTGATGAAAAAAAATTTTGACATTGATATTCCGACTAATAGAAAAAGAAAAGCATCAATTTCATCTGCTGTTTCATCAATTGAATTGGGAAGAGATGGTGAACTTTCTCATTCTAGGCACAGTTTATCAAGAGCTGACAGTTTCCCACAACTTGATGATTTTGGATTTGAAACTAACTGGGATAATAACATACTTTCTGTTGACGATGATGAGGCTAATAAGGCTATGATAAATATTTCTTTCCCAGAAGTCCCAGAATCTTTTGAAGGTTCATATTCACATTTAAATTTAAGAAGCAGTGCTGCTAGCGAACCTCCCGATATTGAAGACGTATATTTGAAAGATATATATGATGAATTAATGAAGAAAAAGGAAGTTGAATCTATTGGAATTGTTATGGATAAGGAGTTGAATATCAAAAAGCTTTGCTTTAGTGATATTTTGGTATCACCTTGCTCAAAACCCAACGTAGCTTCTCGCTTTCACAAGTTGTTGCATCTAACAACTAAAAACATGATTGGGTTAGAAGTTCATAAGCAAAAGGATGAAAGAAAAACTAAATGGTCTCTATTAGGTGTTGAAAATATTCTTGTGCTTTGTTAAAAAATTCAAACTAACCTTCAGCTGAACAATTAAAGCTACATATTTCTTTGCTATATATCAGTTGGTACACTTTCTTCTATTAATATGCTATTACCTATTGCTTGTAGAGTCATTTCCACTACTCTTATATCACAAAATCTGGGTATATAAAAGCTTTCTTTGTATTACATTAATTATTTTACTTATATATAAAAAGCAATTAAAATAAAAATATTCACTAATTTTCTTAAGCATTACGAACACCACTAACAATGTCATCAACTCTTAATAGCATACTAGCACTTTCAATTGAAGTTTTTGCACTTTGTTGTTTGATGACTTCTGGTTCCCAGATACCATATTCATTCATATCCACAATTTTACCAGAGTCCCCATCTATACCCCAAGTATGTTCTCCATTTGCATGTTTGGCTCTTAATTGAGACAACACTCTGATTGGATTACCACCACAATTTTGAATTAAAGTTCTTGGAATAACTTCAAAGGCATTGGCAACAGCTTGATATGGCCATTGTTGAACACCTTCAATCTTTTTAGCTCTTTCAGATAATCCAACACTGACTGCCATTTCAGTAGCGCCTCCACCTGGAGATAAGCTTGGCTCGAAAAACACATTTCTAGTAACTGCTAAGGCATCTTGTAAATTTCTTTCAATTTCATTTAAAATATCTTTGGAGGCACCTCTTAATAAAATAGTACAAGCTTGAGGGTCAGAACATTTAACAATGTAAGTAAAATATTCATCACCAATCAATTTGACTTCAAACAATCCACACTTAGTACCAATATCAGACTCTTTCAAATCTTCAACTCTGTTGACAATGGTAGCACCAGTAGCTCTTGCTATTCTATTATTATCAGATTTTTTAACTCTTCTCAAAGCACTACATCCACCCTTCAATAAATAATGTTGGGCTAAATCAGAGACACCTTTTTCAGTAATCACTAAATCTGGCTTTAAATCTAAAATTTGCTCACACATTAATTTAACTTGTTCTTCTTCAATTTGTAATAATCTATTCCAATCACTTTCTTTAGTAATTTCAATATTGGTTTGAGATTCACCTTTTTTATATTCTAATGAGCAGTCAAGTAATAAAATTCTTGGATTTTCTATTAATCTTTTCATTTTTGGATGAACAACATCTTTATTTAATAAGATACCATCTAAAACTTCAGATTCTTCAATTTCACCACCTGGGATTTTTTCGACTTTAGCATATCTTTTAGTATCAATTTCTTTGTGATCACCTTCTTCCACTAAGACTGTTCTAGTTGCTTTCAATGCTAATTTACACATTTTATCTGACCATTTAGCAACATATTTGGTACCAATAGATGCTGAAATCAACTGAATCATAGCATCTTCGTTATTTAAATCAACAGGTTTTGAAACTTTACGAATAATTTCTAAAGCATCATGTAAAGCTTGCTTCAAAGCTTGAATTATAACAACTGGATGAATGTTTTTTTCAATGTATGGAAAGGTTTGAGCTAAAATTTCACCAGCTAAAATAATAACACTGGTAGTACCATCACCAACTTCTTCATCTTGTGTTCTACTTAATTCAATCATAGATTTAGCAGCCGGATGTGCAACATCAATTTCTCTTAAAATAGCATGTCCATCATTAGTTAACACAATACCTCCCATTGGATCTAATAACATTTTTAACATTGCTTTTGGTCCTAAACATGTTCTGATAATATCTGCAACTGCCTTGGCCGCAGTAATGTTTTGAATTTGAGCTTCACGACCAGTTTGTCTCTGGGTTGAAGTATTCATGAAAACAACAGGTGCTTGCATTTTGAAATTATACTAATTTGAAACTGTTTTTAAGAATATGTATATTCTTTTTCTTTTTCTTTTATCAAATTGTAGGTGTTCATCCAAGTCCAGCGTATATATTGAGCGATCGACACGCGTTAAAATTTTGAAGAAATATTCACGCCCGTGCACCTGATCAATTTTTCATTTTGATTCACACATACTAAGATAACAGAAAGTAGGATTATTCCTGGTTATATTCATCATATTTATTAATTTACTTATTTATTTATTTATTTATTTATCACAAAGAAAATGGCATCTACCACAAATGAAGAAAAACTTCTAAAGTGGCTGCGAAACCCGAGAAATAAGACATTTTGGAATGAAGAATTAGTTTCAGTAAAACAATCAAACTATGGTGGTTTAGGAGTCTTTGCTAGAGAAGACTTAACCCCAGATCCAGAAAATGAAGAAGAAAGTTTGATTTTAAGAATAGATAAATCTTGTATTTTGAGTGGACAGAATTCTGTGATATCAAACTTATTATATGATTCAAAAATCAATGGAATGTATGGTTTAGTGTTAGCTTTCTTATATGAAAAATCCCTAAGTGAAAAGTCACCTTGGTTTGATTACATAAATTCAATCAATTATCATGACTCTAACGATAATTTGATTCTTCCTCCTTGTCTCTGGCCAGATGAAGATAAATCAAAATTAGAAGGAACAGAAACTGAATTAATGGGTGTATTGGATTCAGCTGAATTAGAGGAGCATTTCACAATTTCACTTCAATTTGCTAAAGAAAATAAAGACATAATAGACATTCCATTTGAATTATCCTTATCTTTGTCAGATTCAAAAGAAAGTAATGAACACAAATATCATGAATTTGCTGCTATAACGTTGGCCCTAGCTTCCAGAGGTTTTTCAATTGATAATTATCATGAAATTGCTTTGGTTCCTGCTGCTGATTTATTTAATCATGATTCATATGGTAATGAAAATGTTCATTTTGAAGCATTGGGTGATGTTTGCCCATTCTGTAGTAAATATGAAGGATGTGGACACGAAGAATTTGGTGCTCCCGATAGTGAAGACGGTGATACTGATGTTGAAATGGATGGTGATAACGATGATGAATGGGATGAAGTTACTAGCAATGGACATAAAAGTTTAAGTGGAGATGAAGATGATGAGAATGAAGAGATTACTGAAATTACAGAAGATTATATTGTAAAGGTTGAAAAGGAATTAGAAGCGGAAAAGCTTGCTGAAGAAGAGGAGGATCAGGAGGATGAGGATGAGATTTTTGAAAGTGGAGATGAAGTTATTGATGAGGATGGTCATCAAATTAGCCCGGATGAACTCTTATTGGATCCGGATGAATGTTGTGATATTATTCTTCAATCTTCAGTCAACAAGGGTGAAGAGATTTTCAATACTTATGGTGATTTATCTAACCCAATATTATTAGCCAGGTACGGTTTCACGGTTTTGAATAATCCTAGTGACTATGTAACATTAGGGAAACAAATTTTAAAGCATAAAAAAACGGTTAACAAGAAAATCAGCAAGAGATTTAAGTGGTTTTCTGAAGAAGGTTATTTCGCTTTAAAACATTACTTGAAAAAATTGACCCCCCAAAAGAAAAGTTGTACTTCTGGATGCTGCGATGATGGAGCAAAATGTAAGAATGAATGTTGTGATGATAAGGAAGAGGAAGAGGGTGATGATGATGATAATGATGATGATTATGATGATGATGATGATGAGGATTCCTGGTTGTTAAGTGCTAAAGTTGAACATCCAGGGGTACCATCCCCTTTTGCTTATGCGGTTGCTAAACTTGCCACAATTTCAGATTCAGATATGATTAAGCTTTCTCGTAACTTAACAGAAACGAATATCAAGAAGTATCTTGTGAAAAAGAGTAACGAAGCTACTAAATTACTTTTGAAATGGTGTAAAGAAAGATATTCTGATTTCAATCATTTACAAGATTTAAACTCCTTTGAGATCAAGAGTCTGTTGGGAAAAGGTGGACTTTCCGAAAGAGACAATTTAATATCCACTTTGATATACAACGAAAAATCAATATTGGAGAAATGTGTTAGTAGTTTATAAATAAACTAAGAAATAAATAAATAAATAATAGATCGTAATACCTCTCACCATACGGTGCGGTTGTCGCACGACATTTTTCTCCGCCAATAACAGTTTCGCTGAAACGAGACCAACTTAATGTGAGCAAAACCACCATTTAACAGGAAGATTGTGGAGACCACAAGAAACCATACCCAATTTCATTATCATATAATGTTTAACGCTGCTACAAGACAGTCTGTTTCTAGAAGAGCATTACAGTTCTCAAGGGCTCAATTTAAATCGAACTCTACTGCTGCAACACCTAAGAAGAAACATCCAGTTAGAAATTTCTTCTTGAAGTTAGGTTTCTGGACCACTGTTATTTACACTGGTGCCACTGCCGTTGCTTTGAAAAGTGATAGTTTTCAAGATGCTTTTATTGACTATTTCCCATTCGCAGAAGATGCTTTGGATCTTGGTACTTATATCACAAACCACAAAGATGAACTTTTAGATGTTAATACTTATAAGATTCAATCAATTGGTGATATCAAAGAAAAATTATCCAACTTAGATAAAACAAAAAGTATTCCTCATTCAGGAGCACAATCAGCCAAAGTTGATCCAACTGTTTTAGAAACCCAAGCCGTCACTGCTACATCAAATAAGAGTACTGTTCCAGTTACAACACCAGCTTTAAAAGAAAAGCTACAAATTCCATTATTAACATTGCAAACCGGTAACCCTGAAATTCAAAAAACAGTCTCCTCAATTAATGCTTTTATATCTTCAATCAATAAAAGTTCTAACTCTATTGATGCTGAAAAATTACTCGCCTCAGTTTCAGAAACCGTTTCTGACTTATCAAATAAATATGGAGAATTAGCTTCTTCAAAGAAATCTGAATTGGAAAAATATTTAAATGATAAATCTGAAGAACTAACTCTACAATATAACGAAAAAAAGGTTAAGTTAACCCAGGAGTTTACTGACAGTTTAGCAGCTGCTAAAGTTGAAATTGAAAAGAAGCATAATGAAATTTTGAAAACCGATTTAAAGGCAACTAGGGAATCTATCTTAGCTGAGGCTCAAAATCTGATCATTAAGTCTAAAAACGATACAATCGATGAATTTAACTCTGTCATCACTGAGAAAATCGAAAACGAAAGAAATGGTAAGTTAAAGAATTTAGCTGCTGTTATCGCCAGAGTGGAAGAAATGGAAAAATTTGAACTTGAATTATCCAAATCTGCTGCTGCATACTCCAATTTAAAGGCTATCAAGATCACTGTGAATAAAATTCAGCAATTATTGACCACAAATGACCCATCATCTAATTCAGGTAAAAATTTAGCTTCTGAATTAGCAACCTTAAAGTCATTAACCTCCCCATTAAAAAACGATTTGATTGATTCTGCTGTCAATTCTTTACCAACTGAAGAAACTATACTGAAAACTGGTGGTGTTTTAACCCAATCACAATTAATTTCTAGATGGGAATTGATTTTACCTGAATTGAGATCAGTCTCTCTGCTACCACCAAATGCCGGATTATTAGGTCATATCTCTTCTGTTTTATTCTCCAAATTATTGTTTGCTAAATCTGGTTCTCCTGTCAAAACTGATAACAATTTAACTGGTAATGATGTTGAATCTGTTATTGCTAGAGTTAACGATTATTTGGTTAAAAACGAATTAGATAATGCTGTTGAAGAAGTTTCTAGTTTGAAAGGCTGGGGTAGAAAGTTGGCTGATGACTGGTTGGTTGAAAGTAGAAAGAAGTTAGAATTACAGTTCTTAGTTGATCTTATCGATACTGAATTGACTGCTTCCGCATGAAATAACTATACAGTATGTTTAACATAACTTCTAAAAACACATTGTATGACTCTTGTTACATAAACGTATAGATAAAATTTCCTCTTTATTTTTAGTATTAGTATTATTCTTTCATTCCAATCCAATTTGTAGTAGCCGCGAGTGAAGTGAGGTCAAATTTTCCCGACTTTGTGAGAGCATCAAAATCGCCAACACGTCGGCAGCTTTCAATTTCAATTTCATCTTATTCTCTACAAGTATACCGAAACTACTCTTTCATAAGCATTAAAACAACAATGGCTACTTCTGCTACAGCAGCTCCTCAGGTTTATGGTGCTGATGAAGTCAATGCAGTCGTGCTAGACCCGGGCTCTCACACAACAAGAATTGGTTACGCTGGGTATGATACTCCATCTTTGGTGTTACCTTCATATTACGGTGAAGTTACAGACGATTCAGGCTCAATTACAAAAAAAATTCACAATGATAGTGTTCTTTATATGCCTAGAGAAAACATGAAAATAAAACCCATTTTGAACGATAGCATCGTTGCTGATTGGGATGGTGCTATAGACCAATATGAATATATGTTTAAAGAAATGAGTATTGACCCTCAAGATCAACCTTTACTGTTAACAGAGTCTACTTTAAATTCATATAAAAACAAAGAAAAAGCACTAGAAGTATTCTTGGAGCAAGAGAATTTTTGTGCTTTTTACGCTGCTAAACAACCAACATGTGTTTCCTTTGCGCTAGGCAGAACCAATTGTTTGGTTGTTGATATTGGTCACGATTTAGTCACTGTTACTCCTGTTGTTGATGGATTTAGTTTAAGAAATCAAGTTATGGGTACTAGATATGCTGGTGCTTTCATTGATCAACAAATAAAACAATTCTTGAAAGAGAAAGAAATTGAAATTATTCCTCATTATCAAGTTAAAAGCAAAATACCTGTATATTGGGAAAAGAGCTCTGATAAAGCTTCTTATAAACCTAGAGATTACTCTTATAGTATAGATGAATCAGTTGCTGAGTTTTCAAATATGAGAACTTTACTTGAAATGAAAGAAACATTAATGAACTGTACATTAGAAAAGGAAGAAGAGTTAAAAGAAAGATTAAAGAATCGTAAAGAAAATTTGCAGAGTGGAGAGGAAGATCTTGATGATACTCGAGACTTTGAAATGCCAAATGGTTTAAGTGTTTCTTTTACAGAATATGAAAGAACTAAACTTTCAAACAGTTTATTCAATCCATCCCAAATATTACCTTCAAATGACGTTGTTGAAGGTTGGGAAGAACCACATACAGGTAATATTATTAAAGCATTGGGAACTGGTAATGAAACAAACAGCAAGTTATATGTCCCATTGAGAAGAAATGTTAAGAAATCAGAAGATGATGATAAAGATAAAGAAAATAGTGAACATCCTGAAGGTGATGCAGAGCTATCACAAACCAACAATGGTAATGAAAGTAAAGAAGGTTTAGGACTCACAAAATTAGTGCAGTCTGTATTAGATAAGCTTGATGCAGATTTAAAGCCTCAGTTAGCTAACAACATTGTTTTAATTGGTTCGACCTCTTTGGTTCCAAATTTAAATAGAAGATTACATGAAGAATTGGCTATTTTAAATCCAAGTATGAAGATTAGAGTTCATTCATCGGGAAATACAATTGAAAGAAAATATGCTTCTTATATTGGAGGTTCTATATTATCTTCTTTAGGTACTTTCCATCAACTTTGGGTTTCACAAGCTGAATATAAAGAAGTTGGACCTGAAAGATTGATTGTCAGTAGGTTCAGATAATTAATCAATAAGTTTCTAATGAGATTCCCTTTGTACTTTTATTTATGTAAATTTCTTCAATGCTCCGGAAATAAAACAAAATCCGATATACAAGTAATTACGTAAAGTATCTAGAAATGAAGATTAAACTAAATAATAAACACGATATGTAACTAACAGAAACAGAAAACCTATTCGGATGGATATATTGAAATATTGAAGCATTAAAAAAACTAGGAAAGAAAAATTCAAATGACCGATAACTAAGAGTGAAAGGAGGCTGAAAATAAAAAGAAGAAGATCGAATAAAAGGATAAATAATGATTGAAATGAGGTTGAAAGATAAATGCAGATTAATTGGATTATGAAACAAATGAATATATTAACTATTGAAATAATTGGAAATAATATTTAACAAGCACATTGCTGTTCATTAGTGTTTTGTCTTCTATTCAAATCCACAGTTTTTCTTCTATGTTGAGACTGTTTCAATTTATCTTCAATTGGCAATTTTAATGCAACTTCCCTAAAACAATCTTTAACGTTTTCTCCAGATTTCGCACTAACTTCGAAATATAGTAAATTAAGTTCATTTGCAAATGATTGTGCTTCATCAGTAGATAACTTTCTTTCTTCTTCCAAATCTAATTTATTACCAACTAATGCTATAACTATATCGGAGCTTGCTTGTTTTTGTAGTTCTTTCACCCAATATTTAGCTTTATCTAATGATGACTCTTGTGTAATGTCAAACACAACCAATGCAGCTTGAGCGTTTCTATAATACATTGAAGCTAATGATCTATATCTTTCTTGTCCAGCTGTATCCCATATTTCAAATTTAACAGTAGTATTGAGACTAACTTGAATTGTTTGAGTTAAAAATGCTGCACCGATTGTAGATTCACGCAACTCTGTAAATGAATCTTTAACGAATCTTTGAACTATAGATGATTTCCCAACTGCAGATTCACCTTAATAAAATTGATAAATTTCATAGGTTAATAAATTAAATCATAAAAATTTTAAAGTACAAAAAAACTTATTTATGCATGATGAGGCAGAGAACCATCATCTGTTATTTAAACATACCAAGTAAAACCAATTTGAACTGGACAAATCTAGTTTGAGGAATACCAGCAATTGTAGAAGACTGAGAAGATGTTTCGGACATTGAAAATAAGTTGTGTATAAGATTTACTATATAAATAAGAAGTTATGCCCTTAATAGCAAAAAATAATATTAATTTTTATTATTTACACAGAACGGAAATGCTAATCTGTGTTTGGTTGCTCGGCTCAGTCTAAACTTAAAAAAATAAGTGCGCAAGCCCGGAATCGAACCGGGGGCCCAACGATGGCAACGTTGGATTTTACCACTAAACCACTTGCGCTTTTCTTAAGATTGTAAGAAGTTAGGTTAATGATAACTCTTATAATAAACCTTGGATCGATATCTAAATACTCAGTATCTAAACACCTTAGAAAATAGGTGGTAATTTGTTAATTGTATTGTTTCCTTGATTCCACTCAAGATAAACTTGTACCAACTATGTAAACTATATTTAAATAAAAAACTCAAATAAAACTTCAATTAAGATTATCGGAAATAAGTCATAACATTCCATTATCATTATGATAATATGTATGTCTTATTAAATTGTTACTATAAATCATTATTGTCACAAATTTCCAGTTATTGTTACAAATTTCAGGTTGTCACAAATTTCAGGTTACTGCTTGGAATTTCAGGTTATATGTCATCCATGTTTCAGGATCATTCATGTTTCCAACTAATTAATATTTCTTAACTTTCTTTTTGTTAATTAATCCTTGTATAAAAGGTGAAGTGTTTTCCCAATTTAATTTTTGTGTAATATATAGATTTTATAAGAGGAAAAGGATCATCGTTTCTATTACCCAAAAATTCTAAGATCAAACTTATAGTCAATTAAGGTATGTTAATTCATACCACCTATTAAAGGAGTAAATATCCATGGTTGGAAAACAACGGCTACATTCTAGTTCTCAAGATATAGTATCAATAGAAGGTATATTCCCCCCGTTGTTGGATAAATAATTGGCGGAGCTTTATCTCTCCTACTCCGACACTGAGAATAAGTTTTTTGGATTTATTTATTCAAACTTGAATTTTTGTCAAGTTTCTTTTTTCCAATGTGATTTTTGTTTTTTGGATTTCCTATGTTTAATTTATCTATGTCTTTTATTTTCACTTGATTTCTTTGCTGATTTATGTTCATATTTTTACGAAAAAAAAGCAAACTTTATAAATTACTATCATCCAATTCAAAGAAATACAAATATAGATTATCCATCTTCAAAATGAATTGTCTGATATAATCAGTTTTTAATGTTTTTCTGGTAAGTTTTATTTGTATTCAACCATAGATCTATTATTATAAACATGAATATTAGAAACGCTGATTCTTTACAATCCACAATCCGATAAAACAAGTGCATGATCTTTAAAAGAAATATACCAAATTAACAAAAATTTGATGGTTTTGACTGATGATATCAAGTCCCAATACAAATTAATTAATTATTCCAGAGATCACATTATCAATCCCTTTACCTTCACTCCTGAAGAAATTCAAAGAATTCATTTGAAAATGTTTGATATATCACCTTTTTGGACATAAAAAGATCTGATGATTATTTGGAGATAAACTCAGTGATTTTAACTTTTATTTATTGATTTTTTAATATTCTACTTATTTTATTATTATTTTTGCAACTTTTTATTTTTTTACTTTTATTTTTGTTCTATAAATCTTTTTTTAATTTTTTTTTTTAATGTTTTTAATCAATTATTTAACTTGCTAGTTTCAATACAAGATAATTATTATTATTAATACTATTATTATTGCATATTACGACAGACATAAAAGGCACCTAGGAAAAAAAAATTGCGGTTGAGACGGCCCACTTGGAGAAATTGGTATATGGTAATAAACAGACCAGAATGGCAGTATATGGTGTAATAAAACAACTATATATTTCAATTGCTTGCTTTTAAAGCCTTTAATTCATCTGTTTAAATCTTATGTATACTAGTTAATCTTTATCTGGATATTTATCTATTCTGGAGCGTATTCTAGAAGTCTTAAGTCTTATAATGTAATTCAGTATCTTTTTAATGTTATTTAATACAAAAGTCTTATGAAATGTTTTATTCTCCGTTTTTGTCTTCGAGTTCTGTTTTATCAAGATTGTGGCTGATTATGGAGTGAGTCCAAGGTAAACATAATTGTAAAGGATTTTAATCTAGTTTTATTACAAAGCCTATAAGGGATTAGCCAAATAATAAACATTATGTTTCTTGTCGTAATATGCAATAATGTGCAATATTATTCAATAATCATTAAGGTTAACTTTTTATTTGCTTCATTTAAATTGAATGATCAACCAATTATTGTTGATTTAGAATTATTGGTGATTACAGTTGCTGGTTTTAAAACCAATTTCATGTTGGTGAAAGTTGAATACCTATCTGAAGGCTACTTAATCCTTTTTTTGTTTTTATCTGTATATATTACATAGTCTCTTGATAGAACAGGTTGGAATATATTCTCATTTCCGTCTCTCTCATCTTTGGAAATCTTATCAGCTTTATTACAAGACACTACTTAGATCAATTATTATAGGTAAGTCCACACTATTTTTAATTTACAATAAAAGGGATATTTATCTACTGGTTGAGACAGCGACTATATCTAGTCCTCAATGGATATATTTAAACACCTCTGGTTAGATATACAGTTGATCCGGATTTGCAACCCGATACCCCGATATTTTCTTTGATCTGCTTTATCAATTTAAACCAGGCTTCCAAACGTCCAAGTATTAGTTTTTATATTCTTAATCTTATAAATAATGAACTTCTAGATACCTTAAAAGTCATGTAAGGGATCTGGAGATAAAGGATCTGGATTTTGGGTTCACATTTGGAGATAAAGTGGAGATAAAGTGGAGATGAAGTGGAGATGAAGTGGAGATGAAGTGGAGAAACATGAAATAAGGAAAGTCGTGTTAAGTTCTTTTATTGTAATTGCATTTTGATGTTAATTGTTTGAGTTTTAGTTATTTTATTATTTTAGTATATATATGGGAGTTATTCCTCATAATTTGTTATTTGTATAATGTGTATCCTTTGGAGTGGAATCTGAATATAAGTTATTACACACTAATATTTTGAATATAGACTTGGACGTTTGAAAGCCAGGTTTTTAATTGATAAATCAGATAAAAGAAACATAAGGATTATCATTTGGCTAATCCCTTATAAGT
This sequence comes from Ambrosiozyma oregonensis (nom. inval.), assembly GCA_003706315.3. Taxonomy (NCBI): domain Eukaryota; kingdom Fungi; phylum Ascomycota; class Pichiomycetes; order Pichiales; family Pichiaceae; genus Ambrosiozyma; species Ambrosiozyma oregonensis (nom. inval.). Next base: position 349,142 of record PPKY03000013.1, read on the forward strand.
CATGTAAGAAGTTAGGTTGATGATAACTCTTATAATAAACCTTGGATCGATCTCTAAATACTTAGTATCTAAACACCTTAGAAATTAGGTATTTAGAGATCGATCCAAGGTTTATTATAAGAGTTATCATCAACCTAACTTCTTACATTTGGTAGCACCGGTTTTTCAATTATTGGTTCAAGAAATACAGATTTAGTTAACACAGACTTTAGGTATAATTTAAAGACCCAAATTAAAAAAAATGGCAGACACAATAGAATCCACAACCCCTGCAAGCAATGCAAGAACTTTTATTCCACGTTCCAATATTGTCATGAGCAATTTCGATGGTGACAGAGGTAGGTTCGATGGAAATGCATTGGCTTATGTTAGACAAATGAGAGATTGGTTCACAACTTTAGAGGATGCTGGGGAGACACTGAGTGATTTAAGAAAAATTAATGAATTTGGTATCAGACTAGTTGGTCCTGCCAAGCTGTGGTTTTATTCAATCAAATCGTTAAACCCAGCACTGGATTACCGCATGCTGCTCAAGAAATTTGAATTAAGATATCATCCTGAAGATTATGATGATAAGGTTATGCAAATAATGAGAGCAAAGAAACAGGGTAGGAGAAGAACCAGAGAGTATACGGAAGATATGGCGTTGTTGTATGAAAAATTTTCAGATCCAGCAGCTTATACTATCGAGACGATCAGGTGTTTAAGGGACAATTGCCAACCAATCATTTCATATGAGCTACACAAGGTCGCTAATATTTATACAGACCCTTATGAATTAATCAAGGTTATGAATGATTTGGATGAAAATTTGTTCAGAAGTGGTGCTTTTGGGTTCAGAGCAGAGAGACCTGGACATCAACCGTTTAGAAGAAGCGGTGACGGTGATATGAACAATTTATACACTCCACATAAGAAGTCCCCTCCAAAGGGTAAATGTTTCCGCTGTGGTAAAATTGGTCATTGGAAGAGAGAATGTCCAGAAGGTCCCAGTCGCCAATAGGGTGACTAAGAAGAAACTTGATTCCACACTTTTTGTTTTAGATTTATTGTTATTGTCCCCGGAAATTTCTCCGTTGGATATTGTTGTTTTAAAAATAAAAAAGAATGAAAAAAATATTTTGCTGAATGGTATACTTGACTCAGGAGCAAGGGTTAATGTGATATCATTGG